>LPNX010838107.1:74495-216218 GCA_001517045.1 Pseudotsuga menziesii | reverse complement strand
ATCTAGCATAAAGCAGGCTTACCCAAAATAGGCAAATCCCCCATAGGTGTAAAAAGATGATCCCAAATATATCAAGGACCCCACGAATTAGCAAGGGTGCATAGGCAAGCTAAAGAGTGGTCAAATGGCAGCTCATACATGCTTTTTCATGGAGGAAAGAGTGGAGGATGAAAGGGGAATAAAACAAGTTCACCTCACCTAGTCTAGCTTTCCTTATGTGCTTTAAAAACTGGAAAAGCAGTCAACAAAGCAGAAAAAGTAGAAGGGCGCCTAGGAGGCCAGGAATAAAGCAGATTTGATTCCCAGGACTTTCCCAAGCACTCCATGAGTCAATAATGGCAAGTTTGACCTCTATGGATAGGCAATTGACAACTTGCACATGGTGGGACTCATGGACTAGGCACATAAGACAAAATAAATGAAATAATGTCTAAGTGGGTAAATACTATGGGTTGATTATTCTAACAAATTTTGTAACAATAGTTGTATAGGATCGACTCTAGCATCTTTTAGCCCTCAATCCCATTATTTATTCTTTTAACATTGTTACGAACATGGGTATGCCCTCCTCGTCCATATACATGTCACATATTCTTTGTATCTCACCCATTTATGGGAAACAACAACAATAAAAAACCAAAATCCACCTTGCCTCAAACGAGCAAGCACCACTTCTTCGCAGGTCTCTCCACTATCCCCAAGATCCTATGATGTTCGTCATCCATACAATGAGCTCTTTCCCTCAAACATCAGAGGGAAATATGTTAACACAAAAAATTGCTCAACTAGCTCTACACAGACTACACCACATATAGACATCCATTTCCTAACCATTTTCCCCCAATTTTGACCTCCACACCTATGTTTTAACCATATTCTCTCTAGAAAATATCAAAAATATTAAAAAAGGCCTAAAAAACCCACAAAGGAGCTAAAAATCTCACAAAGGGGCTAAAAACCCCAAAAGAGCTAACAAACAACAAAAATGGGATTAAAACCCTCAGTAGGGCCTAAAACCCTATGTAGTTCCTACAACCCTAATTAAGGTCCAAAGCCCTAAATAAGAGAAAAGGACATAAAAAACTATAAATAAAGGGTGGAGGTTCCCATCACAACATGACATATTCCTTCTGTCGTTATTATACTTGCATGAGTAGCTTGAGAAACCATCACTCTCAGACTACTCATCTCAAGTCACCAAATATTCAATTTTCCCCACTTGTTCCCCTTTTTGTGTGTTGATTCAACCTCCATACTACCAAACCTATGGAGAAGCAGTATCATTCTGAGTTAGGGCATGGTGGCCCCCTTTCAAGTAAATCGAAAGGTATAACAAATGGTTGTCTTTTTTATTAGTTTTATAGATTGTTTGTATTTGTTTATTTGTCTTTCTAATATTTTGTTTTTCATCAAGCTCTTCCATTTTCAACTCTACCATTTCATCCCTTTGACGGAAGGGAGGCACATATGCACGTAATCAGGGTTTTTACCCAACTGCATACATCAACTAGCTTAGGATAAGATCTTGGACTAGATGATATTTAACTATCCCAGATTATTTAAACTCACACTTAGTGTCTTATCATTAGGTAAATCCAAGTTTGCAAAGGATCAACCGAAAATCTCCTCTAACATATAATTTAAGCATGAGGTCAAGTGAGGACATAGTTGCAGAAATACCCCTCTAGTACTTCATTCGACCATATGCCAGGATTGTTTTGCATACAATGGTTCATTCAGTACCACCTTGAACCTTGTGAGGTGTTAGTGATGCTTGAATTTTGGGATTAGATACCATTCCCATGCACACTATTCAGACATGCAATTGTTCTGCCAGAATCTTGTTGTAAGATTCGTAGGCTTAGTATCCAGAATCTAGGTGATGGTGGAAGGATATTTCCATTGTACCTAGGGTGGAATTGGGAGGAAACTATGGATAACTAGTTCGGAGGGAGGTTTGGTGATTCAAATAGATGCACCCAAAAAAATTATCACAAGACCCCAAGTAGTTATTCTTCGATCTTCACTGGTTTGTTATGGGACCTAATCATCTCAGACACTCCATTGGAAGGTCTATCATTTACCTTCCTATGTTTTTGATACGTAAGGTATTTTAGTAGTGTGCATTGTGGTATGATTGTGATATAATATGACCTTTAGTTGTTTGATTTAAGTTTTTAGCTGTGGAGGATCAACCTCCTCATAGGTCTAGAAGGTTCCAAAAACTTCCTCCGCTTTAAACATTGGATCCTCCACTGCCCCCTCAAAGGTGAGGATTAGACACAAACAATTATTTTTAATCAAATGGTGTTAGTGAAGTTCTAGGTGAACCAAAAATTACATATACTCAGACTGATATTCCATCAATAAAGAGAAAATATTTGTAGGCTAAATATTTTGCAGGGAACTATAATACACCTCTTACTGACCTAAGAGATCATGTGTCGATACAAGTTTTCACTTTTGGTTTACTTGGAGTTGGTTTTCCTTTATGTTTTTATATGTATAGTTCAGGAGAAGGTCTAGCAGGCACGTCTATCCCCACTTCATCGATGATTTCTATTGGATTCTCTCCTTCACTAGTGAGTGCTCCACGACTAAACACATCTATTGCACCTGTGGTGACATTGAATTTTTCAACTCCGGTTTCTCCAAGTGCTCGATTGGCTATTCCATCAACACCTTCAAACACTACTAGTCCCTCTAGTGGTGTTGTTACTAGGATAACTAGTGCACCCTTTACCTCTTCTCCTTTTTTTCAAAACACTCAAAGTTGTCCTAGTGGTTCCACTTCATTTTTTCAAGGATTGTTTTGGTATGGAGGGCACATTCCTCCATACACACCTTATGTACGACCTTCACCTAATTATTTTGGTGTGTCATCTTGAATCGATAGCCCTTTTCAGTGTTTAGCTTTAATAATTCTAGTTAAGTGTCGGCTACTCCTTTTGGAATCTCTCCCTTCTCACTTTTTAGTGGGGGAATTTCAGCTCCTGTATCTGCAACTCCATATTCGGATTGAACTGGTAAAAAAAAATATCACACACCACAAGTTAGCACTCCTTTGTCTTTCATATGGAAATGATTTCAAATCCTTTCTACCTCATCACAGCCGACGGCTTTGGGAACCCCCAGCCTCTATTTTCGGAGCGCTGGTGCGGGCACTTCCTTGCCCCAGAATCCTTAATATCAAATCCATCTAGGAAATTTTACCCTTTCTGGAAACTTAAAACTTTCCATACTTATCTAAAATCATGAATAACCGTGTTCCCGATGATCCAAATTGGACAATGGTACCGATTAAATTACCTTCTGACATCCCTAAGTTTGAAGGGACAATTGGAGAGGACCGTGGTGATAATGTCATGAATTTCTGTTTGTGGTGCTCCTATAACTCCCTGAACGATGAGTCAATTTATATGGATATATTTCAATTAAATCTTATTCATGTAGTGGCTAAATGGTACATTGAACTTCCATCTTATGCCTACAATAATTTTCTTGACTTAGAAACCAGTTTTTTTGAACCACTTCCAACTTCTTGTCTCGTATGATGGAAGTACAAAAATTCTGTCAAGCTTTTGGAAGAATAAGGCCACTCACTTTTTTTATCATATTCAAGAGTGGAGAAGAAGGAAGCATCTCATGAAATCAAATATTCCTCCCAATTTCCTTTTGGAATGGTTTTGGTAGCCTTTACTGCCTTGCATTTCAAAGGATGTCTCAAATTCATGAGCGACATCGAAGGAGGAGGCCATACTCAGGGACCAGTAGATGGACTTGATTTATGGCCAGTATGAGATTCTTTATGAGATCATTCCTGATGTTTCAAGGTCCAACACGAAATTCGCTAAACCAAATCTTGGACCACATGTTGATGGAATGGTAGGTTCAGTTGAGACACTGACTGTAGAATCACTCGACAAAAAAATCCATGAAATGTCATTAAAACAATCTACAATAGAGGCACTTAAGGTTGTCTCTCCCTCATTGCAGAATGAAAATTATTTTGCATAATCTACCCAAAATGGAACTCAGGAGCTCGATGGGAAAAATAACAAGGGTAAAAAGGGTGAGGGAAATCAGAATAAGTATAAACATGCCCATAATGCCGAGGGGGGTAAGAAATATAAAAAGAATGTAAATTTTCCTTGCAAGTTGTTTCATGAAGATAACCTGATCTATTAATGCCCCTTGATGGATCAAGCACATAAGTTTTTGAAGCAACAACAACCTGTCGTCATGAAGGAGTCGTTCCTAGAAGGATAAAATGTGACTTCTAGTGATCCAAAGAACGTTGGAGGAACACAAAATTCTCTTGCTACTGATCAAATTCATATATAAATATGGTCAAATCCAATACTTTACTGTAGACCAATGCCAAGAATTATGAAACGGAGGTTCCGCAGAAAGAGAAGTAAACTGCCAAAACTTCAACCCCACTTTCAATTGATAAACCAAGTCATTGTATGCCGAAAATACCGAAATGTGTTTTCAAAAGGAAACTTCACAACCATAACAAAATGGTTGTTTCTAACTACTTAGTACTGTGTGCCGAACACCCTGTGCAATGCCAGCCTTAGAAGTGATCCAGAGTTGTCCTTCGCATCTAGATGCGATTTGGTGGCCATAGGCAGTATGGAATCTATGAGCCTAATGGCTATGATTAATATTTTTTATGTAAACCATGCCTACCTTACCATGTGGCATTTTCGATCGATGTAGTACATGGTGGAAAAACCATTGGACAAATAGTAGTAGATGAAGGTGCATCCACATGTGTAATTTTCATTTCATGTTGGAAGGCTTTGTGATCCCCTGAGATGGTTCCATATAACAATTTGTTGACCACTTTTGATGGAAGATATTTCCATCCACATGGAATCCACCCATATTTTGAAATAAAATTCGCAGGGAAAGAAGTAACTGTAGAATCGAAGTTGTGGATGCCCTGCTGGACTATAATTTACTTTTTGGTAGAATTTGTACCTACATGACTTGCATTATTCCATCATCCATTTTCCAAGTCCTTTTGTTCCCACACGAAGGAAATTTGGTGACTATTGACCAACTGACATATACTCAGACAGGTCGTATGGAGACTTCATATTCTAATGTGCCGTTAATAGATCAGTTGTGCCTAGTGAACGAAATTTTTGTAGTCAAGATGTATACATAGTTGATGGGAAATTTTGAAATTCCTCCTCCTGTAAACTACTTACAATGGATAAGTGTATGGAAGAGCATATGCACAGTTGTATATAGAACAAACACATGGGTTCTCCCTTCCAAAGAAGAGCCTCAAGTTCCCTTATTAGCAAGAGAGGTATCTTACCAAGCTATATTCGATGCTACTGTTGAATCCATCGCAACTCATTCCATATCAGAGGAGTTAGATGAAGCTTTGAAGCCATGATAGGACTTGAGAATATTTGTGAATACTTACATAACAAGTCCTACTTCCTTCGATACCTGAGCAGGATAAAACACTCTAATTTTCATGTGAGACTAGTTGAAGGTATTGATCAGCTCATGAATACTTTTCTTAAGGAGGGAGTGTTTTCCAAGGGGAATATGGAAAACATTTCTGCCACCATATTGATCAATATCTCTATAAAACCAGATGTAATGAAAAAAGTGCATATTGGAGAAAAATCTTCTCTTGAAGAGATCGCCACTTACACTGCCTTATTTAAGGAATTTCACGACGTATTTTCCTGGTATTATGAGGAGATTCCAGGAAAAAAACCATCAATTATGGAGCATGAAATTATAACTTACCATAATGTTAAACCTGTTCGAAAAAAAATTTGACCTATAAATCTACAGAAAGAGGCAATTGTCAAGGATAAAGTGGAAAATTTGTTAAAAGCCAGTTTCATTTACCCTATCAATCTTATGAAATGGGTATCTAATCCTCTTATGATCAATACAAAATAGGGGACCAAATTCCTTTGTACTACTTTCAAGGAGTTAAACAAGGCATGTCCTGAGGACAACTAACCCATGCTATTCATTGATCAGATTATAGATGCATGTGCGGGTAGCAAGTTTTCCTCATTTATAGATGTATTTTCGGGATATAACTAGATTCAAATTAAAACTGAAGACCAACATAAAATTTCCTTCATCTGTCCTTGGGGTACATTTTCATACAAAAAGATGCATTTTTGTTGAACAATGTCGGGGAAACCATTAAACATGCAATGCACTTTCCTTTCCATGATATTAGGCACATTGTTGAAACGTACCTATATGATATTCTAGAGCATTCTCAAAAGAGGAAGGATCATCTTAGTTTTATTTTTGAAAGATATATACATTAAAATATTCTCTTAAACTTCCATAAGTGTGTCTTCTACGTCGATTCAGGGAAAATTTTAGGTTTCATAGTCTCCAACTAAGGCATAAGGGTCAATCAATTGAAAGTAGAAGCAATTTTTAATCTGCCTCCTCCTTGAACCATCAGACAGTTCCAAATTATACAAGTAAATTCAAACTTTCTCCGACGTTTTATTGTGAACTATGCCAAGATCACTAAAGGATTCATGATATTTCTCAAGGAAAAAAACCCATATCTATGGGACAAAGCCACATAACAATCCTTCGAGGTATTGAAAAATGCACTGCTATCAACTCCTCTTTTTTGTCTTCCAGATTACACAAAGGAATTCATATTGTATCTATCCACATTCGAGTCTTTGATAGGTGTAGTGCTAGTTCAAGAAGATGATGAGTTCCAAGAACACCTTATATACTATCTCAATCATGCTTTGGCTGGCCTTAAACTTAGATATTCACATGTTGATATTACATGCATGAATTCATATTATATATGTCCAGATCCAAGTATATGATAGGTGTAGTGCTAGTTCTGGAAGATGGCGAGTTCCAAGAACACGCTCTCTACTATCTCAGTCATGCTTTTGATGTTCCTAAACATAGATATTCACATGTCAAGAAATTGGATTTGGCAGCAAACTATTCCTTCTAGAGGTTGAGACACTACATTCTACTAAGGAAAACTACTGCCATTGTAGACACAAATCCACTCCAGTACATTTTATCCCGGTGCATAATCAAGGGAAAATTCAATAAGTGGATTGTCATTCTCAAGCAGTTTGACCTAGATTTTCAGTCCACTAAGTCTAAGAAGTCCCTAGTATTCACTTATCTTATATGAGAGTTACCGAGCAATGAAAGTTTGGTGATAGAATATGAGTCATTTCCTGATGAGCTCATTTTATTAATTTCAACTTATGATCCTCGGTATAGAGATATATTAGTATATCTCTAGAATTTGAAGTGTCCTGTGACCTTCTCATGGGAATATTGGTGCAAGTTAATATTGAATGCCAAAAACTACCTCATAATCAGTGATAAATTATATAGATGAGGGGTATATTCTATCTTACATCGATTCCTTACTCATGAGCAGGTTGAGCTCGTCCTGAATGATTTTCACAGCAGAGCGTGTGGGGGTCATTTATATGGTTAGCAACGACCCAGAAGATCTTGCATGCTGGGTATTTCTCGCCTACCATCTTCAAATATTGTGTAGAGGTTGTAAAGTGATGTCGTCCATGTCAGCGCTATACCAGAAAAATTTGATCGCACCTTGCTCCTCTTTCTCCCATTATCGCGGTAGGAAACTTCACCAAGTGGGGGGTAGATTTCATGACCTACAACCTAGTGTATGTTGGGGGGAACAAGTATATCATTTTTTTTTGTTAAACACTTTACGAAGTGGGTAGAGGCAATGCCTACCTTTAAAGAAGATGGTGAGACAATGAAATATTTCACATTCAATTAGATCATCATGAGGTTTGGTATTCAAAAGCAGATTCTCACTGTCCATGGCAGTCATTTTTAGAACCATATGATGATGAAATTTACCATTGTGTTAGCTTTTATGAAATAGCACTCATCGTCCTTCTACCCAGAAGTGAATGAAAAATTAGAGGAAGTTAACAAGACCTTTAAAACCATTCTCAAGAGAACTATAAATGCAAGTAGGTCAAATTGACACATCATGTTGTATCCTGTTCTTTGGGCGTATCAAAAAAATGTTAAGACTTCCACAAGGTTTTCAACCTTTGATCTCATTCATGGGGTGGAAGTAGTAATGCCAATGGAATGCGAGATACCATCCTTAAAAATTGCAATTCATGTACTTCACGATACTTCTTAGATCGAGGAACGTTTGTTGCATATGGAACATTTAGATGAACAACATAGAGATGCACTCACCACAAATGAGGGACACAAGAAATGAGTAAAAAACCAATATGACAAAGTCATTAAACCTAGGTTTTTCTCTGAAGGAGAGCTTGTTTTGGTTTGGGACTAGGATAGGGAACCCCTGGGGGAAGGAAAGTTAAAATCTATGTGGGTAGGACCCTATGTTGTGTAAAACGTATTAAATAAGGGTGTGTATGATTTAATTGATTATGATTGTAATAATATGCCTGAGCCCCAAAATGGGCTCTACCTGAAGAAGTATTACGCTTAGGCATGATGATTTTTCTTGTATTATAGTTGTATATTTTTGTAAATAGTCATTTATAGTTAGTGTTTATTACATATTCTAGTGTTTTTTCTGATGTATTTGGAGTGGTTTGTAGGGTTTGTTGATTGTGCCAGCTTCCACACTTGTAATCTGGCTTCAATTGCATTGGTCATTTATGAACTTAGAGGATAACTGGTTTCCACAAGAGGTGTTTTCTTAGTTCCTACAACTAACACTATAGCTAAGTACAAATTCTTTATTGATATTCTTTGTGATGCTATATCACATGGTATCCCCCGCCTCGAAGNGTTTCCACAAGAGGTGTTTTCTTAGTTCCTACAACTAACACTATAGCTAAGTACAAATTCTTTATTGATATTCTTTGTGATGCTATATCACATGGTATCACCCGCCTCGAAGTCAAATGCAAATCTCAGTTAGTGGTTTCTTAGCTCAGTGGGGTCTACTAGGTGAGAAACCTTACCCTTTTATGTCAATTTTTGGGAATTATGTTACTTCAAATAAATTTTGAGGATGTTATATATCAACATATTTCAAGAAATCAAAATACAATCAGTGATGCATTTTCTAACTACATACTATACTAGAATTTTCCACAAACTTTGTAAAATAGATACACATACACATTTGAGACACATTTAAATAACCATATATATATATATATATATATATATACATTGAGTTTCTAGTCTAAAGATCCAGTCAATAAGTACATCCAAAATACAAAAGTAGGATCGTAATTCTCATATGCTAAAAACTATGGAACCTCATTAGACTCATCAGTTGCAGCCACCTCCACAGCCTCTCGATAACATAGGATATCCATGGATGCCTTTCAGAGTAGGCATAACTAGGTAGGAGGTACTCCCACCACATGCTCCTACATGTCCATGGGAATATGATCCATCCTAAGTTTCGATACATTATGGGTAAGCCTAGCCAATATTCCCTCCATTATATCAATTATAGCTTCATCTTTGTCATGATCTATTGGTTGTACAAAGTTTCTAGGATGTTCATCTTTGTACAAAGTTTCTAGGATGTTCGTCTGCACAGACAGGCCCAATATCTACATATTGTAAAAGACGAGTCACACTCAAATAAAGCACACATGTATATAAAATTATGAACAAAAAAATCATAAAAATTGAAATATGTGAATATTAAAAAATCACCCATGTCTCCCCATGATTCTCCCAGAGGGAGAACTAACTCGATATCTCCATGAAAGTCCATACCAGCATATGGGAACTTCTCAAGAGAAGGAAATTGGCGGTTCCACCACATATAGAAATCGTTATCGTAACCACCCTTGAATTCAGCACCACCCTAGTGGAGGAATTCCCCCCACAGGGTAAGTATAGGCTCACAGGGATGGGAGGATGGAAGTGTCACTATGGGGCTTAGTGCAGGCACTCTCTCCAAGAATAAGAAAACCAATATTCTCACATAGCCAAAGTTCTTCTTCTTCCCTATCTTGCAGTCTAATATTTTTTTCATGATCATGACTAATCCCAAATAATAGTCAAAGAGCACACCTAAAAGACACTCCACTGCTATACGCAAGTGGGTCTGTGTATCTAAGTGCAATGACGATTACCTCGCCATTCTAACAATAGTTCTCGCAAGCACTTTCAATAAGAAGGCAGTGATCTGTGCAATCAGATTTGTGTCCTTGATTTCTATGTGTCAGGCATGCAACATGTGTTGACATAATATTGTATGCCAAGGGGATCACCCCCTCAATCGGTGCCACCCAAGTTTACAGGGGCCACTTGATGAGAAAATTCGATGAAAACGTATATTTCTTCTATGGTAATCTCTAGGGTCTCTCCCTGAGTATTGAACATTCCAAGTTCATGATCCCACAACCATACCAATGTCTCTAGTGGTCAAACTTGGGATATCAGGTTTGAATTGCGATAAAATTTCAACAATATGCACGTATGGAGGGAAATAAGTGTCATTAGATCTCCCATTGATAGCCTCTCCATATCTGCATGGTCCCTTTCCCTCCACTCTTGCACCATTTTGGCCAGCCAAATCAACATTTTTTCCATTATATTTGTAAAGAACATTCATTCCATTGAAATCTCGACTATCCAGTAAGGACAATGCAGGTCACTCACGAATTCCTTGCTGCAAACCCACGATTACTTCGCAAACTCGATACTTTGTAGTGGGCCACTCATTGTTGTTGTGTGGTGCCCTTAAGGTATGCCAAAAACATCAAAATAAACATGTAAACTCAAAATTAAAAGCATAAAAGTGAAGAAGATTGAGATATGAGTTACCTACAACTTGTGAATCCAAAAATCGTCCACTGGATTGATCACATGAACCATTTGAATATGAGAGTTCAAACTTGCACAAATAGTGGTAAAAATCAAATGTAAAGTTGTTTAACCAATTTTCACTATTTATAGTAAAAATTTCAAAACGTTTACCCACTTTTATATAGTTTTTGTCATTTTCTATCATTTGAACTAATGCTACTTGTTTTTACTTTAGTATTACAGGTCATGGATGAATTTTCAGTGCATTTCCTTGGCATATAGGATAGGATTTGGTCCTATTTTGCATATTGCACTTATACTTTATCCCCTTTTAAACCTGAGGATCTCCTTTTCATCCATGGATTGTGATGTGAACCCAAATCTTACACTTCAATAACCATTGTTCTTCCATGGTTAGAGACTACCTTACATGGGTTACCCTACTTAGAACACTTCTTGTCATTTCTGGTACCCATGCCACATTTTGCTAGGTTGCAAGAAGTATTGATAGTTTCCTTTTACATCAAAATGATCCTTTTGTATATTTTGTTGAACTACCCTTGATTATTAGGGTCCCTCCATATGGAGTTATCTTTAAGCTCTAGTATGACTCCTTAAATATGACTAGATAGTTGAGTTTCTTGTTATTTCAAACTCGTTAAAGTAATTGAAGGATCATCCATAGCGGTATAAGTTTAACCCTTTTCCAGACTCTACATATTACTTACAAAAAATGAATACTCTATTTTCTTCAGAATCTAGAAGAGTATCTTTAGGTATATATTTATCTCTTTTCCGGGCCCGAAGGACTAAAATTACAGAAAAGGAACCTGTTTTGAGCTTACTTTTCTCTTTTTTGTGCTCTGTACCTAAACATGAAAAAGATTCTGAGTGTTCTTTATGCCATTGTCATGCTTGTTAAACCATAAGTACAAAGCATCGAGTTTAATTTTGTCCATACCATTCTCTTAAATAAATGGAACTTTCTGAGTGATCTTGTTTTCCTTCAGACTCATTAAACTAAGGATATATATTTTCTTTTGAAGGAGCATCGGTTGGGTGATAGTTTACCCCTTTTTCGTACCTTTCCAACTAAGTATGAAAAAGGTATACCTTAGTTCTTTAGAATCTAAGAGATTTCTCCTTTGGTTTGTTTTACACTTTTTTGGACACTGGAGACTAAATTTATGAAAAAGCACCCCCCTTGAGTCTTCTTTGGAGTTTTCAGACTCTCAAAAATATGAAATCACCGACAAGCATTTATTAATTTGGGATCGTAAAATCCATATATCAGTGAAATATCAAGCATTATTCTTCTTTTCTTCAAGTTTGATAAAAATGAAGGACTCAAGTTGAATTTCTTGGACTTGTTAAAAATTAACAAGAAAGGAATCAAAGGAAAAACATTATTTTATTCATAAGTTCTAGCAGCAGGTCATCCTTGATCAAATCACTAGTTTGATCCTCTCGATACCAATGTCTGATTTTTTTCTTCCCCCGTTCAACTAACACCTCGAGTCATTAATCATCCACTTTCCTGTTACACTTGGAATATGCCCATATCTCCTACATGGTATATAGTTCTAGTTGTACCATTTGAAAGATTAAAGCTTCCTTGGTCATCTCTATGTCGTGGTCACTATTCAAGTATCGTTATCTCATGTCCATTCATCTTGATTCCTATTATTTTCATATCTGAGATTGTCCTTCGTACATCTTCCCGTATCTAGTGTACTAGTTACTCATGTTACATGTTGAAGGATTCATTGCCTTCCTCTTAGCACAATGACTTTCAATCAATACCTCCTATAGAGGAAGACCTAGAGTTTGAAAGATAGTACCTTAGGATCCACTTCTTATATTGGTGGACTCCTCTGCATTGGTCATCTGTAAAACTCTTTAATTAACACTCTAATGGAATCCTTCCATGTTTGAATCCAACACATGTATTCACATGGTAGGATTCGTACCAGTTTTTATGGATTTGGATGAATACCTTGGGTTACAACCTATATAACCTAAGTTCCACATGATTCTTCCATGCTTTGTGACACATTTTCCAGCTATTGAAGATATATCATTTTACTTATGTGGCTTTGATCCACCTTTGTAACACATACATGGCCCTATTTCCCATACTATATGATGTCAATGTATCTTGTAAAGGATCTACTGTTCCCCATTGTTGAACATGGAATTGTCAATGATGATTTTGTAATTAACCTTGATTTGTCTATTTCAGGTACTTCTCTATGACCTTGATACTGAGTCCCTCGAAGTTATACATTTTTGTGATGTATTTCAACCATATCTACCTTCTGACCTCATATATTAGGAGGAATATGTTATACCAATGAAACTTCTCAGACTGAGTATAGGCACCAAATGCACCCGTACACAAAAGGACAAAGTGGATTGAAGTATCATAAACATTATAAATGAATTAAATCCTTAATGCATACTTGTTTCTTCATCCTTTCCTTTATGAATGAGTTTTCCTTACACTCATGGGTCTCCTTGTGACAACTTGCATGTCGTTCGCAGGTCATCCCTTTGTCACATGACCCCAAGTTTTGAAAAAAATAAATTTATTAGGCTAGCTATTTATTTCCTAAACCAGACATTAGCTTACCTTATGCAGAAAGTGACTAACTTTGTTCATGGAACTGAAATGTTGTAAGCTATTCTTACCCTCTTCTAGATGTTTTCCCTGATGTTTTGATTAATGTAATTCTATGTTGTTGTTATGTTACTTGAATCTAAGTTAGATGGTTATGTTGTTCAATGATTGCTTCTTATCATATATTTATGTGTATGTGTGTACATTTTATTGCTTACTTATTGATTAAAAGTTTTGGTTACTGGTTTTCAGGAAATCCTAACTTAACTTGTATTCTCAAGGGGTGGAGTGGTCAGACTTGTATCCCTTGTAGAATCACCTGGAGAGGTAATTGGTTTACTTGTCACTACAGGGTTTACTTAGTTCATATTCAACTAATGCATTTCTTTCTTTGTCTTGTGCAGGTGCACTTGGTGATAGGAAACTAACTATAATAGTAAAACAAAGACATACTCCCTATGCTTAACTACCTCACAACTTTGGATGACGAACATACCATAGCCTAACTTAGCGATTCTTATTACTATTATTCGCATGTTTGTTTTACTCTGGGCTGGGTTTATATATACCTATGTCTACGCTGGTTAACATTATCACTTATGGTTCATAACTTGTTATATAAAATATATATACTTGGAGTATTTTTATGTTCCAAGGTGTGAAGGCCTAATTTCAAGGCTTAGCCTTAATGTAATTAGATTTTGAAGGTTTTATACTATATTTTATTGTATGTATGAATCCATTCATGGCATGTTGCATATGCCAAGAATTATCGCTTTACCCTAAGTTCACGATGCCATTGATGGGGCTTATAATGTGCATGGCATTCCAATATCCAATTGTGTTTTAGAGGTTTATGAAATATAGACTTGGTGTTGGAAATATATGTAGTGGTGGACAGGGATGCGGAGTAAATGATCCTTGGGAATTGGGGGTTTGAAGCCCTAATCTTGGACTATCATTGAGGCATGAGTCATTTTCTATTTTGTTGGGTGAGCTATGCTCGGCTCTCTAGTTTGTATTATGGTGTGAGGTCAGGTTTTTCGTCTGCATGTTGGAGGTATGCCCTTTATTTTAGTTTTGCAGCACTTGTTTATTTGTTGTTTCGGTTTGGAAGTTTGGCATACTCCTCATCTTTCATTATCCTCTGGTCATAGGTTACATGGCCTTCACTACATGGGTCTTGGGCATGGGGGCTTCACTTGTTTACCAATATGCTATCACGTTAGTTCATATTGTGGGTTTTAAAATTATAAAAAATAAAACCAATATATTGCAGGTATTGGGGGGATAAGGGGTTTAAGGTGGGGGTGGGTAGGGTGGCTTATAAGGATTGAGGTATAAAAAGGGGTGGGGAGGAAGTTTTAAGTATTGGGAGGGGGTTTCAACAAAAATATTTTGGGTCAATATCTCTTGAAATTAAGGGTATTCTTTAATATCCCATGATCGCACGTGCTATGTGAGAGGTTCACTAAGTGAAGTCCCTGTGGTCTTGGGTCTTCCAAGTGGTCAACGCATTACCCTTCATGGGTAAGCCCTGTTACCAATAAGCTTAGAACTTGTTCCTCTACGTATGTGTGTTTTGGAAGAGCTTTAAGCTCATCGTTTGAATGTATGTTTGCTTTGGTTTAAGGGTTGTGATTGGATATGGTCTATTTGTAAATAATGTAAAGCATCCAAAGATGCATATACATTTTGGGATTTTTGATGGGTTTGGCTCCTTCAGGCCAAGGTTGTTATGAATCAGCTCTTGTAAATGATTATTGGGTTGATAGCATTAATATTGTGACAGTGGTGATTTTACAGACTTCGCGTTTTGTTTATACTGTTGGGTTTTGATAATGGTGACAACACCATTGCTTGCAATGGTGAATTGGATTGAAAATGCGTCTGTTTAATTTTATATATAATTTATAGTGGTGCATTCGCTATTTTGTATGTATCGTGGTTACGATTCTTAGCTTGGAAATGTTTTGACTATGTGTAAAATTATGTTTGTAATTTAAGTTCTTCATTTGGGTATTTTAGCAAAGTTGTTTGGCTTTAGAGTCATGCCATTAATGGAAATGGAACTCTTTCCATTTAGTGTACAGAATGTGTAATATATGAGTGGAAAAGTTGATTTATGTTTATTCATGGTGTCTATTTTATTACCTGTGTATTTACTTGGAAATAGTCGGGACTGTGGGGTTTAACCCTATGAAATGAATGTTGTTTCTATGCTTAGTGAGATAGGGGTTGAATTTATGGTTTATGTTAATGGATTATTGTTTTGTATAATGGCTGTGAACCATGAAATGGATACAATGATAAATTGGGGTTTTGATTTCTGTCTGGAGAGATATTGAAATGTTTTACATCATCTAAATTTCGTTGGTGTTTGGGGTACGGAAACGTTGACAGGGAAATGATTTCGATCTATGGTTTGTTGGTGGTTAGTGTATGGATTCATTGATAGGGAAATGAAATTGATCTATGGTTAATTATTCTTGTACTTATATGCCATTAGTGTAGACTATGTGGATTAATTAGAAGCAATTACAATATTGATATAATAATGCGAATCGAACCTGTTGATGGGCGTAGGTGACTATGCACGCAACGGGGGAGACAACCCAGACCGGGATCCTTAAAGCAGGCTCCAAGATGTTTGGGATGGTTGTTCCCGATAGGTCTAAAGGATCTGTTAGCCTAAAGGTTTTAACTGTATAAAAATCTAAGAGATAGATCTAACACTACCGATTATTTATCAGGTATGTATCTATGTCTGTACAAATTAATAAATGTTATTAATTACAGTCTTAATCATCTAAGTTAAATCAGTTTATAAAGATAGAAAATTAAATAACTATCAATAGGCTTGATTAATAAATAAGATACATGATACACATCTATACATTAATCAAAAAATGAAAAGAATAATCTGCATATGACATGAATATAAACATCTGTTTCCAATAGATTTTTAAAGAATATAATTAACAGAAAATAAAAAACATATTATCCTAACCTACGTACTATCCTGATCAGGAGCAATGCGAAATTTAAACTAAAATCGGATCTGCTAACAGGAATATCGATAATCTTGAAAATCTTCGAAATAAATTTAGAAATCACCAAGATCATGGAATAGACGTGTAAACTACGTACGTAACGATGTCAGTCACCAATTTACAACATGGCATTCATTAACAGATCGATATCAGCATAAGTCAATAGCCAAAACATAATATTTTTGCACAATTTCATAAAAGAGATTATGACAAACATGCATAATATAGAAAAACAGTAACAAGACTAAGAATAGCATACACATGTGCTAAGCGTAAAACTGTAAACATATATATAATTTATCATCATTTTAGAGATTCTATATGCTGACAGGAAGCTATCTGCAGTTACAAAAGATCAAACCGCAGTCTTGTTGTCTCTTTTCCCCAAACTATCGACCCCTTATCCCACATGCTATCTCCCCTTAAATACATGTAATATTCAAAAATAAACAGTCCTAAAAACTAGAGATAGCCAAAATCGAACCCTCTAACCAATTTCCCTTAAAAATGACAAGTAAGACATGTCATTTTTCCATATACATAAAAACGCCAAGAAATGGTAAAGATTCGATCCATGAAAATAAAAAATCTCAACGATGAAACAACACCTGGAAAGCCTGATAGTCGTTTTGTTCCGATCAATGTGGGGGATCATCCAAAAATAGATAGTCATCAAAATATGAGCACGAACAGCAACCATATCGCCTGCAATAAACCAGATAAAAATAATAAAATCAACACACAAATAGAAATCGAAATGAAAAATGCTATATAATAAACAGAAATAAAACAAATCAGTACCTGTACAGAGATAACCTGATCGTCAATCCATAAAAACTTCAAAATATGAAACTGATAGCAAATACACCCAAAGACATTACAAATTTACAGGCGCATTGAAGACTTGGATGTTCACACCACTCGACTGACTCGGCGACTGACCCTTAAACTGCATAAGCACAACCTGAGCATTAAGCTCCTAAACCTTTTCTTCGTTCTTATCATTCTCACTCTGTAATTTCAGAACCCTTCTAATTAGCTTATTCTTATGATTTTTCAGACGCACGAGATGCTTGTCACTCAAGTCCACTTTCTCTTTTAATTTAAGATTATCGGACTCCATCAAATCATGATTGGCTACTACTTCATTCATCCTTTCTTCCATCCTATGTATTTTGTCTAAGAGACAATTCACAAACAATGGGTGCATCATATCCCCGAATTCACGAAAAATAGGCGAGCTTGTCTCTACAGACTTCTCTTTGAATGGACGATGAATAACATGATCCTCTCGAGCGTCTTTATCACACAGAGGAGTGTCTTTACCAATCACAGGAGGACTCTCATTAACAAGGTTCGAAACAAACTCGGGCTGAACATTATTATCATTAATAGGCAGTGGTTTATCTGCTTCTTCATCATCTAAGACAACAGTCTCCACCTGAACATTATCAATCACGGGGGTTTTGACAGAATTACCTTTTGCCATGCTCCTGGTAAATCTGCCTACCAATTTGCCTTTCAGTCTGTCTCGTCCACTATTGCAAATTTTATCAATATTATTTTGTGGCGTAATCGGTGACAGAGACAAAAATCTCCTCACGCGTTTCGAAACCAGAGGAGCATCAGCGCTTCTCACTGGAGTAGACACAGGATCATGGCAAGGTTCAGGACTCATATGGCCAGGGTTAGACAGGGGTTTACGTGAAGAAGGGACTGATACTGGACTCGTCTCTTTATGCTTGTTGCATTCCTCAGGGTTGTCAAATTGGCAATGGCAAAAAGAGGAAAAACCATTGGACTCGACGAACTCATCCCAGGACCGATTTGACTTCTGAAGCTCCTTATCAATTAACATGCGGACTAAGACATGGTGAAAGAGACTATGACTAACATTCTTAGGACCCCTTTTAATGGCAGCAGACATCTTAAACAAACTTTGCAACAAATAATAGGGTAAGTTTAGAGAGAAACCTATAAATGCAGACATGAGCCTGAGATGATAGACGTACGCTGAAGGCAAGCGGCCTTCACAAGTCAGGTATCTGTGGATCAAATCCAGAATAGCATGCCACTCCTTTTTGAAGTACTTGCGAGCTACTCCACTGCGGAATGATACTTCTTGACTAGGGTTCTTTAGTAGCTGGCGCCATTCAGTAATGTCCATACTCTTATATTTAAACCATCTCTCACTGGTCAGTGACAGGCCAGTGTCAACCGCCACTAATCGCTCGTCCACCTGAAAATGGAGATCACCCACTTCTGCCTGAAAATCAACCAGGGAGAGAGAGAAAACCCTTGTGACTTCGGGGTTTGAATCATAGAATTTACTTATTAACGGCATCCACCCAATAGCCTCAACCTTTGCTGATAGCTCAGGGTTCGAATCCAGCAATGTCATTTCGCAGGGCTCGACCCTCACTACTGGTGCCATTACTGACTGTGTCAAGGAACGTAACCGCACACAAAACAAATACCATAGCTCGGCACAAGAAATCAAATTAGAGAACGAGCACTATGGGTAAATACTGAGCAAGAACAAGCAATGAAACTTGACATTGTGATAAGCAAAATAAGCCATGAACAAACGCAGATTACACCCCTGCAATTTCGGCATTAAAGGAAGACATTATCGCTTAGAGAGGTAATCAATTAATGAGGAATGACGGTCAAAGACTCTAGATAACTCATGTTATCATTATTTAACTGGCATTAATGATATGAGGCCCTTCGCTGTACAAGAAACAGGTGTTCCATTGACAGGTAGCCACGATGGAGGACAAGTGCTGGGACTTAAACGTGATGGACAAGGTTCAGTACTAGTGTCATGATAGCATATCGACTTCACAACAGGTGGATCAGAATGGAGGCTACGACATAATTTTGATCTGACGATACACCATAACACATATCACCCTTACCATAGATTTGACTTACCCTTCAAAGGTGGCGGACAATACAACATAATACAAGCCATCACGTCGAAACTGGACTTTGGAATATAAACCATATCAAAATCAACATAAACAGTTAATAGCAACGATGGTTTGCAATTCCAAAGGTAAACTTAGGATATAGCACGTAAGACATTTGTCCTTCGACACTCTAGGCTTTATCAGAGTTATTAAGATCCGACCATTGATAACCATTAATCAGACTACACATGAAATCCATAATAATGTAATATAAACCATACCAAGATCAACTATAACAATATCGTAACCTTATAAATAATTATAGTAACAAAATCAAACAATAAAATCAATTTATAATGTTTTGGATAAGATGCAAGACTAGGATGACGATAACAGGTATGGGAATCATGAATACTCATCCTTTGATTTTTTCTAGTATAAATCCACCCAAAACAATAACTTCATAGTAGTGATTTCGTTAATCTAATATAGTTTACAAAGGTTGTTTAAAAATATGGAATTTTGCTGAATCAGTAGCTCAAGGAAGGCCACCCTTTCAGTAGCTAGAAATTCATTGGATTTGTCCCTTTAAAATTTGAACATTTCATCAAACAAAATGGGATTTTGTTTGATGAAATATGTTTTTTTTAAAGGCTGTTGAGCAAGGGCACAACAGATGGCGACTTGCTAGGCGGGACAGTTATCTCTGTTCTTTGACCTGAAATCATGCAAACAAAGAAATTAAATCCTTAATATGAGCCATTATACAGAGATCACTATTTTAACATCTCAAACAGATTAAAGTCTTTCACAGTTCTAAAAATTACCAGAAAATTACAGTTTCATTCATTTATTTGATAAAAATCAGGTTTCTAAAAAAAATCAGTCCTTAAAGAGTAAGATAGTAAATGGCTTAGTCTTAAAGGATAAAATCTTAATACCACAAGCATGGCCCTGCTTCCAGCAGGCATCCATAGCCTCGACAGGGTTGCTTCAAAACCCACAGAATGCCAGTATCCCATCTGCTAGTTATAAATATACAATTCTGGTCGGGGTGAACTGTTACCATTATCTTCTTTTGATTTTAATAGTCATGAAGGCCATGGTTCAGGCTTGGTAACCAGATAGTAACCATGTCAGTCACCAGCTTGCATTATAGTAAAATGAACCAGCTCATGATGAGACCTTTCATCCCTCAGAGTTTTCTGTCCAAGGGTCATTGCCCAGGCTTGGTGACCGGAGACGACAATGTTACTAGATGCAAACCTATGATCCTGAGCAGATCAGCTCGTTATGAGACCTTCTATCCTTCAGATTGTTTTTACAAATGTTCAAGTCCATCCTTGTCCAGAATGTAATTATCGTTAATCTCAAATGAAATTATCATAGCAGATGGGGAGGCAAATCCGATCCTCTTTATGAGAAGGGATGGCGTAAAAGATTTAAATAGATAACTTTACCAAGTACTGCCCTAATTCCTTTGGGAAAATATTTGCAGAGCCTGATATAATTAATTAATATTAACATGGTTTAAGACTTTCTGGTAAAATCTAGAACGATGAGAACACCATTCTCTGTTCAAGAAGTAAAACAGAATGACAGTTTCCAGGATAGTGATGACTTCATGCATGATTTATAGATCAATTACAGAAATTGAAATCAGTCATCAGTTTGAGGTTTGATAAATTGATCAGGTTCCCAACACACAAATAAAACAGCAAATAAATCAAAAGGAAAACGAAATGAAATCCATCAAGCAAGCACACCACACAGATATATACAGGATAATCCCTTGAGGGGGATCAACAAAAATATCTCTTAATTAGGTGACCATTTACTGGAAGGTTGTCAATGTCACCTTCCAATGTTTGCAACCTGAAAGTGCTAGGACCATGTTTTTCTGTAATAATAAATGGTCCCAGCCATAGGCATTGGAACTTCGTATGTTTTCCTTTATCTTCGTGTTCCTTGTCCCATTTCAGGACTAAGTCACCTACTTCAAAATCTCAACTGACCGACTTTCTGAGATCAAACCAATGCTTCATGGTCTGCTGGTGTTTATCAAACTTTTTCCTAGCCAACTCCCTATCTTCCTCCAGTTTATGCAAGGTGTTAATTCGATGTTCCATGGAAGAACATGGTGTCTCCTGCACTGACTGGGAGAGCTGTAAAGAGGGTAAGAACAAATGAGGAGGCAAAATAGCTTCCTTGCCATATACCAGGAAAAAGGGAGAGTTTCCTATGGCAGCTTTCGGAGTCACTCTGTCAGCCCACAAGGCATTCGATAAGGCATTCTGCCAATTCTTGTGATGATTTACCACCGTACGTTTCATAATCTTGATTAAAATTTTATTAGAAGATTCTGCTAACCCGTTACCCTGGGGATAATAATTAGCTGAATACTTTAATTTTATTCCCTTTTCCAATGCATACTCAGTTAATTTAACAGAAGAAAAATAAGTTGCATTGTCAAAAATCAAGGATTCAGGAACACCGAACCTGGTGATAATAAAAGAATCAAGGAATGATATCACCTGTTCCAAATTAACTACTCGCAAAGGGATGGCTTCAACCCATCTGGTGAAGTAGTCTATGGCTATCAAAATGTATCTATGCTGCTGTGAAGAAGCTGGTGTGATTGGGCCAACAATATCCAGACCCCATTGCTGAAATGGGACTTCGATAATAACCGGCTGGAGGGGTAACACTACCTTCTTCAGTCTGCCTCCTGATCTTTGACACTCTTGACACTTCCTGGCGAAAGCATATGTGTCTTTGAACAATGTGGGCCAGTAGTAACCAGCTTCAATTATCTTATGGGTAGTGGTTTCTCCGCTAAAGTGTCCTCTGGCTGGTCCTACATGTAGTTGAGATAACACATTATCAGCCTCATTTCTTTATAGACAACGAAGGAGAACTCCTTCGAAATTCTTTCTAAACAAAATGTTATCAATAAGCTGATAAGGGGTAGATCTCAATCTCAAATCTCTTTTATGACGTTGGTCTAAATGTTCAGGAGCATTCCCATGCAATAAAAAGAACTTAATATCATCATACCAAGAATTAGGAGGAGTAGAGATCGGAAAAACTTCCCTTTCAAATAAAGAAGGTTCACTAAAGAAGTGCAGATCAGGTTCAAAACTGTCCGCAGACCCAGCTGCTAGCTTGCAAAGTCCTTGTCCCCTGACAATCTTTAAAGGTTTTATTTCCAGGTCATATTCCTGAAGTGTTGTAACCCATTGTGCTCGTTTTTCACCAATATCCTTTTGTACCAAGAGATTTCTAACTGCAGAATATGGTACAATGACTTTGGTGTGGGACTTCAGCAAGTAAGGCCTGAAATGTTTAACAGATTTGAAAACAACGAAAGCTTGCTTGTATACTTCTTGGTAATTCAACTCTACACCGTTCAAACCAGAACTCGTAAAAGCGATAGGAGCTTCATTATTTTCCAGGTTTTTCTGTGTCAGAACAACAGCATATGAAGAATCAGAAGCAAACGTATACAAAATGAAAGGTTTGGAAAAATCTGGGCTAGTTAGAGTAGGAGCTTCAGCAATAGCTTTTAAGATGTCATGAAAAGATTGCTTCTCATCAGTATACCATTTAAAATCATCATCTTTCTTTATCATTTTCTGAAGTGGCCTAACAATTTCCGTGAACCCAGGAATAAATCTAGAAACAAAATTTATCTTTCCAAGAAACAACTACATAGACTTTTTTGAGTGAGGCATTGAAATCTGTGATATAGCACGGGTACGTTCTGGGTCAATATTGATGCCTTGTTTAGAAACAACAAAACCCAGCAACTTGCCTTCTGTGACTGAAAAGATAGATTTCTTAGGATTTAGAGAAATCCCATACTTCCTGCAACGCTCAAAAACTCTCCTGAGATGAGTTAAATGATCAGTTCTGTTTTTGGAAAAGACAGTAATATCATCAAGATAAATAAAAACAAACTTACCGATCAGACCTCTGAAGGCGATTTCCATTGCCCTCTGAAATGTTTCTCCGGCATTTATTAGACCAAATGGCATCTTCCTATATGCATAGGTTCCCCAAGGAGTCCTAAAAGTTGTTTTCAACTAGTCAGCTTTGGATACTAACACTTGGTTGTACCCTGAAAAACCATCTAGAAGTGAAAACATTTCAGATCCGGAGACCTGTTGCAAGATTTTCTCCATTGGAGGAATAGGATAATTGTCCTTATCTGAAACCTTATTCAGGTTTCGGAAATCGACACATAACCTGATGTCACCATTTTTCTTTCTCACGGGTACAAGATTCGCTACCCACTGTGCATGCTGAACTGGGAAAATTATTCTTGTGGCAAGGAGTTTATTCAGCTCCTTCTTGACAGCTGGTTCTAGACTAGGATTCATTTTCCTCAGTTTTTGTTGAAAAGGCTTAGCCTCTGGTTTCATAGGAATGACATGTTGCATTATATTAGGGTCAAATGTTTTTAGGCCATCATATGTCCATGCAAATATGTCTTTGAACTCATTGAAGAGTTTAATGAAGGTTGTTTTTTCCTGGGGACTACATGTACTACCCAGATTTACACATTGAGGGTTGTGTTCAGTACCTAGATTTACAATGTCAGATTGCATGATGGAGCTATTAGTTTAACAATTCCTTGCAGCTTTAAATTTATCCTTCAAGTCATAGAATTTTTCAAGTTTGATTACTGATTTGGGAAGGGCACTAACCTGATTGAGAGATTCCTGAATTGAGCAAGGCTTATGGATTACCACAAAATTATATAGATCCTCATCGTGAGTCATTTCGTCAATGACCGCATCCTTAAAAGTATCCTTCAAAGTTAGAAAATCGATCAACTGCTCGTCGTTGTCGAAGACTCTCCAATTTGCTATGTTGTCAGGTATAGAAGGTTTGAAAAGCAATTCAACCGAGAAAGAATCAGTAAGCATTCCTTCGGATGGAATCAACCTTGAAGCAACATTAGCTAAAAGATTAGCTTCCTGATTTAGATAACGAGGGATGGAACTTATGTTAAAGGCTTCAAATGCTAGTAGTAAATTCCATACCTCTGCCTGATAATTTCTCAGGTGTCTAGCAATGCAATGGATGGTGTTACGTACCTGTCTAACAATTATCTCAGAGTCCCCTAACACTACCAAAGCTTTGGCTCCCAGGTCAATTGCTTTTTTCAGCCTTTGAATCAGAGCTTCGTATTCAGCCACGTTGTTGGTGCATTCGAATTCTAACCTGCAGGAAATGAAATATATTTTTCCATAGGGGTCTAACAGCAAGCAACCTGCACCAGCCCCTTCTTTTGACTTAGATCTGTCGAAATATAAAGACCAAAGACCATTGTTCAGATCTAAGTGTGCCGCATTTGGGGCTGGAATCTCATCTGTAATTTGCGAAAAATGGCAAATTTCAGACTGTTGTTCTGCACCTATTATTGATGAAGTTTCAGCTTCGAAATCCCCAAAGAAATAATCTTCCATATAGTTTCCCATTATGCTATCGGTGAATAATATTGGTTCATTCGAATCATCCAATTCGGTGACGGTATGCTTCATATAGCGTTCCCGATCAATTCTGATTTTATTGGGGCGACCATTATGAGATATCCATAAGTGTGACCAATCAGTAGCAAAATATCCCTTCAGTTTCTCAAACCAATCTCTGCTGAGAAATAGACCATATGCTTCTGGGATTTCTGCTACGATTATATCAATAATAAAATGGACTTGAGGATTCGAAGCTAACCTTATCAGCACCTCTTTCAACTTACCTATTACTTTTATGTTTGAACGATCAAGCTGTACAATACTTGTATCACAAGGCACAGGGACAGCATTAATTTTTTTACATACAGAGTATGGAATAACATTTTTGGAGGCCCCTGAGTCTATCATGCAGTTGTGCACTTTACGATTGCATATTTCAAACGTAAGTAAAAAAGGTGGAGTTGAAGAATCAGATTTCTTGCCTATGGATGATGCATTGACTGAAGATCTTGTTGGGTTATCTTTAGTGTTAGCAGAGCTGTTTTGACTTGAAGGAGTTTTTCCACTCTTACTTGGAGAGACCCCTTGCATCATTTTGTCCCTAATCACTGGTAACTTAAGTAGTTCATAGATAGAGATATTGGCCCTGATTTTCTTTAAATCTTCAATTAGATCGTATTCTAAATCAAGAGAGGGTGCATATTTACTATTTGCAGGTTGAGTTTTTGTTTGTGCAGCTGAACTATTATCTATAGCAGTTGTAGAAGGTTCCCCTAAGGGTTGATCTTTCTTGCTTCTAGTGTTATACTAATGCTAATTTACATTGACTACACCTACATCTTCATCATCAGTCAATTCTGAAGTATCCCAGAAGTGGCTGATAACTTGAGGAGGTTTATCTTCTATGTCATTATCTTTATCTTGGGTGCCTTCAAAACTCTGTCCTGAAGATTGAGTTTCATTTTCAGATGATGTTTCTAGACCTGAAACTAATAGCTTGAGGAAACTGTTAATTTCATCAATACTATTAGCTTCAAACGGTGGAGTCTGTCTGGGAGTTGTATTTGGGAATGGCCTTCTGAAAGGTTGTCTAGGTGGTTCCTTAGGAGGAGTGTTTTCAGAAGTGCCTTTCTTTAAATCAATGATTTCATTAGATAGTTTTTTAATAACTCTTTGTAGGTTATCTAGGTCTAATGAATCCTGACCTTTTTTCTCAGGGTTTGTGTTCTTGGTAGGACTGTCAGTCTTCTTTTGAGAAGAAGATGCAGCATCTGTGTCTACTCCAGGATTTGCCTTTATGGCAGACATATCTTTCTCAACCTTGATTGCTTCTTCAAAGTTTTCAGCGAGGGTAAGTTTGGACTTTTGTCTGACAAACATTTCCATTGACATAGGTAAGGCTGAAGTGTAAAATTCAATAGTGACATCCTCAGCTGGCCTTGAAGTAGCAGGGATCCTATTTCTTAGAGTAAGGAATCGCTGGTTGAAATCTTTGACCTTTTCCTTGGTTTCCATACGAATTCTAGACAATTCTAATACCAAGGCAGCTGGAGTCTTGTCATCTCCAAATTTGTTCATGAAAGCGAGGTCGAATTCATTCCAGCTGGTAATAGAACCAGCTGTAAGTGAAAAATACCACGTCGAATCTTTACCCTCAAATGTATAAGGGAAAATCCGACAGACTACATCTTCATATTCAACATCTAGGAGCCAAACAACTAACATAAACTTCTTGACATGATCTTCTGCTGGCTCTTTCGACTCAGGGTTGAACTTGGGTAACAACTTCTCAGGATACTTAGGTAAAGGATGTTGATCACCTGGGATAGCCACTGCATCCTGAGCTAACCATGGCATATTAGCATTAGGGTTTGGGGGATTTACACCTGCCATGTTTCTTGGAGTTGGAGGCGGTGAAGGTGGTGTTTGAAGAATATGAGGAGGCGAATGAGGCGGTGATGGTGGTTGACCAAACCCTCCTGAAGCAGGTGGTCCTGAAGAAGAGGAAGGCCGATTGGTTCCTGTTGGAGATTGTTGTATTTGAAGATCGAGAATGGCACCTAAAGACTACTCTTGTTCTCCCGAAGCAGGTTCAGGATGACGAGTACGAGGACGGGTAATCTGCGGAAGAGGTAATTCAGTGGGCTGGCGCCGAGTGAGATTTGAATAAGCCCTTGTTAAAATTCTACGAGATTCATTTATGGCTTGATCGTACTGGTCAATTTATTCAGGTAGGTGAATACCGGGAGAGTTGAACTGAGAGATCAGATTTTGAACAGAGTCACTCACTGGGGTTTCATTCACTCGTGATGAATGGTGAGAGCGTGGTTGTGTAGTTGACTGTATTTGAGGGGTGATAGGCTGATTAACTTTGTTTACAGGATTGTCTTCATCATCCATTTGCCTAGGCTAGCCCTCCTTCTAGCGCCATTTTTGATGGGCGTAGGTGACTATGCATGCAACGGGGGGGACAACCCAGACCGGGATCCTTAAAGCAGGCTCCAAGTTGTTTGGGATGGTTGTTCCCGAAAGGTTTAAAGGCTCTATTAGCCTAAAGGTTTTAACTGTATAAAAATCTAAGAGATAGATCTAACACTACTGGTTATTTATCAGGTATGTATCTATGTCTGTACAAATTAATAAATGTTATTAATTACAGTCTTAATCAACTAAGTTAAATCAGTTTATAAGGATAGAAAATTAAATAACTATTAACAGGCTTGATTAATAAATAAGATACATGATATACATCTATACATTAATCAAAAAATGAAAAGAATAATCTGCATATGACATGAATATAAACATCTGTTTCCAATAGATTTTTAAACAATATAATTACAGAAAATAAAAAACATGTTATCCTAACCTACGTACTATCCTGATAAGGAGCAATGCGAAATTTAAACTGAAATCAGATCTGCTAACAGGAATATCGATAATCTTGAAAATCTTCGAAATAAATTTAGAAATCACCAAGATCATGCAATAGATGTGTAAACCACGTACGTAACGATGTCAGTCACCAATTTACAACATGGCATTCATTAACAGATCGATATAAGCATAAGTCAATAGCCAAAACATAATATATTTGCACAATTTCATAAAAGAGATTATGACAAACATGCATAATATAGAAAAACAGTAACAAGACTAAGGATAGCATACACATGTGCTAAGCATAAAACTGTAAACATATATATAATTTATCATCAGTTTAAAGATTGTATCTATTGACAGGAAGCTGTCTCCAGTTACAAAAGATCAAACCGCAGTCTTGTTGTCTCTTTTCCCCAAACTATCGACCCCTTATCCCACATGCTATCTCCCCTTAAATACATGTAATATTAAAAAATAAACAGCCCTAAAAACTAGAGATATCCAAAATCGAACCCTCTAACCAATTTCCCTTAAAAATGACAAGTAAGACATGTCATTTTTCCATATACGTAAAAACGCCAATAAATGGTAAAGATTCGATCCATGAAAATCGAAAATCTCAACGATGAAACAACACCTGGAAAGCCTGATAGTCATTTTGTTGTGATCAATGTGGGGGATCATCCAAAAATAGGCAGTCATCAAAATCTGAGCACGAATAGTAACCATATCGCCTACAATAAACGAGATAAAAATAATAAAATCAACACACAAATAGAAATCGAAATGACAAATGCTATATAATAAACAGAAATAAAAGAAATCAGTACCTGTATAGAGATAACCTGATCGTCAATCCATCAAAAATTCAAAATATGAAACTGATAGAAAATACACCCAAATACATTACAAATTTACAAGCGCATTGAAGACTTGGATGTTCACACCACTTGACTGACTCGGCGACTGACCCTTAAACTGCATAAGCGCAACCTGAGCATTAAGCTCCCGAACCTTTTCTTCGTTCTTATCATTCTCACTCTGTAATTTCAGAACCCTTCTAATTAGCTTATTCTTATGATTTTTCAGATGCACGAGATGCTTGTCACTCAAGTCCACTTTCTCTTTTAACTTAAGATTATCGGCCTCCATCAAATCGCGATTGGCTACTACATTCATCCTTTCTTCCATCCTGCGTATTTTGTCTAAGACACAATTCACAAACAATGGGTGCATCATATCCCCGAATTCATGAAAAACAGGAGAGCTTGTCTCTATAGACTTCTCTTTGAGTGGACGATCAATAACATGATCCTCTCGAGCGTATTTATCACACACAGGAGTCTCTTTACCAATCACAGGAGGACTCTCATTAACAAGGTTCGAAACGAACTCAGGCTGAACATTATTATCATTAACAGGCAGTGGTTTATCTGCTTCTTCATCATCTAAGACAACAGTCTCCACCTGAACATTATCAGTCATGGGGGTTTTGACAGAATTACCTTTTGCCATGCTCCTGGTAAATCTTCCTACCAACTTGGCTTTCGGTCTGTCTCGTCCACAATTGCAAATTTTATCAATATTATTTTGTGGCGTAATCGGTGACAGAGACGAAAATATCCTCACCTGTTTCGAAACCAGAGGAGCATCAGTGCTTCTCACTGGAGTAGACACAGGATCATGGCAAGGTTCAGGACTCATACGGCTAGGTTTAGACAGGGGTTTACATGAAGAAGGGACTGAGACTAGACTCAGCTCTTTATGCTTGTTGCATTCCTCAGGGTTGTCAAACTGGCAATGGCAAAAAGAGGAAAAACCATTGGAATCGACGAACCCATCCCAGGACCGATTTGACTTCTAAAGCTCCTTATCAATTAACATGCGGACTAAGCCATGGTGAAAGAGACTATGACTAAAATTCTTAGGACCCCTTTTAATGGCAGCAGACATCTTAAATAGACTTTGCAACAAATAATAGGGTAAGTTTAGCGAGAAACCTATAAATGCAGACATGAGCCTGAGATGATAGACGTACGCTGAAGACAAGCGGCCTTCACAAGTCAGGTATCTGTGGATCAAATCCAGAATAGGATGCCACTCCTTTTTGAAGTACTTGCGAGCTACTCCACTGCGGAATGATACTTCTTGACCAGGGTTCTTTAGCAGCTGGCGTCATTCAGTAATTTCCATCCTCGTATATTTAAACCATCTCTCACCGGTCAGTGACAGGCCAATGGCAACCGCCACCGATTGCTCACCCACCTAAAAATGGAGATCACCCACTTCTTCCTAAAAATCAACCAGGGAGAGAGCGAAAACCCTTGTGACTTCGGGGTTCGAATCAGAGAATTTACTTATGAACGGCATCGACCCAATAGCCTTAACCTTTGCTGATAGCTCAGGGTTCGAATCCAGCAATGTCATTTCGTAGGGCTCGACCCTCACTACTGGTGCCATTACTGACTACATCAAGGTGTGTAACCGTACAGAAAACAAATACCACAGCTCGGCACAAGACAGGAAATTAGAGAACGAGCACTCCGGGTAAAGACTGAGCAAGAAAAAGCAATGAAACTTGACATTGTGATAAGCAAAATAAGCCATGAACAAACGCAGATTACACCCCTGCAAGTTCGGCATAAATGAAGACATTATCGCTCAGAGAGGTAATCGATTAATGAGGAATGACGGTCGAAGACTCCAGATAACTCATGTTATCATTATTTAACTGGCATTAATGATATGAGGCCCTTCGCTATACAAGAAACATGTGTTCCATTGACAGGAAGCCATAATGGAGGACAAGTACTAGGACTTAAATGTGATGGATAGGGTTCAGTACCAGTGTCATGATAGCATATCGACTTCGCAATAGGTGGATCAGAATGGAGGCTATGGCATAATTTTGATCTGACGATACACCATAATACATATCACCCTTACCGTAGATTCGACTTACCCTTCAAAGGTGGCGGACAATACAACATAATACAAGCCATCACGTCAAAACTGGACTTTGGAATATAAACCATATCAAAATCGACATAAACAGTTAATAGCAACGATGGTTTGCAATTACAAAGGTAAACTTAGGATATAGCACGTAAGACATTTGTCCTTCGACACTCTAGGCTTTATCAGAGTTATAAAGATCCAACCATTGATAACCATTAATTAGACTACACATGAAATCCATAATAATGTAATATAAACCATACCAAGATCAACTATAACAATATCGTAACCTTATAAATAATTATAGCAACAAAATCAAACAATAAAGTCAATTTATAATGTTTTGGATAAGATGCAAGACTAGGATGACGATAACAGGTATGGGAATCATTAATACTCATCCTTTGATTTTTTCTAGTATAAATCCACCCAAAACAATAATTTCGTAGTAGTGATTTCGTTATTCTTATATAGTTTACAAAGGTTGTTTAAAAATATGGAATTTTGCTGAATCAGTAGCTCAAGGAAGGCCACCCTTTCAGTAGCTAGAAATTCATTGGATTTGTCCCTTTAAAATTTGAACATTTCATCAAAAAAAATGGGATTTTGTTTGATGAAATATGTTTTTTTTAAAGGCTGTTGAGCAGGGGCACAACAGAACCTTACGAGGTTCAATAATGGTCATGGTTGAAAAGTAACAGTGGTTTTTAAACCACAAGCTTGTATGATTCGATCCTACGCTATGTGGGTTGTAAATGATATGTGTGTGGATAAATTTGGTTTGGCATGAATTCCAACAAGATTTGATCCTGTAACCTTTGATTTATATGTTAATGTATTTTATATTTAAATTATGGTTGATTCTTTATGATGTCGGTAAGAATTTTTTTTGTTGTAAATACAGACAGTATATTACATCAGAATGAATCCATTACAAATATGAGATACAAAAACAGGTCTAATAGTCCACTGGCATTTTGAAACACCACACAGTGCTGGACCTGGGCATCTCTATCCAGATTCGAGTGAAAGAACTGAGTCCTAAACTATCAGCGAGCACGTAGGCCTTATCCTTCAAAAACAGAGATGGGAATAAACCCTAAGAAATTCCAAACATTCTTAAAAAATTGGGCTTCCGAAAATCCCAAATTACATACCGAGAAAGCATTGTAAGGATCATAAAACTTATCAGGCCAAAATATAGAGCTGCAAAAGAAACAACAAACACAGGTAGTCAAACCATTTTCTGGAAGGCCAAGGGAAAGTAGGACACCATCGGTTGACCCAAGGCTGAAGCCGCACCAGGGGAGATCGGATCAGGCTGAGAAGGAGATAATATACATTTTTTCTTCTTACCACATTTTTCACAATTATCCTGCGGGTGATCCACCTCGTCTGGGCCTTTTCCAGCAGCAAAGAAGGAGACGCCAAGCCTGGAGGAAATAATATCAACCTTCTAGTGGATTAAGTGGTATTTTCCATTATGGTACTTCCACTCTCTGATAGGTTCCTCAACCCCTACCATTTTTTCTTCCCGCTCCATGTATGAGTGACCCACCAGCTTCATGTTCAACCAGTATTTCATGAGGAGTCAGTCGTAATCCACTGCATGACCCGCAGTGGAGCCTGGATCCAGAACCTAGTCCGCCACCTCCTGGTGGTGATCTTCCTTAGGCATATTTTTCATGGTATAGCAGATATCCTTGACCTTTCCTTCCACTTCTCGATGGATGCTCAGAGGAATATGGTCTTTGAAAAAATCTACTTCTTCTTGGGCTTGAATTTGTGCTCTCATAGCCCTACGAGGGAGCTTCGCAGCACCCTACTTAACCGATGATTCACTGAGGGATTTTCCTTTAACCATCAGATGTTTCAAGGCCATTTCCAATAGGTGAGGAAATAGAGCTAAGGCACAGGGAAGAGAGGAGGTAGAGAGCCACACACAGATAAGAGTGGAGGGCCATGGGGAGAACTAGAGGAGCCGAAAAGCTAGGAGCAAGTATGAACGATAAAAACAGATCGAACAGAGGGTCAATAAATAAAAAGGAAAAGGTAGCATCATTACCCGATCTAGAATGAACCTGGACAACGTTATGGCTCTAGTGTGAACCATCTCCCTCATACCCTTAACCATGGTGGAGCCTCTGTCGATAATGAATGCCCAGTCATTTTGGCCATCACTCTCCATCCTATCCGTATTTTCAGCTGCAGTTCCAATGGAAAGTATGATGGCCAAGGAAAACCACTGTTGGATCCACTCACTTACCTCATTAAAATGATCAGACATCTTAATGATGGTTTGTCATGGTGTGCTTGTGTATTCTAACACCTCCTACCACCACAGCATTTGGGCATGCCATCTGTGTACCACCCTCGAGATCCTACGCAACCATCTATCTCCACTAATGAGCCTAGTCACTCGCTTTGAAGTTTTTGAGAGGGCCCCATTGGTGTGCCAACTTACCCTTGACCCCTGCATTCACAAGGAGGTCCACTACCTTGTTGGCGTCCCATCTTACGTGACAGAATGAAACCACTGGGTGGGAGTGGATCATGCCATGAATATCATCCAAGCGACTAACTAACCTCTAGCTTGTGGACACTTGGCTGCTGAATTGGCCATATGCTAACCACCTTGCTATCTAGACCATGATACTGTAATCACCCTCAATTATCGTTGGGAAACTTTTGCTGCACACTAGGTAATTCAGACCTTCAATCCTCCCTTTGAGCTCTACAGAATTGTTAGTGTCTCGACCCATGGTCCCCAGAAAGATGAAAATAACCTTTTCTTGTGACTCTCTACATAATCCTCCATATCCGACGTCATATGGGTTCCCCCTAGAGGCTCCGTCAAAGTTGAGCTTGAAAACCTGAGGAGGAGGAGCAGACCACGAATTAGGGATGGAAGGTTGAAGGAGCTTGTCCTTCTTGCAGAGCCCATCCAACTGGATTTGTCCAGACCCCAACATTCTCCAATATTCCTTTCATCGGTGGGAATGAGCTTGTCCTCATCATGCCATTGCATGCATAAGATGGAGGAGAGAAGGTTGTCCCTCACCATCTGCCAGACCTTTTTTATGTCGGTTCATTTGTCACAAAAGATCCTCCCATTCCTTTCCTTCCAAATGTAGCACATGATAATTCTAGGTAAAGAGTTCCATATGGTTCTAATACTTCTATTTTTGAAGGTTTGTTGGTTCCATTCCATCAAATTTCTAGCTGGCTGGGCTCTCTTCTCGTCGCTTCTTTGGAAACCCATTTCCCATTTATCCCAAATGGTAGTGGCAAATGGGTAGCTATCTAGAAGATGGATTTTGGTTTCTTCTACCTGAGAGCATAAGAAGCATTGGGAAGGCTCGTGGATACCATGCTTCTGAATATTTTCATAGGTGAGGATACAGCCTTTAACAACTAGCCAAGCAAATAGGGCGACCTTGGGCCATAAATTTAAGGTCCATATCTTCTTCCATGTTTCCTCTTACTCAGCGTGATTCCTAATTCGAATGTTGTAAGCCTCCTTAATGTTAAACATTCCTCTATCTGTATATCCCCATCTCAGCACATCCTATCCCTATGTGGGTCTTATGCAATGCATGTGCATTTCCTCTTAGAAAGACTCCCTGTCCTCCACCTCAATATGGTCTGGCTTGTTAATGAAGTTCCAGCATCACGTCCCATTAATGATTTTCTCTTACCAGAAGTTATGAACATGAGTTCTACCCTCCACCCTAGCTAATTCTTGAATTGGAGTCCATCTTGGGTTGTCGCCTATATGGGGAAGTTGGTTCCATGATTCTTCCCAAAAATTAGCATTCCTCCCATTAGGAATTTCCCAGAAGCTATGCTATTGAACCAAATGTCGGCTACCTTTGGCCTTCATCCATATGGGGGATCTCTGTTGTTATTCATTGTATCATATTAAATGAGATGGGGGCCTGTCACGACCATATTTAGAAATCCATAATTGATCCCATGGTTCATATGTGTGGGAGACCCATCTCCACCAAAATTTTTCTCCTTGGACTTCAGTCATGATTTCTGGGTCTCTCAAACCCAACCCCCCCTTGTTGGGGCTCTGACCTAAATGGCCCTTGAGTTTGGTAACTCCACAGTTTTTGTGGAAGTTTGTAAGCAGAATTACGACTCAAAACAGTCTTAGGGGTGTTGGGGTTGGTTCAAAGTCCTCTTTTTGTAATAAACCCATGGTTTAAGTCCAGGGTTTAGGGTTTGGGGTGCCCATGGTTCAAGCCCATGGTTTTGTAATAAGTGCACTATAAATAAGCACTCTTGTAAAGAAGTCAGTTTAGGCTTTTGATGTAAGATGAATTGATGCAAAGCTAAGGCTTGTTTGTAAGAAGGTTAAGTCCCAGCTATGTGTGTGGACGACCTCTGCAGCTGTGTGCACAGAGGGTTTTGGGTGATTATGGAAATCTGTAGCTATGTGCGCAGAGGCCTGCAGCTATGTGCACGCCTTTGAGGACTTGAAGGGATCTGCAGCGGAGTGTGTAGATCAGAATTGTGGTTTTTTTAAAGAGTTGAATAAAACACAGTTCTGTGGACGTAACCCCTAAACTGGGGGTGAACCACGTTATATCATGTGTTGTGATTTTTGTTGTGTTGTTGTTATGTTCTTTTATGCATTGATAAATATATAACTGATAAGTAAGATCACTGCTAAATACTAACTTTGCTAGAATTCCCAGTAAAGGGTTAAGCAAGGCACTGTTTGTTTATCTAACTGCGAAGCTAAATAAGTAACTATTAAAGCTCTGCATTGTATGATTATAAGTGTTAGAAACTAAAGGTACAGTAATATCCCTCTTCTGCTTGAAGAAACCTGATTCTGTGGCACCCCATAGCTGTTTCGGGTGAGATTGCAATCTGCTCGCAGGTTGTTTCCGAAAGGGCCAACACTGTGGGTCTTTTGTTGGTGCGAAGTTAATGGTATAAAGCCCGGGTCTGCCCTATAGACCAACAAATTGGTTCTGTTGCCGGTTGAACTCAGTATCTGCTCAAGAGGGTTTTACATCGTAGCTCAAGGGCTATGTTCTGGAGACCCTCAGTGAAAGAAATCGGTGATTGGATTGAAGAGACTTATTTGAACTTTGCTCTACAAGAGAACAAAGTCCGCGTCGTAGTGCAAACGACATTTTACAAAGGTATGTTTTTTCTGATGTGTATGAAATTTTATTTGGTAGTATCCACATAGAGTTGCACAAGTGGTTATCCAGGTTAATAGAGAGAATGACGAAATTCCAAGAACATCAATTTCCTGATTGGACCCCCGCAAGAATTAATATACTGAAAAGGGTGAACAACGAGATATCCCGTGCTGTTGATTTCTAGACAACGCGAACCCTTGAAGCATTTGTGACGGAGTTCGCCATTGACACGAGTACTTCCTTTAGTGAAGCCGAGCGGCATTTTTTCAAAGGACCAAGGGGTAAGTTTTTTAATTCATTTAGTTTGAGAATTAAAATGCTATTAGCTGAAAAAGGTATATTGCTCATTGAATCAGACTATTAGATTTAGTATTACTAACCTATGTTTACAAGTGAAAATACCTTCGACGAGCAAAGTGGTTTGCTGCGAAGTGGAAAAAGGTACAAGAGAAATTTTGAGTCCTATACCCTAGGTCAGAATACCGAGTCTAACCCCGTAAGTCCAGCAGTCTCAGATCTCAAAGAAACCCCTTCTGTTGGAAACCCTCCGGTAAACCCGCAGTGAAGACCTATTATCCCTGAGAACCCGTCGTAGTCTGAAAGTAACCCTAGCTTGAGTATTCCTATCGCAGGTCAGTCTACCCCAGTAAGTTCCCCCCCGCCTACTTCCAGTCCCCCTCCCTCCCCCCATAGACCCACGATGGACCATATGAATGACGACATTAAGCTCCCTGTTTTCAAAGGAACTGGATCAGAGGATCCAGAACAGTTCTAGTTTTTATGCGAAGCAGTGTGGACTGCTAAGAACATTACGGATCAAGATACAAAAAGAGTGCAGCTAGTTACTTCTTTCAGAGACCGCGCTCTGACCTGGTTCATGAAGTTTTCCAGCACTCAGAACCATGTCTTGGTTGATATAAAAGCAGCAATGATAAAGGAATTTAAGAAGCTGAAATCAGAGTCGCAGTGTATCACTGAATTGAAAGAGATTCAGCAGAGGTGCGGCAAATCAGTGTGGGACTTTGATCAAAGGTTCAAATTTCTGCTAGACCAAGTCAGTTTCACCATTGGACCTGCACAACACAAGGAATGGTTCATTGCAGCATTGCTACCGCATATTAGAACTCCACTCATGCAACAGAAGGTTGCTGACTAGCAGGAGGCTCTGGAAATCCCGATGAAGCTTGAAACCGCTCCTGTCAGAGATAATTCTGGTATTGCTCAAGTCCAAGTGCAGTTGGTAGCGATGGCTCTAGAGCTTCGCGATATGAAGAAAGGAAAAACCGGTCGCAAAGAGGTTTGGTGTACATAATGTCGGATAGAAGGTCATGCCAAGGAACAGTGTTCTGTGGTAAGAAATTACCTGAATACTGGTGCGCCAAACCCGTTTAACCTGCAAGTCCTATATTGTGAGCTCTGCAGAACAACAGGTCAGCATCGACCTGAAGACTTCTATCTGCTACAGAGGTATGGGCAAGTACCTAAGAACCCCTATTGTAAATTTTGTAAGTTCGTAGGACATAATGAAGATGAGTGTCACAGTTATGACCTCATGAGAGAACGCACCTATGACACCTTTCAGGTACAAAATGAGGGATAGAGCAATGATGGCTATGGTTACCGCGATGGTGCATCAGGTAGAGGTTCTTTTGGAGATCATGGTCGTGGTGGTATGGCCGAAAGAGGAAGAGGCCAGGTTGTGTGTTACAACTGTAACCAGGCCGAGCATCTAGCGAGAGACTGTCGGAACCCAACTATGACATGTCGGTATTGCCGAGCAGTAGATCATGTGATCGAGCAGTTTCCGCAGTTGATAGCTAAGATTCAGGAAAGAAATAGTGCCCCTACTCAGAATATTTAGATGATTTCCATTGAGCAAAGACCTTCCCCAGCCATTAATGTTGTTACCCGGAGTGGAGCTATGACGGAAGTACAGAATAAGGAGAAACAGCCTGACAAGGCTTGGGTTCGTAAGGCCCCAGAGAAAGTCCCAGCATTTGATATCGAAAGAGAAAAAGAGACATTCATGGAAGCCAAGAGAGATTTTGCTACTCCTAGCACATCAGTAGCACCTGCGCAACAACATCAGTAGCAGTCGCAGCCACAAGACGCTTCAATAGATAAAGTAAGTACACTGTCTCCTTTTTACAGAGTTGTCTGAAGCTCTTAAGAAATCAGAATGCTTTAAGTGAGTTGCAGAAATTTATTGTTTCCTGCGAACCTCAGCAAAGTTCTAGTCAGGAAAAAGCTGTTAATAGAGTCAGGAGAACTGGCAGGGAAATGAGATTGAATGCTCATATAGGAGAGTATGATATGACTAATGTTATATTGGACCTAGGATCAAAGGTAAATGTCTTAACTAAGCAAACCTGGGAACAAATAGGAAAACATACCCTTGATTGGTCCCCTATACAGTTCAGATTATCCAATCAGCAGAAGATTGTGCCCCTAGGACGATTCCCTAATGTTTCAGTAGATATTGATGGCGTCTATACTGTAGCAGACTTCGAAGTTATTGAGATCATTGATGACAGCAACCCCTATCTAGCATTGCTAGGTATTGAGTGGGCATTAGACAATGATGCAGTCATTAACCTTAGGAAGAGACAGATGAATTTCAAAGGGAAAGGACTGAGAGTCATAGTCCCATTGGATCCTTCTCAAGGAGAGAGATACACAGAGCCAGTAAGAGATGAATACCAGGATGTTTTGGACCACATCTATAATGTCACAGCAAAGGAAGAAGATTATGTTGATCCTACTGCCGAAGGTATCATGGATTGGCAGTGTGACATCTCCTGCATGACAGATTCAGATGATGGGTTAGAAAACTGGTAGAATAGACTGTATGAGCTACATGGCCATCGATGTGCCAGAATTACCAAGTCTCTCAGATGGCTTGGCTCACAGACAAGAACCTTACCTGTTTTTGATGGTTCGACAGACCCAGAAGAGTTTATTGTACAATTCTCAGAGCAGGTACCAGACTCATAGAAAATGGAGACTCTAGATTCAGCATTCAGAGCCACAGCATCCAGATGGTGGAATGGTCACAAAAAGTACATTCATAGTTGGGAAGCGTGCCAGAAGTCCCTTTACCTAAGATTCAGGGACCAACCTCAGGAGGTGCGAAGCAGGTTTAATGGTAAGACTAGTCCTCAAGGACATTTGGAGCAATGCTACGAGGCATGGAAGCATGTACCTCGTGAAGAATGGGTACATAGGTTTTTGCACACCCTGGAACCTATAGAAAAGAACTGGTACGCGGAGGCTGAGCTTTGCTAGGATACTATAAGTTGGGATTGTCTTGTTAACAGTTTTGTCCTTACCTTTTCTACTAATGAAGTTTGTCCAGCTTTAGATGCAGCTATCAGGTTGATCCATACTAAGGTATTTGATGATCAAGAAGTAGTAGAATACCGGCCTGATTGGAAAGCACAAGAAGCTCATGCAAATGAATATTATAACCTCGCAATTGACGAGGATGATGATCTGCGCAATATTGATATTCCTGAGTCAGAAGGACACTGCGACGTACACGGACCAGTAGTCGAAGCCCCTGAAGTGACTCAGCCCCTAAAGACACGGACAGTCAACATTGGATCAGAAGACCAGCCTAAGTATGCTACCAGTGGAGATTATTGGGATGAAGAAATGGTAAGCAAAGAGACCCAACTTCTCCATGAGTATCAAAACTTATGTCTGATAAAGTTCCTTGAAATAAAAGGAATCATTGAAGCTGTGGATGACATTTTGTTGTGGGTAGAAGCTCGACTCCATGTTGCAGATGATGTCCAGAAGTGTCGAATTTCCTTATTAGGGCGCAGCCACAGCTACTGTTTGTGCCGAAGAAGGAAACATCTGTCGGAACTTAAAAAAAGACCGTTAGAAGAAATTAAATTTGGTAGCGCCGATACGTTCTTTGTATTAACTTCCTGTATTAATGCGATCTTGGAAAATATACCACCGTTTGGACAAGATATCTATTAGATTTGGTGCCATCAATGCACAGTTATGACAGATTTCATGGATAGATTCTATAAGAAGACACCCACACCCGCGATGTTCGCATTTTTTAGTTTCTTGAGTTTTACAATTGCATCCATGTCAGCCGATCGCAAGTTCCAGGAACTGTTGAGAGATTTTGAGCAGACGGGTTTGCTGAACCTTTTCAACCAACCACCTACATCTGCACCCCGTGAAGAAACTCCCCCAGTGCCAACTCAGCCAATGCAGACATGAGCTGCCTGAAAGAAGTTTAAGCCTGAAGTATGTTCTAAGCACAACGAAGATCGACACAAGCAATCAGGGAAAACACCAGAGGACCCTGAGATGCCTCTGTCTAGTTCAGCAGAGGTCCCACCTGCAAAAGATGAGAACATTGCACCAAAGCATCCACAGTATCTTCCACCAGCCACCTCGATGGACAAAGAAGTTCACAGTATGCACCCCATCATTGCCACCGGGTGTGCAGTTGGTCGGGACCATGACAGGGAAACTAGACCGGCTTAAGTATGCCGACCATGACACGAATGATCGTGGGAAGTTTCCATAGTTCGCACCAGGACAAAACTTACATTTCATCAAATATCCAGAGACTAGCGTGAAATTGCTGGAAGTAAAACAGTGGGCTGCTGGCTTGGATCAAGCTGGTCTGCTAAAGATGCTCGATGTTCCCCATTTTGGTCGCAGCACACAGGTGACCATAGTGGTCAAGCAGCTGCTAGAATTAGTACATGACTGCCACCTATGGATAGGAGACAAGAAAATTCCTATTAATGGTGAGCTCATTCATAGGATCACAGCCTTACCAATAGCAGGGCCTGATCCGGGGACTGAATTTCCTTCAAAGCATGAGGATACGAAGCTCGCACAAAGCATGAAGGAACACTTCGGCCTGACGAAGGGAAAATGAGGGTATCACACTTACACGATTCAACACCATAATATTCGCTTCGCATTTGAGCTTTTAGCATGCAAGCTCATGCGAAAGTGCAGACCATATGAAGTGCCTACCCCGGTTATCAGAATTTCTACGAACTGTGCCGAAGGCTACAGTTACAACTGGGTAGTAGATATCACAAAGGAATTCCTTCAAGACGCTCGCGATGCACAGGAGAAAGGTAGGCCCTTTCACTATTCATGGTTGATAGTCCTTATCACCTTGGTAGGATGGCAAGAACCTACCAAGGCGCAGTTTGCTGCTATACCTCCGAACATGCCTGGCGTCGTACGGTACGCCTCTCTATGGGTTTCCCAGGATAAAACCCTACAGCAGATGACAAACTATGTATTTGACGTTTATATGATGAGTATCTCATATGAGATCACAAAAACCCCTCGGCTCAATAATGAGTTATTCTCTCAATATGACGGCGCAGCCCATTTCAACGCCGACATGCATCATATTTTCATCCAAGCCCACGCAGATCAAAAGCATCAATGGTTTAAGTTACCATATGTAGTAACCAAAGAAGACATCCTCGCAGTAGTTCAGCAGTGGTCGACTGAATGGTTAAAGGACGCAAGGAAAAAACCCACCATTCCAGCTCCCTTAGTTTCCAATGTGGGTGCAGGCCCTAGTCATACACAGCAGGAAGACCCCCCTGAAGACAGTGAAGAACAAACTAAGTCGCAGTAGAGTGAAAGCGACCAGGGTGGAGATGATGGAAATGAAGAAGAAGAAGAAGAATCGGTTAAAACTGCTTCAGACCCTAATCGGCAGGATAAGCGCAAGACACCAGAGCCAGAGGAAGTGAACAAACCCCAGTCTCGAAAGAAAACGAAGGCGTCGAAGGACAAGAATATTGACGAGGAGCCCAGCCTGACAAGTGAGAAGCTTGATCAGGCTCTATCGAAGTCCACAAAAGTTCTCACCAAGAAATGGTCAGAATTTGCAGCTACACATCTGCATGCCATCACCGATGTAGTAAAGCACATTTCGGAGTTGAAGGACTTAGCAGAAAAATCACTAAATGGCGGTTCAGCAAGCAGTGCCCCAGTAAGTGCGCAGCCAAACCTAAGGCAATGGCCAACCAGAGATAACAAAGGCCAAGTGTCGAGTGCAGCCCTCATATTAACAGATGCAGCGTCTCGTTCGGAGATGAGTATGAAGGTTGGAATCGATTACACTAAGATGTCCATGATGGAGCTACATCTCTGTCAGTTAGTGATTATGAAGGAAAACCAGGCACGATACCACTATTCGCAAATGCAGTTTGAAAATGCCATAAGTTAACAGCAGGGCTTCACAACACAGCTGGAGGCAGCGGAGCAGAGAAAGAGGGATGCAGAATGTAAGCGGATTACACTGGTACGAGTTTTGGATGAGGCATGTCGAAGTCTTCTTGACTTCGACGTACAGCTAGTGGAAGAACCAGAACAAAGATTAGTCAGGCTGAAAGACTACGCATAGAAGTCTCGCAGTAAAATAGAGAAGCTCAAAGTAGAACATGAGGCTCAGATTTCGGAGCTTCAACTCCGCATCACCCCAGATTGCCCACCAGAGGTTAGGGAGCAACGCCGAGCAGACATTCAAGCCTCCGCAGAAAAATCTCGGATACTGTGAGCAGCGCAGCAAAGCTGCTAGAAGACAATGTTGAGGCCTGGACCACCCTGCATGAACATCCAGAAGTCAGATAGCTACAAGAAACCATCAGGCAGCGACAGACAGAGTTGGATACAGTAAAAGCAGAAATTAAGACTCTACCACATATGGAGAAAATGCTCAAGGTAAAGCAAAGCAATGAAATCCAGCAGGAAATTGAGTCGTGCAGAGAAAAAACAACAGAAGTGGAAAATTCTATGCAGCCCCTTATCAGTGAATGTTTCGAGTTGAGTACTGCTGTGGACACCCAACTCAAATTTTTGAAGGAATATGATGCATTTGCGCAGAAAAAGGCCAGCGAAGCATCAGCCATAGTATTGCAGGAGTTGGTCGAAAAGGAGAAAGAAGCCAACAATATCATGCGTGGTCTCAAGAAGCAGTTCACTATATTCACTGACAAATTTTGTCTACCAGAAGAGCAACAGAGTGTCCCGGGACGGGACACTAGTGAGTCTTAGGGGCCTGTTGGGGCTCTGAACTAAACGTCCCTTGAGTTTGGTAACTTTGTGGTTTTTGTGGAAGTTTGTAAGCAGAGTTATGAATCAAAACAGTATTAGGGGTTTTAGGGTTGGGTCAAAGTCCTCTTTTTGTAATAAACCCATGGTTTAAGTCCAGGGTTTAGGGTTCGGGGTGCCCATGGTTTAAGCCCATGGTTTTGTAATAAGTGCACTATAAATAAGCACTCTTGTAAAGAAGTCAGTTTAGGCTTTTGATGTAACATGAATTGATGCGAAGCTAAGGATTGTTTGTAAGAAGGTTAAGTCCTAGCTGTGTGCGTGGATGACCTCTGCAGCTATGTGCGCAGAGGGTTTTGGGTGATTAAGGAAATTTGCAGCTGTGTATGCAGAGGCCTGTAGCTGTGTGCACAGCTTTGAGGACTTGAAGGGATCTGCAGTTGAGTGCACAGATCAGATTTGTGGTTTTTGTAAAGAGTTGAATAAAACACAGTTCTATGGACGTAACCCATAAACTGGGGGTGAACCACGTTATATCATGTGTTGTGGTTTTTGTTGTGTTGTTGTTATGTTCTTTTATGCATTGATAAATATATAACTAATAAGTAAGATCACTGCTAAATACTAACTTCGCTGGAATTCCCAGTAAAGGGTTAAGCAAGGCACTGTTTGTTTATCTAACCGCAAAGCTAAATAAGTAACTATTAAAGCTCTGCATTGTATGATTATAAGTGTTATAAACTAAAGGTACAGTAATATCCCTCTTCTGCTTGCAGAAACCTGATTCTGCGGCACCCCATAGCTGTTTCGGGTGAGACTGCAACCTGCTCGCAGGTTGTTGCAGAAAGGGCCAACACTGTGGGTATTTTGTTGGTGTGAATTTAATGGTATAAAGCCCAGGTTTTCCCTATATCCCAACACCCCTTCAACTTGGTTCAGCAGATGCTATCCCAGCTAACTAGGGAAAATTTAGCTTTATCCTCTTAGCCACCCCACAAAAAATTATGCTTGATGCTTCGAATCAAGTGGAGAATAGACTTTAGAGTAGAGAGGATAGAGAATAGGTATATGGGCATCGCTTGTAAGAAATATTTTAACAAGACAATCCTTCTAGGCAATTTTAGAGGTCTTAGGGTCCAGTTGTGAGTTTCTGATTCATTCTATCAAGGAGTTCAATCCAAGAGGTTCATTTTAATGGAAAGAGACCTTCAAAAAACCCACGATACAGAGAATGTTCCTTTGAGTGTCTGGAGAGGTGTTGAGAAAGAAGACTTGGGATTTTGCCTGGTTTACTGCAAGGTCCAAGGCCTTGGCAAAGAGAGGCAGATAATTTTTTAAGCTTCTCACTTCTTGGACTGAAGGGTGCCCCATAAGCATGGTGTCTGAGAATTGTTGATGAGTCTGAGAATCCATGTTATATGTAAGACGAATGCCTCTCAACTCTCCATTTTTTTCCTTGGTCTGAAGGAGATGGCTCAGGCCCTTCGCCATTAAGATGGATATGAAAGGAGAGAGGGGATCTCCCTACTTAATACCCTATAAGGTTGAAAGGGACTAGCCAGGGCTCCGTTCAGAAGAATACTAAAGAAAGGAGTGGAAATGAGACCCATGACCCATTCAACCCAGTCGTGGTAGAAACCATAGGCTTCCAACATTCTACATATGAATTTCCAACTTAATTTGTCGTAGGCCTTATTTATATCAAGTTTGATCAACATACTTGGTTGCCTCGAGCTTTTAGGGAATGGAGAACTTCATGAATGAGGATGACCCCATCCAGGATTTGGTGCCCTTCAACGAAGCCAGATTGTTCCGGGAAGATCAGGGAGGGGAGAAGAGTCTTCAGATGATTGGAAATAACTTTAATTATGATCTTGTAGATCACATTGTAGAGGGATATAGGCTTGAAATTATTTGGGATATCGGCACCCGTTTGCTTGGGGATGAGAGAAAGGAACATCGCATTGAAGGCTTTTAACACCCCCTTCTTTAGTCTTGATTCTTCCACTATTTCCACAACCTCATTCTTCACCATATCCTAGAAGTAATGGAAGAAATTAGAGGTAAACCCATTTGGACCAGGGGCTTTTCCCAAATCCATTTGGTTGAAATCCTCTTCAACTTCTTGTAAAGTTACCAGTTTGACGATCATCTTATTATCTTCCTTAGTGACAAAAGGTGGGATTAAGCGAGTGATTTGAGCAATATCTCTCTCCCTATCGTGGATATATTTGCTGAGGATCTCAGCAAAATAGTGGGTAAGTTCCTCTTCAATATCTCTACGGGTTTCAATCCTACTACCATCCATTTTTTTTATTTTTTGAATTCTCGAATTGTTCCTATTCTGAATAACCGAATTATGGAAGAACTTGGTGTTTTTTTCCCCATCCTGTGGCCATTTGACCTTAGATTTTTGTTTCCAGTAGATTCCTTCCTGTCTTTCCCTAGCCTCTGGCTGTCCCCATAATTATTTTTCTTTTTTCTGCATGTCCTTGTCCCATCCATCTATCATTCCTTTTTGACTGAGTTGATCAAGTTCAGAAATCAATCTTTTCTTGTCCTCAAAAATGTTGCCAAGCTCTTCTTTGTTCCAGGTATGGATTTTGGATTTGAGCAGTTTGAGTTTCTGTTGGAAACAGAACATCATAGTTCCTGTACAGGGGACCAGCTCCTGTCACCACTGCAGCATAATATCTTTGAATTCCTTATGCTCCATCCAGAACTGTTCAAATCTGAATGGTTTCCTCAGAGTGGAACAAGTCCAATCCCAGCGAAGGATGATGGGCCAGTGATTAGAGCCTGCCACTGGGAGCACGTCAACCATGATTTATCCCGTACCATGGAATTTAGTATCTGAGACCAAAAACATGTCTAAGTGAGAGGCGACCAATTGTTCACCCCCGTGTTTGTTGTTCTATGTATACTAGCCATTTCCAGTTTCCATATCCACGAATGAGCTTTGAGCCTGGAAAACTGTGAAAGCCTCTTGGAATTTGTCCAGAGTTCGTTTGCCTCCCTATTTCTCCCCAAGGTTGGCAATGAGGTTGAAATCCCCACCCATCACTCATCAGGTCCCCTTTGCTTGGTGGTTAGACTAGTCTAAGAAATTGATGAAGGCCTGCTTCTCAGGGAAGTTGTTGGGGCCATAAATATTCACCAAAGTACCCTTCACCCCAGACACAAGGTGTTGGAAGTATTCCATGAGGGAAAACTTATTATCACTATAGTTTGTAAGATATACCACCAGGGGAAGCCAAAAAATTATGATGCCCCCTAATTGTCCAGCAGCATCCAGGGCCATCAACTAGCTACCCTTCCATATTTTACTTCTGATTTTTTCCAATCCTTCGTAACTGCATTTAGTTTCCTGAAGAAAGAGGATGTCAGGGTTTTGTTGCTTAATTTTCCTATTGAGATTCCTCCACTTCCTAGGGTTGCCACACCCTCTTATATTCCAAGAGATTAGCTTCATTGGAAAACTTTGGATACTTCAGAGAAGGCCGCCTTGATCATTGGGTATTGGCGTGATTCTATGAGCTTGACACCTACTTCTATAATGCGTTGCTTGTTTGTTTTCCTTCCTCTGCATTGTTCCTCCTCTAGAGACTTCTGCTTATATCCTGTTTGGGGGTCTGGGTCTATCCCCAGGATCAGGTGAGCCCCAGCCTTAATGATTGCTTCCTGGAGGAGCTCAATTTTCCTTCTCGATACGTAGCCTTTCCCCTTTTTTCCACATTCATCTTCTATTGCATCCATATCTAGTTCACCTGGTTCCATTTCTTCGTCCTCTACTTCTTCCACTATTTACATCAGTTGGGATTCCATCCTTTCTAGGGAACTGATGTCCTTGGTGGGATGCACCTCTTCCATTTTTTCCTTAGGTTTGCCATCCTCTGCAATGTCCCCAAGGACCGCAAAAGTATTCTTGGATCGATTATCCCATGCCTCCATGTCTTTTTTGGCTTTTGATGCCCCGCTGCCCCTGTTTCTTTTACAGTTCTTAACCTGGGTGAAGCCATCAGCATTATTCCTAGCTCCCTCCAGTCGATGATCAGCTGGGTCAGTCTTTGCAGCCATCTTGGGGCAGTTCCTTCCCAAGTGGTTGTATTCATGACAATGTCTACACCTGAAGGGGATCTGCTCATAGTCGATTGGTTTCATCCATTCTTCATCTTCCCAATTTAGGTTTATGGCTTCTGGCAGTTCTTTGGATATATCCAGGTAGACGTAAATCCTAGAAAAAGGAGTATATCTCTTGCCCTTGGTTTGCTTGGTCACCTTAATAAATTCCCCTAGGGTATTTCCAATATCCCTTAGGGTTTCTAGATCCCAATATTACCCTAGAAGAGAAAAGAGGCAGATCTAGACTGGGGCCATAGTCATGTCCTCTGTTTCAGGGTTGAATCTTTCCTTCCATGTGCGAAGATAAAGGGCCGTAGAGAAAAAGAAATAAGGGTCATCCTCCAAGATATGGTCATGGTCCTCCTAATTGAAGAAGATAATAGTGAATAAACCTTTGGAACCGAGCTGCAGGTCATAGTGGCCTTTAGGGTTCCATATACTGCTGATCCATTTAACCAAATCCTTTTCCTTGGGACAAATCCCCACAAAATTTCCAATCAATGCCTTCTCCTTTAAGAGCTCTATCATGCCCCTCACCTTCTCTGATCTAATATAGATTGTTGGAATGGTGGGGGATTTTGGTAGGCATCCCCCCACCCTGGGCTTTTGGCCGATGGCCGAACCCTCCTGCTTATCCTTTGCGGATGAAACCACCTCATTGTCCCCAATGGGTCTCGAAGAGCTAGACTCCATCATGGGTTCACCTAGGGAGGCCAAACCTCTAGGTGAACCGGCCAACCTTTGCATCTTGATGGCCTCAGTAGCCAAGCAATGACGACTGGACTCTTAGCAAAAAAATCCTTCAAACCCTAGCACTCCCACTCTTGCCCCTCTCGTTCTTGTAAGTGACCTACTTTAGCTTCTATGATGTCGGTAAGATTAATAATATGGTTTTGATTTATTTAAATTATGCCTATTTTATTTTAAAGAGTTCTCTATATATATTTAGGTTATAATATTCTCCTTAGGGATTATACTAATACTATAGATAATAGTTGGTTTATTTATATTTAATATAAGCCTGCTGAAAATATGAAATCTTTTAACATAGATAATATATATAGGCTATATTTTCAATTAGTTCTAGGTTTTGGAATTGAATTTAAAGACAAGAAATAAATTTCAGAACCGAACAAGAAAATAAAAATCTTAATTAATAGACATGAAATAAATTGAAGAAATGAAATAGAAAAACCAAACCCTCCTCTAGATAGAACTAATGGTGCTTAGTTCATTCCGAATAAAATATATTAGAATAGCTTGGTGAATAGATAAACAAACATCCTAACCTTTGGTAAAAGAACTATATCCATTAATAAACAATGAGTTTAACCTACAATTGAAGAAATAAGTAATGCAGGAATTATAACCTAGTTGTAGTAGATGGTTATTAGATATTCATTCAGAATTCAATCTACTCTTTCAACAACAAAAACTGTGTAGTTTACAAGGGAAAAATCAAGAAACTCATGCCTACAAGATGACGTTGTTTGAATGGCTGAAAACCTACACACTCAAATACCCAGCATTAACAAATTCATAGGCATATCTAACCTATTTTTAGATAACCGAATCACTTGGGAACTACCATGTTCCACCCAACCATGACCTGGAATTAGAGGATTTTTCAGGTAAAAAATGGGCCTCCTAAGAAAAATAATAAAATAATAGTTAAAACAATAAAATAATATTTATTAATTTTGGAGGAAAAAAGAAAAAAACTACTTTTTTGTTCATATTTTCGACATGTCTCCCTATGTTTTTACTCAAATTTTGAGCAGGAGATCTCATTGGATGCATAATTTAATTCTGCATCCAACAAGTACCCACATTGCATACTTCTAATGGACCTCTCTACCCCGAAAAAAAGAAATACCTGAAAAAAACGTGATGATAATGTCATCATCACATTTTTTCAGGTATTCCTTTTTTTCTAGGTAGCAGGATCCATTAGAAGTATGCAATGTGGGTACTGGTTGGATGTGGAATTAATTTTTGCATCCAACAAACTCTCCTGCTTGAAATTTGAGAAAAACCATAGTGAGATATGTCGAAAGTACAGACAAAAAAAGTAGTTCTTTTAATGACAAATATGGAAATTCAACCATTATGGTTGACTTATTTTATTGAAATTCTATTGGCTCTTGAATTCCAACTCACAAGAATTTATTGTTGGCATGTTTTCTTATAAGGCCTATTTTAAACCCCGAATTTCCTCTAATGAACCGTTCTTGGTTTAAATATGAATCCCCACGAGCTGCTTCCAACATGCAAGTAGGTTAGAGCTCCCAAGGTCAGGCTTCCCTATCTAAGATATCAGGTTTTGAATCAATTCTCATTTTTCCTCTTAAGAAAAATGTTCTCCAAGAACTCTCTTGAGAATAATTAGGTAGAAATATGGAATAACAAAAAGGTTCCCTATCCTCTCTTTGGCATGGGTTTTTATAAGTAGAATTTTCAGTCGAAGGGGCAGTTAAATCAAGAATCATTTGATTTCTTGATTTAACCCTTTTTATTTAAGTCAGGTACTTTTAATATTTAACTTAGGAACTTTTAAGTAGTTCCTATTTGGACTCTTGTAGGTATTTTAATTTTTAATTGTCATTAGTAATAATAATNTATGTATGTATGTATGTATGTATGTATGTATGTATGTATATATATATGTATGTATGTATGTATGTATGTATGTATGTATGTATGTATGTATGTATGTATGTATGTATGTATATGTATATGTATGTATACATATATATATATATGTATATGTATATGTATATAATAGCTATCATGTATTACTGCTATGCTTACTCTTTATACATACATACATACATACACACATATATATATATATATATATGTATGTATGTATGTATGTATGTATGTATGTATGTATATATATCATTTGTTAACATTTTGTCCTTATCGTAGAACATGATCCTTAAACATATGGAACTTTCTTTAATAAGGACTTAAGGTAGGGGTAAGGTCAAATAGGTTAGGCAACTGTAAACCTCCTTGCATATTGGATTCCATCGTATAACATGGTAGTTCTTCAGTACTTGATGAGATACAGAAATTCAAAATTTCATTTAATCACTTAAGAATAAGTAATATGAGATCAATGTTTTACTTGAGTCGTTTACACTTGACATAATTAATTCTTTCAGTAACTCCTAGTGCTTATCAAGAGCCCATACTTAACTCTAAAAACAACGAGTTACAAACTTGGTGCAATTCCATACCTCCTCGCTCAACACTAATGCTATTATGTACTTGTAGGATACACCTAGGGATGCAATGGCCAATGATCAGATGTTCTATAGCTTATGCTCAACATCAACTTGGAAGGCCCCAGGGATTATGCCCAGCACTTCCAATTTTATATTTTCATGTGATTCACAACTTCATGCTCAACACAAAGTTTTTCATAATTCATGTGTTCCAGAGCTTATCACTCAACACAAATATAAATACTCATGTGCTCCAAAAATTATCGCTCAACAAAAATGTCAAATACCCATGTGCTCTAGAGATCCTAGATCAACACAAAACATCTCATCAATTATGTGCTTCAGGGTCCATGCCCAACACATGAAATCATACATAAAACATATGTAATTGGCTTATGCCCAATATATCAAACAAATCATCATTTTCATATGCAGTGGGGTCTTATACCCAATATACCAACCGAACATCAAAGTAACATCATAATCCATGGGGATTATTCCCATAAGTGTTAGGTCAAAATTCGGGATATTACATCCCTCCTTACTTAGAAAAACACCGTCCCTGGTGTTCTAGGGACTTAGAATGAAATCATGAAACAAGGCGAGGTAAGCCTTTCTCATGGTGGCTTCATTCTCCCAAGTATCCTCGTTGGCCTCAAAGCGCTTCCATTGCACTTTCATCTGAACTATGGTGCACTTCCTAAGCTACACCTCTCTCTTCTTCAGTATATGAAGGGGTTCAGGGGAAAATTCCCCTTCAGGTTCCATCTATAATAAGGACCAACCAATCACATGTTTAGTATCATGAATATATATTTTTAATAAAGATGCATGGAAAACATTATGGATTCTTATGTGAGAGGGTAACACTAGTTCATATGCCTCTGGACCTCTCTTGTCCAGTATCTCAAAGGTCCACAAAATATAGGTGCTAACTTACCACACGTTCCCAAGATCAACGAGCTTCATTTTTCTTTTAATTTCAAGTAAACATGGCCGCCTATTTTATAATCTTGATCTTTTCTTTTCTTATCAGCATAGATTTTCTGGTGGTTTTATGCTTCTTTAAGGTTCACCTGGACCTTGGTAACCAATTGTTCCAATTCATTTAGTAATTCAAGCCCTAACATGATCCAATCCACTGGGATATTCCAAGAAACCAGTGTCCTACTCTTCCATCCATAGAGTACCTCAAAGAAACTCATCTTGGTGGATGTTTGGCATTGGTTGTTATGTGCAAACTCTGCAAGATGCAGGTAATTTTCGCACTTGGTGGGGTTGTTTATGACATAAATCCTAAGCATTTCCTCTACAATCTGGTTTACCTAGTCTCTTTTCCCGTCTTTTTGCGGGTGGTAAGTGGTACTAAAGTTCAACTGCGTCTCTAAAACAAAGAATAAGGATCTCCCAAAGTTCCCAATAAACTTACTATCTTGAGCTGAGATGATTTCCTTGGGTATCCTGTGCAATCTAAAGATCTCCTTCAAGAAGATATGAACAATGTGTACTTCCTTGTAGGTCAACTTCACTGGAATGAAGTTTGTTTCTTTTGATAATTTGTCAAATACTACAAAGATAGAGTCATTTTTCTTCTTACTCTTTGGTAGATCTATGATAAAATCCATACTAATGACCTCCCACGTCAATTCCAGAATGGATAATGGCTGTAACAACCCCGAAGGATGTTGGTTCTCAGCTTTGACCAACTGATATTATTGACATTTTGCGTTAAAAAATGCTATGTCGGCCTTTAACTTAGGCCATAATTTTTTTTTCTTAAGGGAGGATATCATCTTTTGATATCCCAGATGGCTCAAGTAGGGTGTCCGATGAAATTTTGTAAGGATGTTGGATAGAATGTCCTCTCCTTCCAGAACGTAAATCTCTCCTTGGACCATAGCAGTCCCATTTTTTCTACCTTGTACTCTTTTTGTTGCTGAAACAACCTATACTCTTTGACCTTTTTGAGTATTTCAACATAGAAAGGGTCAACTCTGTTGGTTGTTCTAATCCTCTCATGTAAATCCGAATTGGTTTGAATTAAATTCAGCTCATATATCATATGAGTTTGTAGTGGCCGTATCTTGTACGAAAGGTAGTTTTTTGAATATAATCATCACGAATCTGTACCTCATGGTACCTGGATCGTAGGTTGATCTTGGAAAATATCTTGGCTCCTCCTACTTGATCGAACAAGTTATCAATCCTAGGGAGTGGGTATCGGTTCTTGATATTTATTTTTTTGAGCTGATGGTAATAAATGCACATCCACATCATGCCATCCTTATTCTTTAAAAAAATTATTGGTGCTCCCTAAGGGGACACACTCAGTTGGATATATCATTTCTCAAAATCAACTCTTGCAACTACAGTTTGAGTTCCCACAATTCTGGTATGCTCATGCAGTAATGGGCCTTTGAAGTCGGTACTAATCTTGGTGTCAGTACTATGTAAAATTCTAAGTCATGTTTCAGTGGTAATCCTAGAATTTTCTCCAGCAATACGTCCTTGAAGTCTATGAAAAACGGAAAGTCCTTGATTTGTGGTTCTCTTTCAGCTTCTATATCCTAGATGCTTACTGCAAATATTTTGCAACCTTTCATAACACACTTCTTCACTTGTAAAGAAGATATCTTCCTTAAGGAAAATTTCTTAGGTATGCCTTGAATCTTTACTTAATTCCCTTCGTTATCTCTACACAAAATTGACTTGTGTAGGCAATCGATTATGACATGATTTTGTTCCAACAGTTGATGCCGATAAGTATATCATACGATCCTTAGGGTAGGATGTTCAAGTTTAATCTAGTACGAAATCCATTTAGGTTTACCTCATAGTCTTTAACTATTTCAGAAACATTTCATTTTGTACTTGTGGCTAATTGCACCAGCCAAGGTTTATCATGCTTAACTTTCCCTAGTTTACATACATCAACAATTTTAGGTGATACATAGCTTCGACAAGTACTAGGGTTAATAAGTATTGAAATAGAAGTGTTTAATATCTTAACTTCTATCTCAACCATGGTATCATGATGGTCTACCTGTCGACCATCCAAGGATGCATAAATCCGCGGTGTTCCATCTATGTCCTCTACCGATGGTCCTTCTTGTAAGTTGTGCAAGACTCCATTGGTCTTGTTCTTACAGTCTCGGGCATAATGGTGCCCTTGGAATTTTCAACATTTTATTTGCAGTAGGGAAACATTGGCTCCCCCATTCGCTGCTAGTTTGTTATTATTTGGAGCTAGTACATATGGCTTTGTACCTGCTTTGTTGAAGTTCTTGTTGGATGGAAAACTGTTGTTTTGTTTTGGGTAAGGTGGTGGGTAGAAACCCGGTTTGTGGTTGTCCAAGAATGTCCTATACCTATCTCCGCTTCCATTGATGTTTTCTTGCCTTAGTTTTCCATGCTCATAGAAAATACTAGCTTTGTGTAAGGTGGTGTCAAATGTTTTAGGAATGTAAAATTCAATCCTTCCTCGGAAGTTGGGACAAAGACATCCTAAAAACTGTTGTATTTTTACCTTCTCGTCCTTGATGTATGGTAAATAATACATCAGAGCCAAAAATATGTTAATAAATGTGTCCATAGTCATGGAAACCAACCTCAAGTACTTGTGAAACCTTTTTGTCGAAGAACCTTTCTGACATGTATTTCTCCTAAAAAAATATTGTGAAAACTACTCTATCGTATTTTTCTTAACTCATCTTTATTGATATGCTTCAAGTCTCTCCACCATCTGGCTTCTTTTCCATTTAAATTATAGATGGCTAGACGAGATTTAATTTCGCTAGAGTAGTTATGAACTCGAAAATATTTTCTCATACCTCGAACCAATTCTTCAGTTTGTTACCCTATGTTCATATCTCCTTCATAGGTTGGGGATTTTATTTTTCTGAACTCTCCCTGGAGATAGTCATCATTTCTCTATTTCTTTCTACAAGGAGAAAGAGAATCATCACTAGAAGGAACGTGGTAATCTCTTTCTGTAGGTTCAGGGGTATGCTCTTCTTTTACTTCTTCTCTCTGGCTGCTGACCCATTTATGATAGAGATATTTCTTGAACATGTTGGTTAAATGAGTGGGTTTTCTCTGTGGGCTTCCTCCCATCATGTTCCATAGCAATGCTTCATTAATTGCTTGTTGTTCCTTTATTTCATTCAGATTATCATCTATGAAACTCTGTAAGTCTGGTTGGAGACTTTGTATAGTTTTCATTATATCATAACTTAGTTCCACTGCCAGTTTTGCTTCCTGGGTGGGGATATTCAACTTTCCTTGCTGGTTGTTGTCTTCTTCAGTGTTCATGATTTGAACTGTTCTTTTAAATCCCGGAATTGCAAATTTTTAATAACAGGAAAAATTTATGTTAGTTACCAAAATTTTAAAAAATACTTTATTTTCTACAACGAATGTCTGCTATGCCCTTTTGGTCTCTTACTGTTGAAACTGGGCTTTGATACCACTTGTAGTGTCCCCAAAATTTGAAAATATTTTTTTTTACTAGGCTAGTTGTTTATTGCATGAACCGGACATTAGCTTATCTTATGCAGAATGTGACTAACTTTCTTCATGGAACTGAATTGTTGTAAGATGTTGTTAGCCTCTTCTAGATGTTTTCCCCGATGTGTTTATTAATGTAATTCTATGTTGTTGTTATGTTACTTGAATCTGAGCTAGATGGTTATACTATTTAATGATTGCTTCTTATCATGTATTTATGTCTATGTGTGTACAGTTTATTGCTTGCTTACTGATTATACATTTTGGTTGCTGGTTTATGGGAAATCCCAGCTTAACTTGCATTGTCAAGGGGTGGAGTGGAGGGGCTTGTATCCCTTGTAGAATCACCTCGAGAAGTAACTGGGTTTACTTGTTGCTACATGGTTTACTTAGTTCATATTGAACTAATGCATTTTTTATTTGTGTGCAGGTGTACTTGGTGATGGAAAATTGAATATACTAGTAAAACAAAGACATACTGCGTATGCTCAACTACCTCACAGCTTTGGATGACGAACAGACCACAGTCCTAACTTAGAGATTCTTATTACTATTATTTGCATGATTTTTTTACTCCGCAATGGGTTTATTTATACCTATGTCTATGTTGGTTACCATTATCACTTATCATTCATAACTTGTTATTTAAAATATATATACTTGGAGTATTTTTATGTTCCAAGATTTGAAGACCTAATCTCAAGGCTTAGCCTTAATGTAATTAGAGTTTGAAGTTTTTATACTATATGTTATGGTATGTATGAAGCCATTCATGGCATATTGCATATTCCATGAATTATGGATTTACCCAAAGTTCAGGATGCCATTGATGTGGGGTTTATAATTTGCATGGAATTCCAATATCCAATTGCGTTTTTGAGGTTTATGAACTATAGACTTGGGGTTGGAAATATACGTAGTGGTGGACAGGGTGGCATAGTAAATGCACCTCGAGAGTTGGGGGTCTAAAACCCTAAGCTTGGACTATCATGGAAGCATGATTCATTTGCAATTTGATTGGGTGAGCTTCATTTGCCTCTCTGGTCTATATCATGGTGTGACCTCTAGCTTTGCGTTTGCATGTTGGAGGTATGCCCTTCATTTTGGTTTCACAACACTTGTTCATTTGTTGTTTTAGTTTGTATTTTTGGCATACTCCTCATTTTTTTTCCTTTGTTCACAGGTTGTAGGGCCTTCACTACGTGGGTCACTGGTCATCCAGGTGGCCGACGCATTACCCTTCACGAGTAAGCCCTGTTACAAACAAGCTTAAAACTTGTTCCTCTACGTATGGGTGTTTGGACAGAGCTTTAAGCTCGTAGTTTGAATGTATGCATGGTTTGGTTTAAGGGTTGTGACTAGATATGGTATATTTATAAATAATATAAATCATCCAGAGATGCGTATAGAGTTTGGGGTTTTTGTTGGGTTTGGTGCCTTCGGGCCAAGACTATTACGATTTATCTCTTGGAAATTATTATCGGGTTGATAGCATTAATATTGTGACTGTGGTGATTTTACAGACTCTGCATTTGTTTTATACTATTGGGTTTTGATAATGGTGACAACACCATTGCTTGTAATGGTGCATTGGCTTGAAAATGCAACTATGTAATTTTATACATAATTTATAGTGGTGCATTCACTATTATGTATGTATCATGGTTATGATTCTTAGCTTGGCAATGTTTTGACTCTGTTTAAACTTATGTTTGTAATTTAAGTTCTTCATTTGAGTCTTTTATCAGAGTTTCTTTCCTTTAGAGCCGTGCCATTGATGGCAATGGCACTCTTGCAATTTAGCGTAGCGACTGTGTAAGATATGAGTGGAAAAGTTGATTTATGGTTATTCGTAGTGTTTATTTTCTTAACTGTGGATTTACTTGGAAATGGCCGAGATTGTGGGGTTTAACCCGCTCAAATAAATTTCGGTTCTATGCTTAGGGTAGAAAGGGGTTTAATTTATGGTTTATGTTAATGGATTACTATTTTGTATAATGGTTGTAAGCCACAAAATGGATGTAGCGTATAAATTGGGGTTTTGATTTCTGCATGGAGAAATATTGAAATGTTTTACAGCGTGTAAATTTTGTTGGTATTTGGGGTATGGAAACATTGACAGGAAAACGGTTTCAATCTGTGTTTTTTTGGTGGTTAGTGTATGGATTCATTTACAAGGAAATGAAATCGATCTATGGTTAATTCTTCATGTACTTATATGCCATTATTGTAGACTGTGTGGATTAATTATAAGTATTTACAATATTGATAAAATAATGTGAATCAAACCTTATTGGGTTCGATACTGGTCGTGGTTGGAAAGTAAACCTGGTTTTTAAATCGCGAGGTTGCAAGAGTCGATCCTGAGCTATGTGGGTTGTAAATGATATGTGTGTGGATAACTTTGGTTTGGCATGAATACCAATAGGATTCGATTCTGTAACCTTTTGATTATATGTTAATGTATTTTATATTTAAATTATGGTTGATTCTTTATGATGTTGGTAAGAGTAATAATATGGTTTTAATTTATTTAAATTATGCCTACAGTCCTTAGGGGTCTCGTTGACTTGGAATTCGATGTTGTTTTTTTTATAAAATCAAAATGGTTTGTTTATAGTTATGTTTTATAATATTTTATTGTAAAGTGTTAGCTATGTATATTTAGGTTATAATATTATGCTTAGATATTAGACTAATACTATGGAGAATAGTTGGTTTATTTATATTTAATATAATCCTACTGGCAATATGAAATCTTCCACCATAGATAATATCTATAGTCTTTGTTTTCAATTAGTTCTAGGTTTTGGAATTGAATTTAAAGATAGGAAATAAATTTTAGAAATGAACTAGAAAACAAAACCCTTAATTATTAGACAAGAAATAAATTGTAGAAATGAACTAGAAAAACAAAACCCTCATGTAGATAGCACTAATGGTGCTTAGTTCATCCGAAATAAAATATAGATAAACAAATATCATAACCTTTGGTAAAAGAAATATATCAATTAATAAACAATGAGTTTAACCTGCAATTGAAGAAATAAGCAATGTAGGAAATATAATCTAGTTATAGAAAATGGTTATTATATATTCATTCAAAATTCAATCTACTATTTTAACAATAAAAACTATGTAGTTTACAAGGGAAAAATAAAGAGCCTCATACCTGGAAGATGAAATTGTTTCAATGGATGAAAACATGCACACTCAAATACCCAGCTTTAACAAATTCATAGACAGATATGGCCTCTGTAGGTAAGGGAATCACTTGGGAACTAGCACGTTCCACCCAACAATGGCCCATAACCATTCCTAGTTTAAATCTGGATCTCTCCGAGCTGGTTCCAACATGCAAGTAGCTTAGAACTCCTAAGGTAAGGCTTCCCTATCTGGGATATCATGTCCTACATCAATTCTCCTTTTTCCTCTTAGGAAAAATGTTCTCCAAGAACTCTCTTGAGAATAATCAGGTAGAATTATGGAATAAAAAAAAATATCACAAAGCCTCTCTTTGGCTTGGGTTTTTAGAAGTAGATTTTTCAGTCAAAGCGGTAGTTAAACAAGAATCATTTGATTTCTTGATTTAACTCTTTTTATTTAATTTATGTACTTTTAATATTTAACTTAGGAACTTTTAACTAGTTCCTATTTGGACTCTTGTAGGTATTTTAATATTTAATTATAATTAATAATAATAATAATAATATATGGAGCCTTTCTTTATTTCTTATAGCTATTATTATTATTACTATGCTTACTCTTTATACATATCATATATATATATATATATCACTTGTTAACATTTTGTCCTTAGGTATCGTATAACATGATCGTTAAACATATGACACTTTCTTTAATAAGGCCTTAAGGTAGGGGTTAGGTCAACTAGGTTAGGCCACTGTAAACCTCCTTACATGTTGGATTCCCTCATATAACATGGTAGTTCATCAGTAGTTGATGAGATACAAAAATTCAAAATTCATTTAATCACTTAAGAATAAGTAAGATGAGATCAATATTTTACTCGAGTCATTTTCAATCGACATAATTAATTATTTTCAGCAACTCCTAGCACTTATCTAGATCCCATACTCAACATTAAAAACATGGAGTTACAAACTTAGTGCAATTTTAGTGCTCCTTTATCAACATTAATTCGAGGATGTAATTGTAGGATACAACTATGGAAGAATGGCAAAGGATCTGATGTTCCAGAGATTATTCTCAACATCAACTTGGAAGGCTCTATGGCTTTTTCCCAAAACTTCTAATTGTATCTTTTCATGTGCTTCAGAGCTTCATGCTTGACACAAAGGTTTTCATAGCTCATGTTTTCCATAGCTTCTCACTCAACACAAATATAAACACTCATGTGCTCCATATCTTCTCGCTGAACACAGACATCAAATACCCATGTCCTCCAGAGCTCCTCACTCAATACAAAACATCTCATCCATTATGTGCTTCAGGGCCCACGCCCAACACATGAAATCATACATAAAACATATGTAATTGGATTTCACCTAATATATCAATCAAATTATCAGGTTCATATGCAGTGGGGTATTTACCCTATATACCTACTAAACATCAAAGTAAGATCATAATCAATGGGGATTATGCCCATACATGTTACTATAAAAGTTTGAGATATTACACCTTTATGTGACCCGTGAATTATCGATAAAAAGTTGCACTCATGAGTTTCCTGTGTAGAAGTTGCAAGTGAGTCACGAGTTTCCTTAATTATACCCACGAGTTCCTTAAAACAAACTTAAAAATAAAAACATGATTTTTTTAGGGGCAATTGGGTTCGAAATGATAACTTCCCTAACTCCCCTAACCATCCTAGACCTCGTAAACTGTCCTCATAAGAAAGTATAAATGGAGGGGAGGGGTAGAGGATAGGGGAAGCAACTTTGAAGAGGAAGGTTATGCTGGATAAATATCTTGGAGAGAGGAGCATGGAGGACTCAGTTCTTGGTTTGTAGAAGAAGTATTGTCTTAGACATTGTTATAATGTTTCTTGAACCTTCAATAATAAATAATGTCTTTATTCCATATATGTTTTAATGCATGCTTTTGTTCTTATGAATCATGATCTATTTTGTCATATATTTCTAATGCAATTGTAATCTATTCATGTTTCTTTATATAAAAATAAGAGATACTATGGAAAAAAATCAATCTTTATTGTAGGTATTGAAGTGCATAGAGCCTCAAAGCATTTGAAGAAGGGATTCAAATCTAGGATCAACCTTCTGAAAAAGTGTACCTAACCTACTAACCCTTATTTTATCTGTTTATGATCCAAACCCTTGATTTCTGTAATCCACACCCTAGTATGTTGGCATTAGAGGAAATTTCAACTCAAAATGGGCCTCCTAAAAAAATTAATAAAATAATAGTTAAATAATAAAATAATATTTATTAATTTTGGAGGAAAAAAAGAAAAAAACTACTTTCTGGTTTGTATTTTTGAAATATATCCTCGTGTTTTTACTCAAATTTCAATCAAGAGAGGTTATTGTATGCATAATTAAATTATACATCCAACGAGTACCCACTCGGCATACTTTTGACGGACCCCGCTACCCCAAAAACAAGAAATACCTGAAAAAATGTGATGATGATGTCAAGTATTCCTTTTTTTTGCGTAGAGGGGTCCATCAAAAGTATGCCGAGTGGGTACTCGTTGAATGCGGAATTTAGTTCCGCATCCAATGAGCTCTCTTGATCAAAATTTGAGTAAAAAAACAGGGAGATATGTCGAAAATACAAACAAAAAAATAGTTTTTTTTATGATACCTATCCCCAAATTTATATTAAAAAGTGTTTAAGACCTATACGGTATTTCAAATTTAATGCAATTTCATTGTCTAACACATGATGACATGGAATTTGAATTATAATTAAAAGGCCCATTTTGAGTTCAAATTTTCTTTAATATGACCCTATGACCGCAAGTCATAAGATATATATTCCTCACAACACAAAGAATACAAAAAAAAACATATAATCATATCAGTAGACTCATGGGAATACATTGATAATGGATCCTCTGTATTAGAAGGATGAAAGGAGAAAGGAAGGAGATGTTCAAAATCTTCGAGGAGGCTCTAAGTATTGACGCCAAGAACAAAGGATGAGATGCAGAACCATATGAGATCAAGTATGGTAAGTGGCATGAAACTATTAGGACTTGATTTTGGTAAGAAACCATCTAGGAATTCATTGGTTTGCAAACCATCAATGTGATAGGTATGCACAAAGTGTGAAATTTATGGCATATATATCTCAAAATCTATCATAGAAGACAGAGTGAACATTGAATGTGTGACTGAACCGTCAATTATAGCAATATCATCTCCATTTGTATCATGTCTTCTCCTTTATTTGGTGGAGCTAGAGTAGCACACTCTTACACCAACTCAACTGGTGTGCAACCAACTGGTGAGTAAATTAATTATGCTTCACTATGAAGCATTAGTAATGTTTGTAAATATTAACTATGCTCTGCTTCGTAGGATGGATCACTATCATTGAGTTCATTTGAGCTCATCTCATTACCAATATTACTTGTAGTGATCTAGAAATTACAAACATAGATAATGGAAATATTTGAAGGTAACATTTGTGAATATGAACTATGCTCTGCTTCGTAGGATGGATCACTGTCATTGAGTTCAATTGAGCTCATCTCATTAACAATATTACTTGTAGTGATTTAGAAATTACAAACAAAGACAATGAGAAGATTTGAAGTGGACTCACTTCCCAAACTATCAACAACCTAATTAAGGGATGATGCATCTTCAGATGTGCATGGATCCTCACTTGAGAGACCGATGTGCCTGTCATTCTCATCAGATGGCTCATATTTGACTATGGGATTTCCTCTTTCTCCATCATGAGATTCTCTGGGCACACCCTTAGTCATTGGCTCCTTAAAAAGACTTACATATACAACTTGTGGTTCACTCTAATACACATTTTCATTTGACTGGATTTAATCTATATGCAAGGATTCATTCTTGACGTTAGGTGCTTCTACTTCCATTCCATCCTTCTTTAGGAAAGTTGATTTTTTTCAATGTAATCTCATAAAAATCCAATAACGGGATGTTTCTAGTGTAGCTTTTCCTTTTGTCTTATTGTCTTCTTCTTTGCTATAAGTGGTGGAACAACTTGGTTCCTCTCTTGATGATATATTTTTCTTCAATGAATCCACATCTACATCTTTAGGAAAAAATCCATGTCTGCAATAGATATAAGACTTGAGAGAAATGGCCTTGTGTATGTATTCCCTCAAAGAAAGATACTCTTGATAGTGATGACACAATTTTTCACTTACTTCAATATTCCTTGCTAAATAATCTTATGATCTATCCAATAGTGGTTTGGCTCATTTATCTTCATTGTACATTTTGTCATTAAAGTAACCATCCCCATCTTGTAGTAAGCCTTCATCAATATAGATGATCTCCTCTTCTTCATATTGTTCAAACTAATCCGACTCGACAATTGGTATGATCCTCATGGACATAAATTATTTTCTTATCGAGAAAATGAAATTTTAGAGTTGCATCTCATAGGTTAAAATAATCACACCCTAAGACCAATTTAATGTAACTAAGTTAATCAGTAAGAACACTAGCTCGGAGACAAGCAAAAGGGACAACATTTTTACCCTATTGAATTCTATCACGTAAGGACTTTCCAAACTCCCTCTAAAACCAACTCAAGGTTGTAATAAAATAAATATAGAGAGATCAACATGCATCTACATGTCTAGAACAAATAAATCAGAAAGGTTTAGATTCCATACATTCCACACTGGTACATTCTCTAGGTTCACACACCTGGGTAGACTCCTTTGGCTAAACCAAAGGCTTCAAGTCAATGGACTGAAGACTTTTGTGGAACCCAAATTCTTTTGGTGCCTCAGTGGATGTATATATACCTTAGGTAGACTTATTCAAATATTCCCAACTCGATATGGAAGTTATTAGACTTGATATCCAAAAGTTTGGTTGAGAAAATAACTATGAGCAAGGTTTGAATATTGGACTAGTGAAATAGATAATTTCCATATAGTTTCAAACATCACAAGAGGATCACAATTGTTTGTCCTTAGACTAGGGATGTGATCAAATACACCATTTTTTTTATATAGCTACCTTTATACCAATTTTTGGGATGACAGCGAACAATTAGATTCATCAAAATTGAAAATTTGCAAATTTCTTCAATGATAGCGTGTAGAAATTCAGGCCTGCAGTAGATTAATTTCACTCACAGCAATTAACAATTGATCATGCAAATTATCAACAATGGAGACTGAATATGGAGCTGTAACACAAAATTATATTAACTGAGTGTACAATAGCCAACCCTGTAATAACATAGGCTGCTGAATATATAGAATACATGAGCAAATCGAATGCATGAGGAAGCATCCAAATCTAGCATAAAGCAGGCTTACCCAAAATAGGCAAATCCCCCATAGGTGTAAAAAGCTGATCCCAAATCTATCAAGGACCCCACGAATTAGCAAGGGCGCATGGGCAAGCTAAAGAGTGGTCAAATGGCAGCTCATACATGCTTTTGCATGGAGGAAAGAGTGGAGGATGAAAGGGGAATAAAACAAGTTCACCTCACCTAGTCTAGCTTTCCTTATGTGCTTTAAAAACTGGAAAAGCAGTCAACAAAGCAGAAAAAGCAGAAGGGCGCCTAGGAGGCCAGGAATAAAGCAGATTTGATTCCCAGGACTTTCCAAAGCGCTCCATGAGTCAATAATGGCAAGTTTGACCTCTATGGATAGGCAATTGACAACTTGCACATGGTGGGACTCATGGACTAGGCAAATAAGACAAAATAAATGAAATAATGTCTAAGTGGGTAAATACTATGGGTTGATTATTCTAACATAGCGCACATAATGAAATTACCAGTTTCCTACCAATTCCAAATGGAATCCAAGGGCCACAATTTTCTGATATATTACTTGGAACATATCCCAAAACACCTTGATAGAATGAAACGACCCACACACTTATCTCTAGAAACATTAAGGGAACATTCACAACATACAAACTAAAGATTGTATGCAACTTTTTAACATTAACATATGAGCATTAAACTTGGGTATAATCACACTGAGACTATTTTATTGCATGGAAAAATTCTGAAAATTCATGGATTCTTAAGAAGATTCAATCTACAAATAAATCAAATACAATAATGGCCACCGAAAACATGAAGAATTACATGATAGAAAAGATGGGAAAACAATTCAAGAAGATGAATTTATGCTTCATAAAACTTGGGCTTTCAGGAACTATTTTGACCCATAATTCATATTTGCAACTGATAGTGCTCCCTCCACCTGATATTGAGCAAATAATATCAAGAGGAAATCCAAAAGTAGTTATCATGAGCCACAGTTGTGACCTATTTATCCCAACACACACCAAACTGAAACTAACACTACAAATACACCAAAGATATTTGTACTTCTATAGAAACTAGATTTATACACATTGTAACCTCATATTCATACCTAAAATATATTTTATAGGTCGTATTAAGGATCCATGAAAAGAATTGTGTGTTCTTTTCCATAATACCTTGTTGAAGGATCTCACAATATCTCAACTTTATCATTGGTTGCAAAGGGGTACATCACTTAATGTTGGCAAGGAGCACACCATCGAAGATTTTGAAAAGATCGCATTTATTTAAGATAAAAGTTATCAGAAAGTAAAAATGACAAAACATTCATAAGTAGACTCTCATACTCCTTTTATAACCCTCTAGTGCATTTTTTCCTTTCTCTATAGCATTCCATCTTGAAATTCGAATTAGTGATGAGTGGAGGCTTCTTTGACAAGTTTGTCATTTGGACCCACTTGCCTCATTAATTAATCCCACCCTAAATAAATTTGGCTCCTATAGCTTTTTTTATTGTTGATATTCCTTCTTGAGTGCAAAAATCATGAATCTTTTTCCTTTCTGCTTTGTGTTTCTTTTCCTTCTTTTTCCATGTTCCTACTTTTAGGCTTCCTTGCCTGCTTTTAGATGTTGTTCCAAAACTTATTGACTATATGTTCTTGCTATGTTCCTTCTTAAGCCACCTAAGTCATTTACCAATCATAAATAAATATTAGAAAAATAATTATTCCAAAATTATGGTCCCCAATAACTTTCATGATCTTATGTACTTACATAAAATAACTAAGGGCCAAAATTAGCTTCTTAACTAGCTAATTAAATAATTTACACTAAACCCATGGGAATTGAGAGAGTTAGCAATTTCACCATAGTCCTATGAGGGAAAGGACATTACACACGTGTTGGCACCCCAACAACCTCCTCAAAACATTCATAACCCCATTTTAAAATTTGTAAATATTCTTTTCAAATGTATTCTTAATTTTGCAACTCCATTTTCATGAGATTATGACTTGGCAATTTTTTGTATATTTTATTTATCACCAGTCACTTGGATTTTTTGGTTTTATAGTTGATTGCATGATTTTTTTTTGGATGTCTCATTCCTTGCACCATAAAACATCCATGCTATCAAAATATTATTTTGATTAGGACTTTTACTTTTAAGTATTATTCTCATTTTGTTGCAAATAAGAAAAATTATATAATCACCAAATCTTCTTTAATGACAATGGTATTAATTTAAAATCTCCACGTGACGACAATTTTGAAAGAGTTTCTACAACCATTCAATATTTACATTGACTTCTTCATATTGAAGTGTTTTTGCCACCTATTCACATTTACAAATTTAATGATCATTGAAATATAATTAAACATTTTGTTCATATGCTTAGGATTATGTGCATTCATTATAATACCTTATGTATGCAAAACCATTATGTTTTGTGAAAATCTTTTTATAGCATAACATAATCATCCAATTTTTTTTATATAAAAGTTAGTTTTATTAATTCTTGGATATATATATATATATATATAATGTGAGTCATATTATTATTTTTCGGTAAAGGAACTTTAATTTATGTAAGGTTACCATACTCCACCCACTTTTCACTACATTCATACATATTCTTATTCCAATAAGAAACTTTTATATAGTTTTTATAATAAGTTATCTGAATTACACTAATATGTGCTTATAGTCAAATTCCCATTATCTTTATAGTCAAATACCCATTATCTTTATTGGAATACGATAGCATTATAAAAAATGTGGTTGGTAATTCATGAGTAAGGCAAGTTTTAAATGATTTTTCTACCTTAATAAGACAAGTTTGAAGTTAGGAATCGATATTTTATTTCAGAAGCAAGTCGTTTCTTGCCTTTGTTCATGATATTAGTGATGTGTAGATCACCAAATCTAAGTTGTGAGACTATAATAATTTTATGATTTCGTTTACATTTGTAGGACTCTCTTACGTGGATGGGAATGTATTACGATGTAGTCAAACGCAAGTGTGTGACTCATCTTTTGAATGCTGGATTTAGTTTTCTGTTTTAATTCAATTTTAATTTGTTTTCAGTTTTAATTTGTAATTTTTCCCTTCTTTCCTTTTTCGTGTACAATAAAGGGAGGATGAGTCTCTGCCAACTTAATCGGTGCCTAGGTCAATGACGCACTGCATTTCCGATGAATGTTTTTTTTTATGTAACTGAGACACTTTAGTCTCAGTTTGTCACGGTTGTTTGTTTTTTATGAGAGTAATTAAGACACTTTAGCCATTATGTTCTGAAGATTTAATGAGATGTCACGTCCCCATCTCTTAGACCGGCGAAGAGGACGGGACGAACATTACAATAACCAGGCAAACAACCCGGTGAACATGGACAAGGATAAATGCTGAATTAAAACTTACGAGCATACACAGATGCAGAATGAATCAACATTCAGCGGAAGCAACACACATACCTTTCCAGCACAAAACATGTTCATCGTAATTCATTATACAATAGCTATAAATTGCAGAGACCAAACAACCAAGATTACTTATCTTTGGGATGGAGAATTCATCTGCAACCAGCTACGTCGCTGCAACGTTCCACCCAACCTTAGGCCAGTGTGCTCATCAATCTCTCAACAACACTGCCACTCTCGAGCTGGGCATGATTCCTCCAGGATAAGGGTCATTGCAGGCTTACACATAGGAAAGGGACATAATCAGTCAAACCAACACCGTTGGGTTTACCAGGCCTTCAACAATCGGCCAAGCCAACACAGTCCGAAGACCAACCATTGCATACTGCAGGAAAACAAACCCTTCATAGCTCCGTGAAGAAGCAAAGGCAATCGGGTGACAGTCCCAAACAACAGATGAGGCACAGCTCAAGCCCACAAGGCAACGCAGAGTTGTCCTTGGCCCTAACGTGGCCAAAACAACTTAGCAACAACCCAAACCAGGGTGCATCAACAACATAACCCCACAATGAATGATGGCAACAAACCACAGTCCACAAATGATAATAACAACATCCCCAGCATAGCCATGGGAAACTCAACCAACGGATGTGGCGATCAACAGCCAACCCAACATCCAACCGTCCGTAACACATAATTACTCCATGCAGTCGTTGAAGAAACTACACAGTCCGGAAATGGGGAAAGAGGACAAATTCACAGCCTGTGCGTAAAGGAAGGACACCGTCCCAAACGGGGAAAGGAAACACACATGCACAGTCCGGAATGGAAACAGAGATCGGACTCTCAACAACATCCCACAGTTGTGGAAGAACAACAACAACCCAAATCGTGGGTTAAACAAACAGCAAGCTCGAATCATGGGTTAAACCAACAGCAAGGTAGAAATTGTGGATTAAAGCCACGGTCATTCACATACCAGCAGAAATCGGGCCCTTTGAGGCCGTTTCACCTGCTCCCTGCATGCACAACCAAGAAGAGCCGCGACTGGTGCGTGAGGAAGACAAACTAACCTCCGCCTATGCATCCCTTTGTGAGCGTGAACAACTCCCTTATGCGCACGGATGAACAGACTTCGGCTCTGCGTGAGGAAGAACCAACCATGGAGAGAACGAACAGACCACCACTGTGAAGGTTGGAAAACGTGGGAGAGAAGAGTGAATGCAGTCGTGGATGGAGTGGGCGCGTGAGCAAGGGGACTGACAGTCCTGCCACCCCACTCCCAAAAACAATAATTGCCCCAACCACCAGCAGCGATTCTCAAAGATGGTGGTTGGATAAAACAATAAAGAGGTTGAAGAGGTTGGATGAGACAAGGAAGATGGAAAAACAAAACAAGGTGGCAACACATGGGTTTTTCCCCCATAGACCAAGGTTTGACATCCCCCACCCCTTATCCTTTGGAACCATGCCCTTTTCATTCAACGTTGCACTGCCGTAACTGGTTGTTAGACTGTAAAATGTTTATGCATATTATGAATTATTATATGTTTTTCTTTTAATGCACAAATGAATTGGTTTAGAAAGTTTTGCCTCTACATGTGGGATAGGAATTATTAAAATAATCCAAGTAACTTAATTTAGTATTAGATTTATCAATTCTGCAGCTGTCAGAAATGTATTACATTTATCAATTCTGCAGTTGTCTGAAATGTATTTTGTAGATGTAGGTTAACTTTTCATAGTTTTAATTTGGATTTGTGTATCCTTTATATGTTAGATTTGCAATTGGTAATAGGTTCATTATGTAGGATTTTTTTAATTTTTTTTTACTCTTTTTCAGTTACCATGCTTAAGTTGTTTTTGGGACTTTTTAAATAAAAAATTATTATAATTTATGTATTTGTAAATAGTTTGCATACATTTATTTTAGGATTATTTTTTTAATATTTGTTTTATTTTATATTCTTTTATATTATTTTTAATATTTATTAGGTTAATTTGGTTGGTTTTATTTTGTATAGGCTAGATTAAAGTTATGTGGCCAATGGAGTTGTAAAACCAATTGAGATTGGCTAATTTAAATGACTAAGGGTGTTAAAGACATTTGGATCAAGATGATTTCATTTTGTTGTCCATTGTACACCTTTTTGAGAAAAATACCCCTCATCTCTTTCTTTACCACACCTAACCCTTACTAACCCCCTCCCCAAATCCCCTACTCCTCCACCTATTTCTAACCAAAACCCCTTTCTCTCTTCCCGAACCCCTTAAAAAACACCCATCTCCCCTCCCATCTCTCTCTCTCTCCTCCCCCCTTATTGTATCTCATAATCCCCACTCCCAATCTCTCTTTCTCTCTCTCCACACACCCCTAGGCCCCCCTTTCTTTTGGTTTCACCTAATCCCCCTACCCCTTACCACTAACCACCCCCCCATATCTCTATCTCCCCCATCCTCCCCTTAAACCTTATTAATGAATCTCTCTCTCCCATACTCCTCCACATATCCCTAAGCTCGCTCTCTCTCTCTCTCTCAACCCACTAAAACCATGCATGTCTCTCTCCTTAAACCTAATCCTACTCCTCCTACTATCAACTACCTTCTCTCTCCCTCTCCCCTAATCCTACTAATAACCACCCCCTTCTCTCTCTTTCTCTTTCCCCCTAACCCCCTCTTTGTCTCTCTTAATGCCCCTACCGCTACCCAATCCCTGCATCTCTTTCTATCTCTCTCTCCCTCTCTCTCTCCCTCTCTCTCTCTCTCTCTCACACACACACACACAACCCTACTCATCCCCCTAACCACTAAACCCCCTCCTCTCCCCCCAACCCTTACTAAACTCCTCTCCCACACTCTCTCTTCGCTAATCCTCTAGATACCTTTAATCACCACCCCCCACTCTCTCTCTATCCTTAACCCCCTTTCTCTCTCTCCATCCCTAACCCCCTTTCTCTCTCTCCACCCCTAGTCCCTCCCCTCTCTCCCTCTCTAACTCACTCCTAATCCCCCTACGCATAACCCCCCCCCCCCCCCCCCCCCCCCCCCTCTCTCTCTCTCTCTCTCTCTCTCTCTCTCTCTCCAAAAAACCCAAATCCCTCCATCTCTATCTCTACTACTCTCACTATAAGGAAAAACACCTTCTAGTGGAGGTTTTTGTGAAACCTTCACAAAAAGGATCCCATATATTCATTTATAGTGTGCGTCTCTAGTTGAGGCATGTTAGAAAAAAATGACTCTAGAGCAATAACAGATATATAATTAAATCATTAGACAAGATGTAAATGATGGGCTACATCCACACATAAATTGCCACTCCTTTTATTACCATCCAGAAATATGAAGGGATACAACCTATAGCAATATCGTTGCACTTCCTCCTCACACTCTCATAGTCTCTCTCACACAATCACAAAGATTGTTTACAATACAATACAATACAATACCCTAGAGAAGCGTATTACAATGATTTTCTTTTATAGGGGAAATACTATGGGAAAATACTACGATTAACCCTATACTATGGGTTCACAAAACTGTTGGCCAACAAACATCCCAAAAACATTTCTCAAGGGATACGCCCTCAAATCCCATTTCTTGTGGGCACTTCCCCCAAACCCCCGTTCTTGGGGGCGCTGCCGATGAACCCCTTTTTTTGAGGCATTTCCCCGAACCCGAAACCAAGGGGAATGACTGTACAATACACCTAGGGTAAAAAAATGATAGAATAATATCTATGGATTTTGAAGATCAAGCTCCACAACCAACAATCTTCCACTAGGAGACTGATCATAGAAAGTCCACCGATGTTGCACTTGTTAGACTATGCTCTGGACCTTGGACTTGAAAATTTTCTCATTTCCACCTTCATGCTTGAAGGCCGATAGAAATCGATCAGGAGCTCAGTTTCTCTCTATTTACTCCCTTTTTCAACATGTCTACATGATTCTACCTAGTATGTATAGTTTCCAGTTTTAACAGTTCTTCATCTAGAACGGATATTATGAAGTGGTACTTGAGATGTATATGTTTAGGCTTTGAATGAAAGGCAAAGTTTGTTGCAAGATGAATGGAAATATGGATGTCACTGTACAGCCTGCTATTCTCCTACTTACCTAATTCCTCCATGAACCTCTACAACCAAATCATCTCCTTATTAGCCTCTGTAGCAACAACATACTCTACTTCCATTGTTGAAAGTGCAACAACCTATTGCAGTTTTGAAATCCAACTTATTGTTGTTTCACCCACAGTAAACACATACCCTGTGGTGCTCCTCCTACTGTCTTTATCACCAATCATATCTGCATCAACATATCCCTATAGAATAGTCTCTGGACCTCTAAAACATAATGCATGACAAGTGGTACCTCTCAAATACTAGAGAATCCAATGTGCTTCTTTCCAATGCTCTTTACCTAGATTGTTCATATACTTGCTCAAAAATCCCACTGCATGTGCAATATCTGGTCTTGTGCACACCATAGCATACATCAAGCTTCCAATTGCTGATTATTAGGGAATCCTAGACATGTAATCTATCTCTTCCTGTGTCTCTGGACACATCTCCTTACTTAGTTTGAAATGGCTGGCTAAAGGTGTACTAACTAGTTTTGCATTATGCATTCTAAACCTCTGCAACACCTTTTCTATGTACTCACCTTGAGACAACATCAATTTGCAATTTTTCATGTCTCTTGTTATTCTCATACAAAGGATTTGCTTTGCAGCACCCAAATCCTTCATCGCAAATTATTTAGCTAGTTTTATTTTGAGCACATTTATATCTTGCATGACCCTGTCGCAAGCATGTCATCCACATACAATAACAAGATAATATATCTTCAGTTATCTAACCTCTTGAAATAAACACAGTGGTCAGAATGACATCTATCATAACCTTGTTTTGTCATAAACTTATCATATTTTAAATACCACTTCCTTGGAGCTTGCTTTAGGCCATACAAACTCTTCTTCAACCTACAAACTAAATTCTCCTTCCCTTTGAACTCATACCCCTATGGCTGCTGCATATAAATATATTCCTCCAAATGCCCATGGAGAAAGGTTGTTTTTACATCTAACTATTCAAGATGCAAATATTCTACCACCACTAGACTTAAAATAGATCTAACTAAAGTCATTTTAACAACAGGAGAAAATATTTCATCAAAGTCTATAAATTTCTTTTGTGCAAACCCCTTTACAGCAAGTCTATCATTGTACTTCTTCTTGGCTCCATATTATTCCCTCAACCTGTAAACCCATTTATTCTGCAATGCCCTTTTTCTGTAGGAAACTTAACCAAATCCCAATTCTGGTTTCTTACTAATGCGTCCATATCCTCATCCATCCATTGCTCCCACTTCTTTATAGCTTCTATGTGCATTTCTTCTTCATAACATTGTGGCTCACAAGAATTGATCAATAAATAATACAGTGAAGGAGATAATTGTTCAGGTGGTCTACTTAAACTAGTAGATTTTCTTACTGTTGCAGGAGTTTCAGGTACCTATTGTTGTTCTTGATTTTCTGGTGCCTTTGGAACTTCATTTTCTTTGATTTCGTCAAGCACTATGTACTCTATGTTTTCCTTTCCCACTTTCTTTCCCTGCAATTGATCTGTGTACATAACCTTTTCATTGAATACTACATCTCTACTCCTAATGATTTTGTGATTTTCATAATCCCATAAATGATAACCAAAATCATCAACCATGTATCCAATAAAGGTGCATTTATTGGATTTATCCTCAAGATTTGTTCTATCATCTTTATTAATATGGAAAAATGCTTCACAACCAAAAGTTCTCAGAAATGAGTATTTTACCTGTTTACTTATACATGTCTCCTTTGGAATGCCACCATCCAAAGCTCTTGAAGGACCTTTATTTATTAAATAGACAACAGTGTTTACAGCATCAACCCAAAACTGTAATAGAAACCCTGCAAGCAATCTCATACACCTTGCACGCTCCATGATCGTTCTATTCATATTTTCTGACACACCATTTTCTTGTGGTGTTCCAGGGACTATTTTCACTCTCCAAATCCCATTGTGTGAATAGTAACTATCAAACTCCTTACTGCAGTACTCACCTCCATTATCATACCTGAGACATTTCAACCCTTTTCTTGTCTCATTCTCAGCCAAATATTTCCACTTGTAAGTACTATCAAACACATCATATTTTTGTCTAATGCAATAAACCCAAGTTTTTCTAGTTGCATCATCAATAAAAGTAACATAATAATGAGAGCCACCAAGATATAGTACATGAGCTGGTCCCCATACATATGTATGGAAAAGCTCTAACTTTTCACGCTTCTTTCCTTTCCCAACCCTGAGAAATCTAACTCTCTTCTATTTTCCATAAACATTGTTCTCACTTAACTCCAAACTTACCTCCTTTAGATCTGGGAGCAGCTTCCTTGAGTAGATAATCTGCATCCCCTTCTCACTCATGTGTCCAAGCCTATGACGCCACATTGTCACACCTGTTTCTATGGAAGCTACAAAGATAGAATAATTAGTATTATGAGGACATAAATATAGCATACCTACCCTATCTCCTTTTGCTATTACCAGTGATCATTTAGTGATTTTCCACCATGTTTCTCCAAACGTAGACAAACAAACGCTATCTCCCAACTGCCCTGTTGATATCATATTTCTTTTCATAGAAGGACTGTGCCTTACATATTTTATCAGCCCTTCACTTCCATTATTTAACTTAATACGTACCTTACCCTTTCCAACAATTTTACATGGTTCATCATCCCCCAATAAAACATGTCCAAAATCACCTTGAACATAATCATGAAAGAATTTTCTATGGGGTGTAGCATGACATGAATCCCCTTAATCTACTACCTAGTAATCGCTAGTATTATCTAATGCAAGAATCAAAGCATCTTGTAACACATCACCTACTACATTCTCTTCCTAAGTAGTCTCTTGAATCCTTTCTCCTTTCTTCTTTGGAGCTCTGCATTCTTTCTTCACATGTCCTTTCATACCATGGTTCCAACACTCTATTTTTCTGAATCTAGACTTGGATCTTCCCATTCTAGACTTTTCGTGGTTTCCTAGGCTTTTTCCTCTCTCCTTTTGTCTCACTCTACTCTCCATGGTCAATGCTTTGCCTGATGTCTCACCTGTGCTTTTTCTTCGCATTTTCTCGCTAAGAACAACGCCAACAACATCATCAAAATTAAGAGTGTTTGAAGTAGGGATAGAGTTACTTACAGCCATGACCAAGCTATTCTAGCTTTCTAGAAATGAACACAAGATTAGAAGATCCCTAACCTCATCACCAAAGTTCAATTTCACAGAATTTAAATGATCAACAACATATCCACCTTCCAACATATTCATATTAAATAAACACTTCATTAAAAAAACCTTGTTCAAAGCCGAGGGTTTTCCGTAAAGCTTACCCAATGCGCTAATCAAATATTGAAAGCCACCAACGAATCCAGGCACAGTCATATTGTTCCTAGTGCCTTTCTGTCGAGAACCTCCCATTCTTCATCCTTCATAGTCTCCAGCTGTTTTTCTTTTTTTCCCAATGGAAGGTACATATCCTTCTGGTAAAGATAGTCCTCCATTTGCATCTTCCATAACTGATAGTTTTGGTCATTAAATTTATCGACCCTAACTTTCCCTCTTTTTCCATTTCTCCCACTTGAAATAGGAACCCTTCTTTCATGTGAGTTTACTAGCCAAATAGACCTTTTGGCTCTGATACCGATTATTAGAAAATAGGACCGCAGAGAAATAATAGATATACAGTTAAATCATTAAACAAGATGCAAAACACATTAAACACATTACATAGAGACACAGATATAACGTGGTTCACCCAAACGATGGGCTACGCCCACATAGAAATTGCCAGTCCTTTTATTACCGTCCAAAAAGATAAAGGGATAGAACCTGTAGCAATACCATTTCACTTCGTCCTCATGTTCTCACAGTCTCTCTCACACAATCACAGATTTTGTTTATAATACAATAAAATACCCTACATAGTTGTATTACAATGATTTTTTTTTTATAGGAGAAATACCATGGAAAAATACTACGGTTAACCCAATATCACGGGTCCACAAAAATGTTGGCCAACAAACATCCCAAAACTTTTTCTCAGGGGCTAAGCCCCCTAACCCCTATTTCTCAGGGGAGCTACACCCCAACCCCTGTTCTCGGGGGTGCTTCCCCTGAACCCCAAAGTAGGGGGGATGAGTGTACAGTACACCTGTAGTACAAACATGACTGAATAATATCTCTAGATTTGGAAGATGAGGCTCCACAACCAACAAGGCGAGCATGTAGATTTTTTTTATTGGTGTGCATAACATATCAAGCACATTGGTGTACTTAATAACCTAATTTACCGATGCACCAAAATTGTAAAAGAATCGAAAAATAAGTGTGCCTAATTAGGATGTGCACTAAAGTTAAAATAACATGATTCCATTTAAAAATAATATATAATTTCTTATTTCCTAGTAAAACTCATTGGTGCATGTTAAGGAAAAAGATGCACCAGTGGATGACAAAGTAAAATCAACCATTTAAAATATATAAACACATAAATTCTAAGTATTTTTAAATAAAAAAATGGTGATCCTAATCTAATGAAACCACTGCAAGGAAAATACCTTCTAGCAAAGCTTATGTGGACCTTGCACAAAGAAAACCCATTTATCCATTTATAACATAGGTCTCTAGCATAGGTTTTTAATCGATGTGCCAAAAAATAAAACACGCACCGGTGCTTCAAGTAGTAGGAGCACTTACTTATCGGTGCACTATACAATTAAGCGCACCGATGACTATATAGTTGGATGGAATATATGTGTGTGTGTGTGTGTGTGTGTGTTTATCCTCAAAACTTGTTGATGCATGGTGTGGAAGCCAAAGCACTAGTGCATGTGGGCATAAAAGAACAGCGACTAAAAGAAAAAAATTCATAAATGTTTACTATAAAAAAAAATATGGTGCTCTACATCTATCCACATGCATTGATGAACCAACACAACACATGCACTGATGCTCATCAATAATAAAAAAATGGAGTCTGTAGTAGGGCTTTCACCCTAGCTACAAGCAAAAATAGCTACCTTCCATCTATAGGATAGAAGGGTAGGGTTCTTGTTGGTTGGAAGAGAACCTGGAAAGAAATGTTAGCTTTGAGCCATGAAACCCTACAGGAAACTATTATAAAAAAGAGAGATGGCTACAGAAAATTCGAGGAGAACCTGTAGCAAACTATGAGAACATAAACCTACAAACAGAATAATCCATAAAACTAAACTATCAACAGAAATAAATGGTTACACCTTCATCCCTTTGTGGAAATGGGCCACCATGCCCTAGCTTTGGAAGCACCTCTCTATGGGATGGAGTTTTAGCTTATGGAGCTATGGAGGAGAGGGGTGAATGGCTTGAGAGGAAATGGTCTCAAGGCACTCACATGGGAAGCATAATGATAGGGAGAGAATGAGTGTTTTGAGAGTGACCTCCACCCTTCTATTTATAGATTTTTTCTAGATATTTACGGTTTTAAGCCCCTGGTCAGGGCTTTAGCCCCTTTTTTGGGATTTAAGCCCCTTTCGCCCAATTCTTAGCTCCTTTGGGGGTTTTAAGCTCTCTTGAGGGGTTTTAGCCCCTATGAGATCTATTTTGGCTCTTTTTAGGGGTTTTTATGCCCCTTTTCATATTTTTGAGCCTTAGCAAGGGTGTGGGTGTCAAATGAGGGTCGTACGTAGATGTCTTTGGGTGGTATAGGTTACGTAGAGATCATTGAGGGATTTTTTGGGTTAACAGATTTCCCCCTGATGTGTGAAGGTAGCATCTCATCGTATGGACGACGGACATCATAGGAGTTTCTGGCGAGAGGTGGTGCTTCCTGGGCTAGTGCATGGCGGCTTTTGGTTTTTGTATTAATATGGTTCCCATCAATGGGTGAGATACAAATAATGTGTGACATGTATATGGACGAGGCGGGAATCCCCATGCTCGTAACAATGTCAAAAGAATAATCTGATCTAAGGAAATTCTTGGGGTAGGTAGACACTTTTGGTATTGATGGGATCCAAGGAAGAAACATTGCAGAGTACTCTGAACAAAGGCGACCCAAAGTGGGATTGCTCTCAAACTGTTATATGTGGGATGGTGTCTAGAGACATCATTGTGGTACGATATCATGGATTTTTGGTGAGCCCGAGAAAGTAAATGCTCGATGGTGCTTTCATTTTTATAGAGTCTAAAAGAATGAAGAAGACTCCAATGGGGGCTCTTTTTCATTGGTAGTCTCTTGTGCCAAAAAAAGGATAAAAGTATACATAGGAGAGCTCACACATCCTTTAGGGGATGAGAGACTTCTTTACCATTGGTAGTCTAATCAGGCCAGAAAAGGTTAAACCTGTACTAACTGGATGGTCATTAAGATAATTTTACGAGCATGAATGAAACCAAGTTTACTCGGCGATATTTTCTTGATGAGAAGGATAGAAAAGAGATTAACAACAACCCATGGTGAGCTTTTTCCTAAAGTTCGGCCCCTTTGCCAAAGAAAGCATAAAAGGATGTAGAGGGGAACGATATTGGATTGAATGTGCCAAGGTGGTCCTTTTTAGGTGGTGGTCTACTTCGTCCGCAAAATGAGATAAACAAGACGATGTAGACGCCCTTTCCTATACTTTAATACATGGGAAAGGAAGCAGCTGCACTCGTCAATCTTTTAATTCTTTTAGGATTCAGAAAAGAGCTTAAAAGAAACTCTGGTATGGTCAATCGATCGAGGGGGTACTGAAGGTGCCCCTATGTCGGGACAATGGACAGTGGTCCAAAATTCAACCATGCAGTATGGATGGAGCAGTTGGATCTTGAACATACCATAAAATGCACAAGATAGATCACGATAGAGGCATGTGAGTCGGTGTGACAGGGGCATGCAAACTGAGGTGGCTCTCAGACAGAGGTCAGGAGAGTTGTGTGTGAGTTGGGGTAGATATAATTGAGTACATATGGTGTGAGTGCAAGTCTGGAGGCAGTTATATGCCAAATGCATGCAAAATAAATGATCTTCCCTCCGGGTGGTGGTTCAGATACCCGCGTAAGGTGCGGTATATGGATTTAACATTTATGATGAAACAATAAAATGACGTGCCTTCCGGGGAGATGGTCCAGAGTCTCGCATGAGTTGTGGTAGGCAGGTGTGATGCAAGTATAGGTTCAGAGACACTTACATTATAATGTGGTATGTAAATCGAGGTAACTTCCAGGAAGTGGTCCTGAAAATTACTTATTAAACATGAGATGATGGTCTCATTAAAATATAGAGGACAAAAATTTGAGCCCAGAGGTGTGAGGGTTGTCTCAAATAGGCTCCGGGTGAATCTGGACTAGCAGCTAATGGTGCTTCCCCTGAATGGGGGTCTCTGATTTGTGTTAAAAATGTTGTAAAACAAGAAAGGAAAAAAATATGTTATAAGGTACTCATAGTGGTTGTATCAGGCATAGACTCTCTTGAGGTGGAACCTATTGCAAGGATTCTTCAAGAGGTGACTGTCTGAGTCAGCGAAGAGGTATGCCCCCTTGCTGAGATGAAGGTCATTCGCAAGGAGGGGTGATAGAATATGGTATTTTATGGGAAGAACCAATTCCACACTATGGTTTTAAGGGAATGGGGTAAAACCAGAGGCGGTTAAGGATTCAAGTATCTCCTCATCGTTGCGGAAGCAATGAAGAGAGAGGTCTGATGGACCGTCGATGATGGTGGAGACAAGAGGGTCTGTGGAACTGGACATCATGTAAATGGACAGGGTGTCTGAAGAAGGAGGTGGGGGGTGGATTTCTTCGATCAGAGTGATCTCAGATTCAAGGGCATGTTGTCGAAGGTTGGCTAGAGCTATTTGAAACTTAGACAAGTCCTAGCAGTGGTGAGAATAGTGTCCATACAATCCGCAAAGGGCGCAAGCATGGTTTGTTCTCAACGAATTGTTTCTCACTATTGGCCTGTTCGGGAGTTCAACTATGGGGAGGTTTTTCATTGTATCCACGACATCCAAATGCATGTAAATTATAAGGATCTCAGGGCCATTTTGAGTTGGATGGCCCTGTTCTTCAAAGACGGGGCAAGGTGGGATGTGTCGAGGTTTAGCGGTAGCTTTCACATTTTTGCCCCTAACCCTTTTTGGGTGGGGCGGTGTGGGTGTGGGTGTGGTGGTTGGTTTTTGTGGGCCGGGTGGAGGACGAGATTCGACTGCAATGGGTTACATGGGGGTTAGGACTACCTAGGGCATTGGGTATTGGGTCGGTGGATCAAGGTAGCACACGGGAATCCCCAATGTAAGGTTGGGAAAGTTCTAGGTAGCCATTACTGGCTTACTCATGACGCTAGGGGGGGGAGTAGGAATGAAATTGTGTGGACTTGGGAGGAGCCCAAATAAATACTTGATGGTTGCATGTGGGGATGGGATTGTGGTTGCGGCCGCGTGTAAGGATGTGGCTGCAGATGGTGTTGCAGCTGCGCATATTGCTACGACTGCAGATGATGTTGTGGTTGTTGTTGGAGATGCGGCTGCGGTTGATATTTAGGTGCAACAGTGCTGGATGAGAGAATGCACAAATTCACAATCTCATTTGGTGTTGGCGGTGGTGACACTAATGGGAAGAAATCTGTCATGGTTGTATCGACAAACAACCCAGGGCCCACATTCAATAATGGGGAGGCTGGTATGTTGTCAACCATGGTGTTGGCTACATTTATAACATTGGCGGGTGCAGTTATCCCTTGCGGATCGATGGTATTGATCATAGGGATAACATTGGATGGTGAAGTTAGCCCTTGCGGATCGTGATAAGTTAGTTGGTCAATCGTCATGATTTTACAGTCGTGAGGGAACATCATGAGACGAAAAAAAGTTGATGCTACGAGTCTCATGGCGTACATATAACTTCTTCCAAGGAGAAGGTTATAGTCCAACTGAGCATTGACAACCTCTATGTCAATCAATACTATTTTCCCAGCTAACGTGATGGGGACATGTGGGAGGATACCTTGGTATTTAGTCAGATGGCCATCATAATCCCTCAAGGTAGTGGTGGATGGTTGCAGAATTAGGAACCCAAGTTTCTGCTAGACTAAGGTTGACATGATGCACATGGATGCCTCCTCATCCATGATACACCAGTGCACGACCAAATTCTGGATGGATACCAGGATTTGGAAGGCAATGGTTGACAGAATCTGTGGTTCTTTGTTCTCTGTGTTGAATGTGATCAACTTGAAGTCAGAGGGGTATACGGCACTGAGGGAAGCTAGTAAGGATTTTCGCTGTGTTGGGAAAGTTTTAAGTACTTCGAGAGTGAACATAGCCATAGGTGTGTGGGCCAAGTCATCCACGATGCTATAGCTTACAACACCTGTAGCTGTGACATTGTTGCCAACCCACCGTATGGGGGGGCGTGGAGGAAAAGGGGGTAAGTGAAGAGGTGTACAGGTTGTTTTGGACATGGATGTCGCTTATGGATTAGCAGGTTCGGTGTTAGTTATGTATTGATTTCATTTGGTTTGTAAATTGACCTCTTCAGTTGTCATGGATAGCAGGTGGTGAACACCTATTTTTGCTGTTGAGGGTGCCCCCAAGGCATTGGGATTCGGTTGGGGAGTGGGTACATTTGCTACCAGTCCTTGGACTGGTAATGGGTTTTGGAACACCATGGGTGGAGGTCCTAGTGGTGTTGGATTGGGTTGAGTTTGGGTTGTCGTATTGGTAGCATGTTGAACCTCATTGTGAATGGCCTGCTTGGTGCAAGCCATGAAGGGGCATTTGTGTGTATAGTGCCCGTAGACCTCCCATAGCTTGCATGGCTGATTTGTGCACAATGGAGCGTTGCGTGTAGGTTCCTTCAGTTGTTGAGGATTATGGGCTGGTTTGTTTTCCTCAACATTATTGGGAGGATTTGGTTGTTGACTGCCTTCCTGTGGTTGATTGTTGCCTTGGTTTTGGGCTCGGTTGTTTTTTTCTTTCCCTTGTTAGTTATTGGGGGATGGCTAGTTGGGATAGTTTTGTTGTGCAAACACTTTTCCCAAAGAAGAAGGCAGAGCTGGGGTGAGGGTTTGGGTGGCTTGCACAAGTGGTACATAGTAGACTTGGGGGCCTAGGGGTGCTACAAATGTGGGAATCTATCCCACATATTGTTGTGCCGGCCAAGTAGGTGCATGGGTCTGCTGCTGCTGCATAGGTTATATATAAGAGGTTGTAGCTTCAAACTGGGATATCACTCTTGCATAGTCAGGAGCTTGGTTTGTGTAGGAAACACTAGGGGTGTTTCTTGGTTGAGGTGGAACCATAGATGGTGTCAAACGGTGTTGTGATTGGTGGGAGATGGAACCTATGATGCCATCTGTGGCATAGGATGCCCCCGACGCATCATGGTAGGACGTTACTACATGGGGAGTGTTTGGAATGATGGAGTACATGTATCCAAACTATGCATAAATGAGATCAAACTGTTGGGCCTTCAAGATAGCCTCATCCTCTATTTCGGGACGTTCGGAGGTGACGTCCTTGGCTATAGGTGGCAACAAGGTTTTCAAGAACCAGTCTAGGAAGATCTTGTCATCAAGCTTGATCTTGTAAGAGCTGCGATGTCACCTCCACTCATGGATGTGGTTGGCGATATGGGTCGTAGTGTTCTGGCAGCAAGATAGCAAGATTTCCACTCCTCCATCATATCTGATGAGGAGTTGGAAATATTATAGGAACATAAAGGCCAAGTAATTGAAAAATGGATACTTGGCTTGTGGTAGCTCAATGTACCACTTGGCTGCAGCACTTGTGAGGGTTTGTTGGAACAGTCCGAGTCTGATTGAAGCATATATGATGTTGTTTGATGAGCACCATAGGTGAAATTTCATGATATGGTTTTGGGGGCACTCTGTTTCCTTCCCTTCAAACTTGGGGATGTCTGAGGGGAGTTTGGTTGGTATGGGAGGCCAAAAGGTTTGATCACAGATGGGGTCATTGGTTGAATTGGAAAAGTTAGGCAGGTTGAGGTGTGCCATGAAGGGGAGGTTTGAGCCAAGGTTGATGTGTGATGGACCAGCAATGGTGGTGGGGTTTGCAGGAACATGATGTACCTGCATGACTAGGGGTAATTGTGGCACAATTGTGGATGGGCCATTGACCCCAAGTATGGTAAGTGACATACTATGAGTGGAAGGGACACTGCCCCCATGTATGATGGGATGGGTAGTGTAGGTGGGAGGGACACTGCACCCAGGCATGCCAAGCGGGATAGTGTGAGTGGACTGGCCACTGCCACTAGGCATGACAGGTGGGATAGTTTGACTGGTAAGTATGGGTGGTAGGAGTTAACTTATGACAGTATACATGATGGTGCTAGGACCACCAGTAGGGGTGTTGGAGGTGGTGTGGGTTATGGACATGGGTCTACTTCCAATCACCAAGATGGAAAATGGATCCGGGTTTGCACCAGCCATGGGGCTAGATGGTGCAGTGTGTAGATCTGGCTCAGATTGATATCATTGTGAGTCTGAATCAGAGGCTGTGTGGCCTTTTGATAGTGTAGAGGGTCATCGAGAATGGTCTTGATGGTGTTGGTTCAAGGACCCAAACTGTGGTGGGTCACCTCTTAGGCGTGAGGAAGAGCATGGGGGATCAATTGTGTCTAGTTGGCATGTCAGGTGGTGAAATATGGCAGTGACATTTTGGACCTTGGTTTTAGTGGCTTCCTATTGGCTTTCAGGTGGTCACTCAGCCACCAAGACTGCCAAGAGACAATGCTTGGCTTTTTCCTCATGGGAGTGCTAGTCAATCAGTAAGGGTCATTGCCTGTTTCACTTGGAAATTCCTCTTAGTGGCCAGCTAATTTTGGGTTCCCATGGTACTCCTCAAAATGAGTTTCTGTGCTGAGCCCAAGTACTTCCCATGGTTAAGGAAGTCAGGGACTTATGTCCTCAAATACTGCAAGTGTTTTAATTAGTGTAAACCAATAAATTTTAATGGCTAGCTCAGTGTCATGAACTGAGTTTGATTGTTTTATATAGTATGGTTTGTGTGCATGTCCATTGTATTCCTGTTACATTTGATGGTTTCTTGTATGGTTTATGAATATTTCACAAATATTGTTTGGTTTATTGCAGAACTTATAACATGGGTAAGTTGTTTATGAAAGCAGTAAATTGTGGACATAAATTTAAAACATGTCATACATGAATCTGAACTAAGGTAGACTTAATAGGTGACTGCCTTAGACTTGTATTTCTCTTTGACAAGGAAAGAGTGCTGGGCTCTCAACACAATGGGACTAATCCCATCCGTAGATCCTCAGGTCACTCTCCAAGTCCAAGGTCGGTCAAAAGGGAGGATGCGAATGCCGTGAGGCCCCCTAGGGCTACCACCCCCTCTACCTTCCAAGTCACTCATTTTTAGTGGTCTCAAAAAATTACAAATGAAGTGCCTAATACTATACGAGCTGCACCCTTCGTCTTGTCTCAGAATACCCCAAAGGGTGATGACTGGGTAGAGGAGGAAGGGTTAAATAAGGTGTTAATTTCCAATTAAGAATTGAAAATTAACCTATAGTAATTTGTTCAAACTTAAAACAAATTCATTATAGCATTAGCCAGTTAAATTTATTAGTGATTTACAGAGATTGTATGAAACGAACATAGATTGTTGGACAGAGGCGGCTGAGCCACACTGACAGTCTAGATAGCTTAAAAAATCGAATCTGAGAGACAGGTCACCTATTTTGGGGCCAATGTGGTGAGGGGGTCGCTAATTTTTTTTTCAAAATATAGGCGAGGGGGTCACTCAGAAATAGAAAATAGGAGCGATCTAGCTCCTAAGAGGGAAGTCACACCTTTGGACAAAACTAAGCGACTTGGTCGCCTATTTCAACTCGATTAGTGTGACCTAGCCCAGAAAATGGAAAATTTGTTAACCTGAGTAGGGAACGACCGACAGTAACTTGTATTGTGGCCGAACAGGATCGGTTTGGCCTTAAGGAGGCTCGGATATGAACTAAAATGCAAAACAAGGCAGATCTAAACTAGATTTAATAGAAAATGAACTAGGTTAACAAAGCAAAAATAAAAAACTAAAACTTGAAAAGAAAATCCAGGGATCCTGTGGGATCGACCGGTATGGTCGCCAAATTCGATAGTAGGGATTTCACCCTATCTACGGGAAGGAACAACTACCTTCCATCTATAGGACATAATGGTAGGGTTTATGCCGGTTGGAAGAGAACCTGCAAATAAATGTGAGATTTGAGCCATGAAACCCTGTAGGAAATTGTTAGAAAAATGAGAGATGGCTACAAGAAATCAGAGGAGAACCTGCAAGAAACTATGAGAACATAAACCTGTAGAAAAAATAATCCATAAAACTAAACTATCAACAGAAATAAATGGTTATCCCTTCATCCCTTTGTGGAAACAGGCCACCATGCCCTAGATTTGGAAGCACCTCTCTATGGGATGGAGTTTTAGCGTATGGAGCTATGGAGGAGAGGGGTGAATGGCTTGAGAGGAAAGGGTCTGAAGGCACTCACATGGGCAACATAACAATAGGGAGAGGAGTGTTGTGAGAGTGACCCCCACCCCTCTATTTATACCTTTTTTCTAGAGATTTAGGGTTTTAAGCCCCTGGTCAGGGCTTTATCCCCTTTTTTGGGCTTTAAGCCCCTTTCTCCCAATTCTTAGCTCCTTTGGGGGTTTTAAGCTCCTTTGAGGGGTTTTAGCCCCTTTTTGGAGGTTTTAGCCCCTTTTTGGAGGTTTTATCCCCTATGAGAGATATTTTGGCTCTTTATAGGGGTTTTTAAGCCATTTTCACATTTTTGAGCCTTAGCAAGGGTGTGGGGGTCAAATGAGGGTTGTACGTAGATGTCTTTAGGTGGTATAAGTTACGTAGAGATCATTGAGGGTTTTTTTGAGTTAACAGTGCCAAAAAGAATATAACTCTATGCAATTTCATAAAATTATATATTTTGTTCCCATCAAAATTAAATATGCATGATAAGGAAACATACTCACTTATGTGGATGAAACTAAAAATCACTGACTAGAAAACGATTCTTTATTTATTTTTATAAAATACATACAATGCTCCTTATCTATCAAAACACAGTAGTGTGCATCAATAAAAAAAACCAACATCAAAATAATTCAATGGGATTTTTATAAATAGACTTACTTTATTTTCCTAGCCAACCATGTCTGGTGCACCTAAGTGAAACAGACACAACAGTGCGTGCAATATTTTGACAAACCGCATTAGAATTTTTTTTTTTTTAATTTAACTGTCACTTCTCTCTAGTGCATTATATTTATAAATATACATAAAGTATTAACCAGAAATAGCACACTAGATGATATGTAAAATATTTCTTTAAAAAATTGTTGAGTGGTGCTTATTACAAAGAACCCTGGTGCATATTCTAAAATTACACCAGTGCGCCATGTTTAATTTAGCAAAGCTTCAGGATCTTCAAGTTGGCATGAACCTCACTATAAAAGCAGGTTGAAGGAGGAAGAAGAAATCCATAAAATGATCAAACAATCACGGTGAAATTTAACAGTCAAGAGGAAACAATTGGTTAGCATAACATTACTCTCATAATCATTAATATTTGTGTAATACAATGATATACAATAAGGAGAATTTGAATCCACTAGGTATTATTCAAATTCACCAACCTGGGATGACTCCAATCCTAGATCAATGTGGGAAAATAACCACTATGAGCTCACTAATGTTGTTGGCATCGAATACACTAACCCAGGTTCAAATTTCTTGTCTATCCAACAAAGCCCAAAAAATTCACCCAGTGGAGTGTAACTCCATTGCCAACACCTGCGACACAAGTGAGTGTTGCTGGAAGCAACAAATCCCAGTTTAATACCTTTAAAATGGGAGGCCCTTAATCTTTCAATTGAATTTTGAAGCCATGATGTTCTTATGGGAATCCTTAAACTGTAAGTATAGTGTTTTGGACTTAATAAAATTTCCCCTTGAGCCTTTTTTTGGTTTTGCGGATTTTGGAAGTGCCTTTTCTTTTATAAGTATTTTTTTTCATTCCCGCAACCCACACTCCACATTTCGCAAATACGAATTGTGGACACCCTTTTTTGGAGGTTTACCGAAAATCATTTTCCTGCATCCCGCAACCCATAAGTGTAGATTGCAGGATTTTGAATTTTATTTCAATAAAAAGTTGTTTTTCCACAACCCGCATTCCTCTAAGGCATATTGTGGAAGGAGTAAATCACTTGTTCACAATAAAACCTTTAGATTATGTTTCCAACTTCCACTTTCAGCTAAGGCATGTTGCGGAAGGAGAAATAGTCATTTTTCACACTTTTTTGTTTTTTCATTTTTTCGCTTTCCTTCCTTTGCTTATGTGGAATACAGAGTGGGAAAATTTAATAATATTTCTTGGTAAATAATTATGTTTCCAAATTCTTCTTTCTGAAGATGGATTGCATAAGGTGGAAACTAGAAAAATCCAAAGCTTTCTGACTTTTTCAGTCCTTCATTTTGGTTTCCTACCTCGATCTCAGTCATTCGTTTATGCCAGATCTATAGCCTAGATCTATTTTTCTGTTGAGTTTTGGGCTATTTAATATGAATGAATTTATGAATTTTTTACCATTTCACTTGTGTGTTTACTGCGCTTGAATATTTTTACTACAGATTTTTCTTTCTCGAGTTCACAAATTTTCTGGTTCTCAAAGATTCCTACTAGTAAGTATTTGACCTTCATAGTCGTTTTTCCTATTATTTCTAAACTACACTAGTTCTTTTACCATGGTTGTTGAATTTCAATCAAAAATGGCATCCTCCACATCTAGAAACACTAGGTCAAAAACTGCTCTGTAGGAGCAAAAGAGAAAAGACCCCAATGCCGGAGTATTCACTATTACTAGTGGTCGTGTCTCTGAAACCCTCCACTTTGACTGGATGAGGATTTATGCCATTTTAGACAATGACTATTTCTCAACAATTCCCCATGACCAACTCCCATATCCAAGAATTCAGAGTTCTCAGCTCCACTGCATTGGTGCAAGACCTCCTTTTATGCCCTAAACAGACCCAAATAAGTGGGAATTGGATATTGCAAACCCTAAAAAACACACCTTTGATGACCACCTTCATACCCATGTGGCCTCCTTCCATCCTGATGTTTTCACCAGGGCTTATGCACTTGGATCTCCTAGAGAGATTTTGAGCTCCAAATTTCTCAACGAATCCATTTCTTGGTTCAACTATGAGGAGGTAGTAAAATCCTGGATGGAAAATCCACCTGAGTATGTTCCCAAACCAAGCAATTTCATCCTATTTCCTGTTTTAGGGAATCTTTCTCCTTTCTTGTGGTCATGTTCTACCATTTGTATGGGTTGGAAATTTGCGCGTTGTTCAAAGATGAATGGGTTTCGGTAGCCCATCATATTCTTCTTATGGGTGAGTCCCTTAATTGGGCATAGATTCTATCTATGAATCTGAAGGAAGAGATTGTGAAATACCAAAAGACCTCAGCCACTAGGAAGCCAACATTTTACATGTCAGGTTCTGTAATGGATGTGTTTTGCGTAGCTTTTGATTTTCCCTCCTTAGATTGGAATTAGAATAAAAATTCCCTGCTAGTACACATTTATTGTTCAGATATGTGGGAAGACAATTTCATCCCTCGAGTCTATGAGAGTTGTGACCTATTTCTTGGGTCAATGTACCATAAAATTTTCAAGGCAGATGCTCTGGCATTTTCTGAGAGGGCTAGAGCACTGATTGCGGTACATGGTGATTTGTATGTTGGAGAGTATTTATCTTATATTAGAATATGGGGTAGTAACAGAGTACATCTGCTGCCAAGGATAGTTCCATATCACATGGTATTACAAGAAGTATCATATCAGACTCTCATTAATGGTGTTTTTACCAAACTTGCATGGCATAAAATAAAGTCTTGGCCAAAATTTCCATTGAGATTAGGTTCTCTTGTTCTACAAAGTTCCACCCATGCAACTATGCTATGTAAATATATTACTAATATGAACCTGGGGGAATCCCCCAAAAGAATGCATGGCCCCAAATCATATATGTCCAGCCTCTTTGTCCATGAACATGCTAAGTTTCATTATTCTCATGAGGATTATCTTGATGATTCCATTTACAGAGCAACTAAGGATTTTCAAGAAGCTTTGAGAAATATTGTTGATCCAAATGTGAAAGTTGATGTCTTTGAGTATCAAAAGGTCCTCAAGGATTCCTTCCTCCACTTCAGAAAGGTAGAGATGGAAATAGAGGAGAAACTTTAGAGGAAAAACATAGAAAAGGAAGAAAAATATCAAGCACCAAGCTCTTCTACTTCACATGTTTCTCAGTCAAAGGATAAAGGTAAGGTTGTTTGGATACTCCCCTAAGAACCCAACCTTCACATATGTTGGAGACCCTTTATAAAGGGGCAAAGTTCAAGAGAAATATTGAAAATATCGGTTCTCAGCTATAGACACAGACATAAGAGGTTGAACCTCAGCCCAAGAAGCAGAAAACTCAGTTTTTTCTTAAACAAGTACACATACACGAAGCACTAGATACCAACCCACAATAGATACCTCGAGAAGTACTTATGGAAGAATAGTCGGCATCACCAACTCAACTTGCTCCTCAAGGGAAAGTGCCCATGTAGATCCCTCCAGCTCAGCAGGTAGAACCTCCATCACAAGATCAAATTGAAATTCATGAGATTCATAGTGACTTCGAGGAAGAAACTGGGCCTTCTACTTACCCTATAAATATACCTACCTCCATGACATCTTCTATTCCCAGCACCGAGATGTTTGAAAATTCTTTGATTCATAATTTTCTCGGTTTTATTTTTCCGAATTAAATTCATCCTCAATTCTTGAAGCTACCACTAGAAATCCTATGGTACTAGTTGATGTACCTATTTCTACTTCTCCCCTTACTTCATCTATTCTTTCCACCCCCTTATCACCTCGCAATACACCAACACTACTTCCTTTCCACCTTCCTTAAATAAGCATTCCTTCTATTTCTACAATTCCTTCTCCCAAATTTCACATAACTATGCTCACTTCTTACTCATATCTTGCACCTATTTTCCCACTTCCCCTATGATTATTACACCCATTAGTGTGGAAATTCCTATTTCTTGATCCCAATGCAATCCCCTGATCACTCCCTAACAAGAAACCATATTGGCTTCCAAAGGGATGGAATATTTTGTCAAGGATGTGGTGGTATCTTTAGGAAAATATTTGGAGAAAGAAGGACAAATCAGTGATGAAAAAATGAACTAAGAGGACAATGGAAGGTGCAATTAAACAAGTGCCTATTCTTAATCAACTCATCTGGAAATCAGATTCACTGATATTAAACAAGCGGATTTAGATACAACAAATTCCATGGGAGATTTTTTAGGAGCTAATTATGATTTAGTTTCACAGTTGAATAAATATCTTTTGAACAAAGAAAAAGATATGTTAAATACTAGAGAGGACTTGGTAGCAACTGAGGCACACCATAAACAAGAAGTCCATCTTCTGAAAAAAGAGCATGAAGAGAATTTGAAGCAGTTGCAGAAGAAGAATGACTATATCAAGTATCAACTTGAGAAGTTAGGAGTTCTCAATAAACAATAGGAAGATACGATTGCTACCCTTGAGAAACAACTCAAGGAATCTCATCTAGTTTCAACTTATTCCTCGTTCTCTAAATTGACAGCAGAATGTTGATGTATTTGTAACTTCAGAATGTATTCACTTGTATATTTCATATATTGTATTTCATTGCTCCCCAATGTTCTTATTGGGAAATTCATTAATGTAATCAAGTCATGTAAAGTCATAGAGATTAACCCTTCTTTGTGAGTCGGGGGTAAAGTCCCCACAATTGTGGGGCACTGGGGTTATTAGACTCTCCTAGAGAAGTGAACCCTAGTAATTTATTGTCAAGTCAGAAACAAGTATAAATAGAGAGTGAGCCTTTGTATTTATCAGACACACTTAACCAACTATAGTGCATAGGTGAGAGAGAAGAATCTTGGTCAAGTGAGAGAGAGAACAACTATTGGATATCATCTTTTTGTCTTTGGGTTTTACTACTGCCATTGGTGCTCATTCTATCTCTGAGGAAGTTGCAGGGTTTTTCCTTTACGGTTTCCCCAAGGATAAATATTTGTGTCTATTGTCTCTTGTGATTGATTGTTGTGCATGTTATTCTCTTAGATAAGATCATATTGCTTAAATGATAAAAATCTAACATGGTATCAGAGCTAACTTGAGAAGAAGACACTTTACAGCTGCGGAAGCTAGGGATTCTTACTTTTTGGGTCTCTCTCCACAATCCATCTACAAAAGAAGGCTAGGATGACTCTCCATTGAAGGGTGCATCTTTCTGTTGAAGCAGAATCTAATTCTAAGAACTTTTCATTTTTGACCTACCACTACATCAGGAAATTGTTGGGGCGCGCACCTTAACGGTCATTAATTTTGGTAACTCCATGGTTTTTGTGGAAGCTTGTAAGCGGAGTTGCGCATCAAAATAGTTTTAGGGGTTTCAAGGTTGAGTCAAAGCCCAATTTTTGTAATTTTCCATAATTTTCGGGTGTAAGCCCATGATTTTGTAATAGTGCACTTGTATAAATAGGCAATCATGTAAAGATGTCAAGGGTATCTAATGACATGAGGATCATGTGATGCAAAGTTAAGATCTATTTTGGTTTTTAAGGTCAAGTCCCAACTGTGTGCATGGACGACCTCTATAGCTGTGTGTGCAGAGGGTTTTTGTAAGAAGGAAATGTAGCTAAGTGTACAGCTTAGATTTGTAAGAAAGGAACTGCAGCTAAGTGCGCAGCTAGACTTGAAGGAAAGGATCTGCAGCTGAGTGCGCAGATCAAAACTGTTGTTTTGTGAAAAGTTGAATAAAAGCGCAGTTCTGTGGACGTAGCCCCTACCCTGGGGGTGAACCATGATATATCTTGTGTTGTGGTTGTGATTTTATATGGTTTCTGTTTTCTTTTCATGCATTGATAAGTAGATAAATGATAAGTAAGATAACTGCTAAATATTAACTTCGTTGTGAATTCCCAGTTAAGGGTTAGGCAAGAAATTGTTTTTTTTATCTAACTCCGAAGCTATATAAGTGAATGTCGAAGATCTATTTTGTATGAATATTTGTTGTTAAGGCTAAAGTTACAGTAATATCCCTCTTCTGCTTGCAAAAACTTGATTCTGCGGCACCCCATAGCTGTTTCGGGTGAGATTTCAACCTGTTCACAGGTTGTTGCTGAAAGGGCCAACATTGTGGGTCTTTTTGTTGGTGCGAAGTTAAAGTATAAACCCCGGGTCTTCCCTATAGCCCAAAAAATTGGTTCCGTTTCCGGTTGAACTTAGTATCTGCTCAAGAGGTATCTACGTCATACCTGGAGGGCTATCTTTTGGAGGCCCTCAGTAAAAGAAATTGGTGATTGGATTGAAGAGACTTATCTGAAATTTGTTGAGCAAGAAAATAAGGATCCTCATCATAGCTCAGATGAATTTTTGCAAAGGTATGTTTTTACTGATATTCACAAAATTTTCTTTGGTAGTATCCACATAGAATTGCACTAGTGGTTATCCAGGTTGACAGAAAGAAAGACCAACTTCAAGGAAGATTAGTTTCTTGATTGGACCCCCGCAAGAATTAACATATTGAAAAGAGTGAACAACACGATATCATGAGCTGTTGATTTCTAGACAACGCGAACCCTTGAAGCATTTGTGACGGAGTTTGCCATCGACACAAGTACCTCTTTTAGCAAAGCTGAAAGACAATTTTTCAAAGGACCAAGGGGTAAGTACTTGAATTCATTTAGTTTGAAAATTAAAATGCTCTTGGATGAAAAAGGTATATTGCTTATAGAATCCGATTGCTAGAGTTGTTGCCACTAGCCTATGTTTTGAAGTGAAAGTGACTTCGACGAGAAAAGTGGTTTGCTGCGAAGCGGTAAAAGATACAAGAGAAATTTTGGATCCTATACCCTAGGTCAGAATACCAAAGAAGACTCTAAGTCCGAAGAAACCTCTTCTATTAGAAACCATCCTACAACCCCGCAGCGAAGATCTGTTATCCCTGAGAAATCGTCGTAGTCTAAAAGTAACCCTAGCCCGAGTATTCCTGTTGTAGGTCAGTCTACCCCAGTAAGTTCCCCCCTGCCTACTACCAGTCCCCATCCCTCCCCCCTAGATATAAAATGGCCCATATGAATGATGAAATCAAACTACCACTCTTCAAAGGAACTGGATCAGAGGATCCAGAACAGTTTTGGTTCTTATGCGAAGCTGTGTGGACTACGAAGAACATTATGGATCAAGATATAAGAAGAGCGCAGCTGGTTACTTCTTTCAGAGACCGGGCTTTGACCTAGTTCATGAATTTTTCCAGCACTCAGAACCATTCCTTGGATGATATTAAAGAAACAATGATCAAAGAGTTCAAGAAGCCTAAATCAAAGTCACAGTGTATAACTGAACTGAAAGAGATTCAGCAGAGGCGAGGTGAATCAGTTTGGGACTTTGATCAGAGGTTCAAAGTTCTGCTAGATCAAGTTAGTTTCACTATTGGACCAGGGAAGCATAAAGAATGGTTCATTGCAGCCCTATTACATCATATCAGAACTCCACTCATGCAACAAAAGGTTGTTGATCAGCAAGAGGCTTTGGAGATTTCCTTGAAACTGGAGACAGCTCCTGCCGAAGATAATTCTGGCATAGCCCAAATACAAGCACAATTAGTAGAAATAGATTTGGAGCTTTGCGACATGAAGAAGGGGAAATATATTCATGAAGAGGTTTGGTGTACATGATCTAGGATAGAAGGTCATGACAAGGAATAATGTCCTGCACTAAGAAATTACCTGAATACTGGTGCGCCAAACCCATTTAACCCTAATGTTCTATATTGTGAGATTTGTAGAACAACTGGCTAACATCGACCTGAAGACTGCTATCTGCTACAAATATATGTGAAATTACCTAAGAATCCATATTGCAAGTTTTGTAAGTCAGTAGGACACAACGAAGATGAGTGTCAAAGCTTTGACCTTATGAGAGAGCAAGCCTATAATGCTTATAGGGTACAAAATGATGCACAAGGAAATGATGGATATGGTTACTGGGGTAGTACATTAGGTCGAGGTACTTTTGGAGGTCGTGGTCGTGGTGGTATGCCTGGAAGAGGTCGAGGTCAGGTTGTGTGCTATAACTGTAATCAGGCAGGACATCTAGCTAGAGACTGTCAGAACCCAACTACAACATGTCGATATTGCAGAGCAGTAGATCACGTGATTGAGCAATTCCCGCAGTTGATAGCCAATATACAAGAAATAAATGCCCCTCCTACTCAGAACATTCAGATGATTTCTATGGAGCAAAGATCTGTCCCAGCCATTAACATTGTTACAAGGAGTGGAGCTATGACGCAAGTGCAGACTAAGGAAAAACAACATGGCAAGGCTTGGGTTCGTAAGACCCCAGAGAAATTCCCAACCTTCGATGTCGGAAGAGAAAAAGAAACATTTATGGAAGCCAAAAAATACTTTGCTGATCCGAGCACATCAATAGCACCTACGCAACATCATCAATAGCAGTCACAGTCTCAAGAAGCTTCGATGGATAAAGTAAGTACACTGTCATCATTTTTTTAGAGTTGAATGAAGCTCTTAAGGAATCATAATGCTTTGAATGAGTTACAGAAAGTTATTGCTTCTTGCGAACCTCAGCGAAGCTCTGGTAAAGAAAAAACTGTTAAAAGAGTTAGAAGAACTAGAAGAGAAATGAGATTGCATGCTTAGATAGGAGAGTATGACATGAATGACATCATTTCAGACTTGGGATTAGAAGTAAATGTCCTAACTAAGCAGACATGGGAACAAATGGGAAAACCTACCCTTGACTGGCCCCCATACAGTTGAGATTCCCCAATCAGTAGAAGATTGTGCCCCTAGGAAGATTCCCTAGTGTCCCAGTAGACATTGATGGAGATAGTACCTTAGCAGATTTTGAAGTCATTGAAATAATTGATGATAGCAACCCCTATCCAGCCTTGCTAGGAATTGAATGGGAAATAGAGAATTCTGCAGTAATCAACCTTAAGAACAGGCAGATGACTTTTCAAGGAAAATGCTTCAGAGTCAAAGTACCCTTGGACCCTTCTCAAGGAGAAAGGTACACAGAGACAATCAGAGATGAAGACTGGGATGTTTTGGATCATATCTACAACATCATAGCTAAAGAAGAATATTATGTTAACCCTACCCCTGATGGTATAATGGATTGGAAGTGTGACAGTTCTTGCATGACTGATTCAAATGAGGGCCTAGAGAATTGGCAGAATAGACTTTATGAACTACATGGACATCGATGTGCAATAATTACCAAGTCTCTTAGATGGCTTGGCTCATAGACAAGAGTCTTACCTATTTTTGATGGCTTGATAGACCCCGAAGATTTTATTTTGCAATTTTTAGAGCAGGTACCAGATTCACAGAAAATGGAGACTCTAGATTCAGTATTTAGAGCCATAGCTTCTAGGTGGTGGAATGGTCATAAAAATTACATTCATAGTTGGGAAGCTTGTCAAAAGTCCCTTCTCCTGAGATTTAGGGATCGACCTCAGGAGGTGCGAAGTAGATTTAATGGTAAGACTAGCCCTCAGGAACATTTAGAGCAATTTTATGAAGCATGGAAGCATGTACCTCGTGAAGAATGGGTACATAGGTTTGTGCACACTCTGGAACCTATAGCAAAGAACTGGTATGCGGAGGTTGAGATTTGCCATGGTACTGTAAGTTGGGATAGTCTTGTTGATATTTTTGTGCTTACATTTTCTATTAATGAGGTTTGTCCTGCTTTAGACGTAGCTATTAGATTGATCCATACCAAGGTGTTTGATGATAAAGAAATAGCTAAGTACCAACCTGATTGGAAGGAATAAGAAGCTAATGCAGTAGAATGTTATAACCTCACAATTGATGAGGATGATGACCCGTGTAACATTAACATTCTTGAGTTATAAGGGCACTGCGAAGTACATGGACCAGCAGTCGAAGCACCTAAAGTAACTCAGCCCTTGAAGACAAGGCATGTAAACATCGGCTCAGAAGAATAGCCCAAGTACGCTACCATTGGAGATTATTGGGATGAAGAAATGGTGAGCGAAGTGACCCAACTTCTCCATGAATATCACGATTTATTTCTGACGAAGTTCTCAGAAATGAAAGGAATCATTGAAGTTGTGGAAGACATTCTGTCGTGGGTCAAAGCTCAAAGCTCTTTCGAAGTTGGTGTCAGGAAGTGTCGAATGTCCTTATTGTAGCATAGCCAGAGCTACTGGTTGTGCCGAAGAAGGGAATATGTGTCGGGGCTTAAAATCCGACCATTGCAAGAAATCAAATTTGGCACCGTCGGTATGTTAACTGCATTAACTGCCCATAATAATGAGATCTTGGGAAATCTAGCGCCATTTCGACAAGATATCTGTCAGATTTGGTGTCTTCAATGCACAATTATGGCAGATGGATTCTATAAGAAGACACCCAAGCCTACGGAAATCGCATTTCCCATTTCCTTGAGTCTTACAAGTGAGTCCATGTCAGCTGATCACAAACTTCAGGAACTATTGAGAGAATTTGAACAGACGGGTCTGCACAACCTTATGAGCAATCCACTTGCCTCTGCACCCCGCAAAGAAACTCCCCCAGCACCACCTCAACCAATGCAGAGACGATCTACCAGGAAGAAATTTAAACCGGAAGTACGCTCTAAGCAGAATGAAGACAGACAGAAGCAATCAGGGCAAACACTAGAGGATCCCAAGATGAATCCGTCTGGTTCAGCAGAGATCCCACCTGAAGGGGATGAGAACATTGCCTTGCAGCGTCCACCATATCTTATGCCTGTTCGACCAGGAGTTCAGCTACCTCGGTAGATAAAGAAGTTCACATTACGCACCCCTTCGCTGCCACTGGGTGTGCAGTTGATCGGAACCATGATAGGGAAAATAGACCAGCTTAAGTATGCAGACCATGATACGAATGATCATGGGAAGTTTCCACAGTTCGCACCGGGAACATACTTGCACTTCGTCAAATATCAGGATACTGGAGTGACATTACTAGAAGTGAAACAGTGGGCTGCTGGCTTGGAGAAAGCTGGCTTATTGAAGATACTAAATGTTCCCCACTTCGGTCGCAGCACACAGGTGACTGTGGTAGTCAAGAAGCTATTGGCATTGGTGCATGATGGGCACCTATGGATAGGAGATGAAAGAATTCCTATTAATGGCGAGCTCATTCATAGGATCACAGGCTTACCAAAGGAAGGGCCTGATCTAGGGATCGAATTTCCTTCAAAACATGAAGATAGGAAGCTGGCACAAAGCATGAAGGACTGCTTCGACCCGACGAAAGGAAAGCAAGGGTATCAAACCTCGACAATTCAGCACCAAAAAATTTTCTTCGCAGCTAAGCTCTTAGCCTGCAAATTGATGAGAAAGTGTATACCACATGAAGTGTCTGCCCCTACTGTCAGTATTGCTGCGAACTGTGCTGAAGGCTACATTTACAAATGGGTAGAGTACAGTGCCAAAGAATTCCTAGAAGATGTTCGTGATGCGCAGGAGAAAGGTAGACCCTTTCACTATTCATGGCCGATAGTGCTTATTGCACTGGTAGGATGGAAAGAGCCTACCGAGGCACAGTTTGTTGATGTGCCACCGAACATGCCTGGCGCAGCAAGGTACGCATCTCTGTGGCTGTCGCAGGATAAAACCTTACAACAGATGATGAACTATGTGTTCGCATTTTACTCAATGAGTATCTCATATGAGATTATGAAGACACCACGGCTCAATAATGAGCTATTCTCTCAGTATGATGGAGTGGCCAACTTCAAGGCCGACATGCACAATGTCTTCATCCAGGACTACGTAGATAAGAAACATGCATGCTGGAAGTTTCCATACATGGTGACCAAGGAAGACATCCTCGCAATAGTTCAGCAATGGCCAGCTGAATGGATGAAGGACTCAGGGACAAAGCCCAACATTCCAGTCCCTCCAGTCACCAATGTGGGCGAAGGCCCTAGTCAGAAACAGCAGTAAGACCCACCAGAGGATAGTACAGAACAAAGTGAGTTGCAGTAGAGTGAATGTGACCATGGTGGAGATAGCGGAGCCGACGACGAAGACGAAGAATCAGTCAAAACCATCTCAGACCCTAACCGGCCAGATAAGCAGAAGTCTTCAGAGACAGAAGAAGTGACCAAGCCTCAGTCCAAAAAGAAAATGAAGGCGTCCAAGGACAAAAATATTGTTGAAGAGCCCGCTGTGACAATGGAAGAGCTTGATCGGGCCCTAACAAAATCCACAAAAGTATTAACCAACAAATGGTCAAAGTTTGTAGCTACGCACTTCGATGTGCTCATCGATGTATCGCAGTGAATCTCAGAGCTAAAGGAGTTAGCAGAAAAATCAGCGACTGGTGTTCCAGTAAGCAGAGCCCCAGTAAGTGCGTAGCTAGATGCAAGGCAATGGCCAGCCAGGGATAACAGAGGACAAGTGCCAAGTGCATCCCTCATATTAACTGACGTAGCATCTCGCTCGGAGATGAGCATGACAGCCGGAATAGATTACACTAAGGTGTCTATGATGGAGCTACATCTCTGTCAAATAGAAATCATGAAGGAGATCCAAGCATGAGACCACTACTCACAAATGCATTTGAAAAATACCATGAAGCAGAGTGAGAGGCTCGCATCGCAGTTTGATGAAGCAGAACAGAGGAAGAAGGATGCAGAACATAAGCAGGATACACTAGTGCGAGTATTGGATGAGGCATGTCGAAGTCTTCCTGACTTCGACATACAGGATGAGGAAGAACTAGAGCAAAGAATTGCTAAGCTGAAATACTATGCAGAACCGTCTCGCAGCGAGATTGAAAAGATAAAAGCAGAACATGAGGCTCAGATTGTGGAGCTTCAACTTCGTATCACTCCGGAGAGCCCACCAGAGGTCAGGGAGCAGTGTCATAGAGACATTTAGGCCTCAGCAACAAAGATCTCAAATCTTGTAAGCAGCGCAGCAAAACTGCTAGATGAAAGCATCGACGCCTGGACAAAACTGCAGGAAAATCCAGAAGTAGAAAAGCTGCAATAAACCATCACGCAGCGATAGATAGAGCTGGATACAATGAAAGTGGAAATTAAGACTCTGCCTGCTATGCAGAAAATGCTCAAGGTAAAGCAAAGAAAGGAACTCCAGCAGGAAATTGAGTCATACAGAACGAAAGCGACCCTGATGGAAAATTCTATGCAACCCCTTGTCAACGAGGCCCTGGAGTTGAGTACTGTTGTGGAAATCCAGCTCAAAGTTCTGAAAGATTATGATGCATTTGCATAGGAAAAGGCCACTGAAGCATCAGCAGCAGCACTGCAGGATTTGGTGGAGAAGGAGCAAGCAGCCGACAATATCATGCGTGGCCTCAACAAGCAGTTCACTATCTTCACCAACAAGATTATCCCATCAGACAAGCAGTAGAGCGTCCCAGGACGGGACACTGGTGAGTCTTAGGGGCCTATTGGGGCACGCACCTTAAAGGTCATTAATTTTGGTAACTCCACGGTTTTTGTGGAAGCTTGTAAACGGATTTGTGCATCAAAATAGTCTTTGGGGTGTCGGGGTTGAGTCAAAGCCCTCTTTTTGTAATTGTCCATAAATTTCGGGTGTAAGCCCATGATTTTGTAATAGTGCACTTGTATAAATAGGCACTCATGTAAAGATGTCAATGTTATCTAATGTCATGAGGATCATGTGATGCAAAGTTAAGATCTATTTTGGTTTTTAAGGTCAAGTCTCAGCTGTGTGCATGGACGACCTCTGCAACTGTGTGTGCAAAGGGTTTTTGTAAGAAGGAACTGCAGCTAAGTGCACAGCTTAGAGTTGTAAGAAAGGAACTGCAGCTAAGTGCACAGCTTAGAGTTGTAAGAAAGGAATTGCAACTAACTGCGTAGCTAGACTTGAAGGAAAGGATCTGCAGCTGAGTGCGTAGATCAAAACTGTTGTTTTGTGAAAAGTTGAATAAAAGCGCAGATCTATGGACGTAGCCCCTACCCTTGGGGTGAACCACGTTATATCTTGTGTTGTGGTTGTGCTTTTATATGGTTTCTATTTTCTTTTCATGCATTGATAAGTAGATAAATGATAAGTAAGATAACTGCTAAATATCAACTTCGCTGTGAATTCCCAGTTAAGGGTTAGGCAAGAAACTGTTTGTTTATCCAACTGCGAAGCTATGTAAGTGAATGTCGAAGCTCTATTTTGTATGAATATTTGTTGTTAAGGCTAAAGGTACAGTAATATCCCTCTTCTACTTGCAAAAACCTGATTCTGTGGCACCCCATAGCTATTTCGGGTGAGATTGCAACCTATTCGCAGGTTGTTGCCGAAAGGGCCAACATTGTGGGTCTTTTTGTTGGTGTGAAATTAAAGTATAAACCCTGGGTCTGCCCTATAGCCCAACAGAAATCAGGGCTTTTCACTAAAGAGGAATTTTTGAGTGAGCCCAAGCTAGGATTTCTCTCCTTCTCAAAATTGAATTTTAGAAAAAAAAATCAAGGTTTTTGGTTGGGTAGAACTCTGGGGAACGCAAACCCTAATTTTCCCTGTAGCCAAAAAACCAGCACTGCAGAAGATCAGCTCTAGATCTAGTTTTCAGCTTCTCAACTTGGTAAGATATAAATCTTTTGTATTTCCATTTGAGGTTCTCAGTTAAGATGTATCATCACACCAATAATGATGAAAAGGATGAGGGAGTTGATAAAATCCGAGCCTAGAAGTATAGGATCTCCCTGGTCCTGGAATAAAATGAGTTGGACTCTTACATCAGTGAAGAGGTTCCAATTCCAGAGGGAGATGAGGTTAAGGCCTTACACGAAAAGAAATTGGTCATGGCTAAGAGGATTGTTGCTGATTCAATCAAGCATCACCTTAGACCATAGGTGACCTCCCTAAAGACACCTAAATAAATGTTTGATGCCCTGGCCAAGCTATTTCAAGGGAAGAACATAAACCATAAGATGACTTTGAGAAATGAGTTGAAGAATGTGAAGATATAGAATGAGGAGACCATACAGTCATACTTTACAAGGGTTTCGTAGATCAAAGAACAACTTGAAGCAATGTATGAAGAAGTGGAGAATGTAGAAATTGTGATGACCAACTTCAATGGTCTCCCTAGGTCATGGGACTCCTTCATTTAAGGAATTTGTGATAGAAAAAAGCTATTCACCTTCATTAGGATATGTGAAGAATTCTCACAATAATAATATCGAATAGTAGCTCGAGAAGAAAAGATGGGAAATGAAGATAAATCTCTCACAATACACTCCAAGAAAAGTATAATGGACTATCATCATCACAAAGGTATGCACTCTCATATGAAAGATAAATCTAGAAGGTGGCTCTCACAAGAAGAAGGGAAACAAGAGAAGACATCATGCTCATGCTGCAGAGGATGATGAACCTTCCAAAAAGAGATTCAAACAAGAAAGTGAATATTCTTCAAGTGATGAGCAATATGTTTTGATTTTTTCCCTCACGGGAATTGTCACACATGGGAGAAAGGATTGGCTTATTGACAATGGGGCTTCCAAGCATATGGCAAGATTCAAAGAATCATTTGTGAAATTATCAAAGCATGAGTCACCCCATAAGGTGAAACTTGGGGATGACTACCAATATCCAATAAAAGGTAATGATGAATCCTCCTACAAGTTAGACTCTGGAAAGTCTATGAAAATGAAGGATGTCTTGTTTGTATGAGGACTAAGGAAGAACCTCCTCTTCATCTCTGAATTGGATGAAAAAGGAATGAAGGTTGCATTTCTAGTTGGCCAAGTTCTTATGTGTCCAAAGGGAAAAACTATAGAAGATGTAGTTGTGATTGGAGAGAAATAGGGATGATTATACAAGCTAAAAAGACAACAAGAACAAGCCTTTTATCCATGACTCAATAGAGCCAAATGAACTTTGGCATAGAAGGCTTTCACATGTGCACTATAGATCACTACCACTTGCAAGAAAAGCTATTGAAGGTCTTCTAGAAATACACGAAAAATATGATGGTGTTTGCAGAGGATGTGCAAAAGGAAAGAATACAAAGAGGACATTTCTAAGTAGCGAGAGCAAGGCAAAAGGAATATTAGAAATCATCCACTCTGTTGTATGTGGTCCAATGTCATCTAGTTCATTGAGTGGGTATCCATACTATGTTTCTTTCATTAATGATTTTTCTAGGAAGACATGGATAGACTTCTTGAAAAACAAAGATGAAGTATTCAACAAATTCAAAGAGTTCAAATCCTTGATCAACAACCACAGAGAAAAGAAAATCAAGACCTTTCGATCAGAGAATGGAGGATAATTCACATCAAATGAATTCAAGGAACTATGCAGATATTCATGTATTAAGAGGGAGTTGACCACTCCATATAATCCAAAACAGAATGGGGTTGCACCAAGGAATAATAGAACGATTATGGAAGCTGCAAGGGAAATGCTTCATGATCAAGATCTTCCCATGCATCTATGGGAAGAAGCTGCTAGAAAAGCTATGTATGTACATAATCGTACTCCACATAGAGTACTTGAGAACAAGACACCTGAAGAAGTATTCTCCAAAAAGAAACTAGAAGTCAGTCATCTCAAAATATTTGGTTGTCTAGTGTACACACACATTCCGAAAGAAAAGAGGACAAATTTAGATCCTTGAGGGAAGAAGGGTATATTTGTGGGATATAGTGAAAGATCGAAGTCTTACAGAATATACTTCCCATGATTCAAGAATATCGACATCAGCAGGGACATAACATTTGAGGAAGACTGGGCTTACAACAAATCCAAAAAGAGACTTGCTGAAGAACTTGAAGAAATAGAAGTACCCAGAATTCAAGATACAACTATGAACGATGCAAATCAAGAAGAAGATCGAGAAATAGAATAACCCTAGGAACCTGTAGATCCACCCTAGGAGAAGAACCCTCATAAGAGGAAACCTACATGGGTACGAGAGGCTATCCAAGGTGCAGAAAGATATGGGGCTCCAGAATAAATGCATAGAGAGAGGAAGAGAACTAGGTCCTACTTCGGATATGTAGCCCTATTATGTGACGTAATTGATAAAGAACCTTCCAACTACGAAGAAGCGACAGAGAAGAAATAATGGAAGGATTCTATGATCAAGGAGTACCGGTCAATCATGAAGAATGATGTCTGGGATGTTGTCCCAATACTAGAGGGGAATTTTTTTGTGACTTCCAAGTGGATCTACAAGATCAAGCATAATGCATATGGCAGCATAGAGAAATATAAATCAAGATTTGTGGCTCGTGGATTCTCCGCGAAATAAGGAATAGATTATGAAGAAAATTTTGCACCTATATCTAGATACACTTCCATAAGATCAGTACTTCGTCTAGCTGTAGTGATGAAATAGAGGATACACTAGATGGATGTCAAGACTATTTTATTGAATGGTGTAGTGGAAGAGGAAGTGTATGTGGAGAAGCCACTCAGTTTTGAGACACATGAAAGGGAAAATCATGTGTGTAAATTGAAGAAATCCATGTACAGTTTGAAACAGCAACCCAATACATGGTACAGTAGGATTGAGAGCTTCCTAACTAGTTTGGTATTTACCAAGAGTAAAGTGGATTCCAACCTTTACTACAAGGTTACATAAGGGAACCTAGTGATACTCCTACTATATGTAGATGACATGTTTGTAATAGGTGAGGATGGGTTGATTTCTGATATGAAGAGGAATATTGATGTGGAGTTCGAGGTGAAGGAATTGGGTATGATGCACTACTTTATAGGAATGAAGGTGTGGCAGAATGCAGATGGAATCTCCATAGGACAAGGGAAATATGCAATAGAGATCTTGAAGAGGTTTGAGATAATGTACTGCAAGGACATGACCACACCTATTGCATCGAACCTGAAGCTATTGAGTGATGATTCATCAAAGTCAATTGATGCTATGATGTATTGTTAGATGATTGGGTCCTTGATGTACCTAACAAATATGAGGCCAGATATTTTTTTTTTGCTGTAAACACATTGAGCCAGTTCCTGACGGATCCTACACATGTTCACCAGATTGGTGAAAAGCATATTTTGAGGTACCTAAAGGGTACAGTTGATTATGGGCTCAAGTATGAGGTGAATAAAAAGATTAACCTGGAGGGTTATGTTGATTCAGATTAGATAGGCAGTGACATTGATAGGAATAACACTTCGGGGTGATACTTTAGTATGGGATCATGTGTGATCTCTTAGTTTAGTAGGAAGGAGTCCTGTGTGACACTGAGTACAGCCAAAGAAGAGTATGTCGAAGCTTGTTTGGCGAGTGGTGAGGAAGTATGGCTAAGGAAGCTACTATCTGATTTGTTTGACATCCATTTGGATGCTACTTGTATGTATTGCAAAAACCAGAGTTGTGTGAAGTTGTCAGAGAACCCAATGTGCCATTACAAGTCAAAGCATATCGATATCGAATACCACTATATCAGGGATATGGTGTAGAGGGGAGCAGTGAAGCTCTAGTATGTTGCGACAGATGAATAGAAAGATGGTGTGTTGACTGATCCATTATCTAGAGTGAAGTTTGAATACTTCCAGGAGAATCTTGTTGTTCTCCAGATAGAGGTTCCTTCCAAGGGGAAGTGATGAGTCCATGTGCCCTTCTGAAATGGTGGTAGGATTGGTTCCTCCCATGATCAGATGTAAGTGTTGTGCCCTTCTGATATGGTGGTAGGATTGGTTCCTCCCATGGTTAGATGTAAGTGTTGTGCCCTTCTAAAATGGTGGTAGGATTGGTTCCTCCCATGGCCAAATGTAAGTCCTATGCCCTTCTAACATGGTGGTAGGATTGGTTCCTCCCATGGTCAGATGTAAGTGTTGTTCCCTTCTGACATGGTGGCAGGATTGGTTCCTCCCATGGTCAGATGTAAGTGTTGTGCCATTTTGACATGGTGGTAGGTGGGGCCTCCCATGGTCAGATAAAAGTGCAGTGGCCTACATACAGCATGAAAAAGTATTGGCTCTATGGAAGTACATCCATCATGAAAAAGGGTTGGATCTGTAGTGGCCTACATCTAGTATGAAAAAGGAATGGCTCTGTAGAAACCCACTTTTAGTATGAAAAAGGACTGGCTTTGTGTAATTAAATCCAACATGAACAAGGGTTGGCTCTATAGTGGCCTACATCTAGTATGAAAAAGGACTGGCTCTATAGAGACCCACATCCAGTATGAAAAAGGATTGGCTCTGTGGAAGTACATCCAGCATGAAAAATGGTTGGCTTTGTAGTGGCCTACATCGAGTATGAAAAAGGACTGGATTTGTAGAGACCCACATCTAGTATGAAAAGGACTGGCTCCATGGAGGTACATCTAGTATGAAAAGGACTAGCTCCATGGAGGTACATCTAGTATGAAAAAGGACTGGCTCTGTAGAGGAATACCTGCATTGAGGCTAGGCCTACAACCAGTATGAAAAAGTGCTGGCTCTCTAGAACTTCCTGTGACAAGAAGAATGAAGAGATAGCACCATTTGATCAAAATAGCGGAAGTAGTGATGATGATGATGATCCAGTGATGATCAATTTTTTATGATGATCCAACTTTGATGATGGTCTAGTGATGATCCAACTTTGATGATGATCCAGTGATGATCTGGCTTTGATGATGATCCAGTGATTATCCAGATTTGATGATGATCCAATGATGGTCCAGTGATGATCTAGCTTTGATGATGATCTAGAGAAGAAGACTTGTGCTGATGAATCGTGTCAAGAGAATACCTTCCTAGTTAAGAGGGAGTGTTGATGTATTTGTAACTTTGGAATGTATTCACTTGTAAATTTCATATATTATATTCCATTGGTCCTTGATGTTCCTATTGGGAGATTCATTAATGTAATCAAGTAATGTAAAGTCACAGAGATTAACCCTCCTTTGTGAGTCGGGGGTAAAGTCCCCATAGTTGTGGGGAACTAGGGTTATTATACTCTCCTAGAGAAGTCAGCCCTAGTAAGTTATTATCAAGTAAAAAACTAGCATAAATAGAGAGTGAGTCTCTCTATTTACCACACAAACCCACCCAACTATAGTGCATAGGTGAGAGAGAAAAAAGTTGTTGGAGATCATCTTTCTGTCTTTGGGTTTTACTGCTGCCATTGGTGCTCATTCTATCTCAGAGGAAGTTGCGAGGTTTTTCCTTTATGGTTTCCCTGAGGATAAATATTTGTTTCTATTGTCTCTTGCGATTGATTGTTGTGCATGTTATTCTCTCAGATAAGATCCTAAGATCATATTGCTTAAATGATAAAAATCTAACACAGAAGAGTTCAAGCAACTAGCCTGCAAGGTCCATGAATAATTCTATCAGACCATGGCTGGTGTTACAACTGATTTTACCACACATGGTGGATCACACATTTATGGCCTTCCCTATCCCTTTGCGGACTCTTTGGACCCCATGGACCATTTTTGTACCTTTGATGTTTCCAAGATCATCCCTAAAAACATGCATTATTTTCCATGCACAACTTTTAAACCTATTCTTGTGTATATAAGCGGATATGACCCTCAAACCCACGTACATCGGGATGTGTGCAAAAGGCAAAATAGTTTTGGATTTTTCCTTGATGTGGAGCTGAGTCACTTGTCTCTTAGACTTCCATATTCCTTAAGATCACTCGAATTTGACCTTCCATTACCCCATTGAAGCAGTATATAAGGAACCCTTTGGATACATTGAAGAGAGAGGAATTGAAGAGCAAGAAAACTATAGTCCATTGTTGCTGGAGCTTATACTTGAGTCTGCATCCCTTTGTCCCTTGGATCACTTTGTGTTCTTCCCAAGCTTGACTTTGCTTGTGAGCTTTCTATCAAGAGATGGAGGATGGAAGTGGTGGAGGCCTAGGTGGAGGACTTAGTTTCTTTGGTTCGCAGACGTGNAAAAACGTGATGATGACATCATCATCACGTTTTTTCAGGTATTTCTTGTTTTTGGGGTAGCGGGGTCCATAAAAAGTATGCAGTGTGGGTACTCGTTGGATGTAGAATCAAATTCTGCATCCAACAAGCTCTCCCGATCGAAATTTGAGTAAAAACAGAATGAGATATGTCGAAAATACGAACAAAAAAAGTAGTTTTTTTTAATGACAAATATGTCAGTTCAACCATTATGGTTGACTTATTTTATTGAAATTCTATTGGTTCTTGAATTCCAACTCACAAAAACTTATTTTGGCACATTTTCTTATAAGGCCCATTTTAGACCCCAAATTTCCTCTAATGAAAGGTTGTCATTCTTGTAATCTCTTATTTACATTAATAGAAATATCTTTTCCTATCCAATAATGTGTATTTAAATGAATATTGAATCCATGGATTATTTTAAATGCTTATATGTTATTGATTATATATGCTAGAGTAGGTCTAACACTATTATATAGCATACTTGTCTTGTTTGTTGATTGTTGAGAGAGCAAATTGCTAACACAAGTGAGATTGGAAAAGATCAATGGGGATCTACATCAACCATCCAAAATAAGGTATGTTTTGAGATCCTTTAGTGTTAGATGTTTATTTCTCTTGCATATTGGGAAGGGATGTATTTCTGCAGTTACTCTATCTATTATGGTACCCCAAGCCATAAGAAGTTTTCTCTGTAACTTAATTCGAGACCATACTGGGAGTTCCTAGTCATTTCCTTTGTGGATTTTATCGGCATTCAATGTTCTTTAATTGCTCTAATTTCTTTGTTTCTGAGTTGGGTCTGGGGGCATGTTTTCCTAGTAGTGTCTGATAGGAGTAAATTTTGTCTCAACTTGTCTGTTTACCTTCTTTTTTTATCTCTTTTTCTTCGTGTACGTGATTTTTGTCTTCACAGTCATGTGTACATGTGGTTTTTCCTGGAATAGCAATGTATATACGCATATTTTCTGCATACAGTCACGTATGCCCTGAATTTTTCCTTCTTGGGGAAGATTAAGTTTTTTTGGATGAGTTTGGATGATTGTTGACTCTTCTTGGATGCTTTTGGAGTCTTTATAGACCTCTATTTTTTACCAAAGATGCTTTTTAGTTTAAAATTTTGAAAATGTTATTGTCATTTCATTTTCTTTTGTTTGTTTGTTTTGGGATTAGTGCATTAGGTCTCTTTTACCTTAGTGCTTTGCTTGGGTGCTGCCTGGTAGTGCTTGTAGAGTCTAGGGGTTGTAGAGTCATACTTTTGCTTTTTATCTCATTTTAATTCAAAAATATAAAACCTTTTCTTTTTGCATCATTATGCATTGTTGCATTTTGCATTTTGCATGGTACTTGCATTAGGTTTGCTTGGGGAGTATTAGTCATATTTTCATATAGGAATGATTGCATTTTCATTTGAAGAAACTTTTTTTCACTTCACATAGTAGCATACCCTATTTTTCATCTGACACGGTGCATTTGCATTAATTGTTAGGTGTGCATTTTACTTCTTGTTGCGTCATAACATCATTAGTTTCACGACCATTTTCCCTTTTGAGTAATAAGCCAATTAAAATCAACGCATAATAAAATGAATTATACTCTTTTCTTTTGTAGGGTGCACCAACAAGATTAGGTTTTTGGGTCCTGGAATAGTTCATTGTGATTAAATTCTCCAAGACCACTAAACGGAACATTTATGTGTCTGTCCAAGTGAGAGTGTGAAATTCCTTTATATAATTAGTGTTTCTTAGGATCCTCCTCTTACAAGGGAGTTAAGCACGAGGGAGTGTGAGCAGTTATTGATTGGGATGACCCCTAGTCATAACTGAGCAGCACTGAAGATATTTCTAGGATTGTATTTGTATCAAGGAGCTCTTTCAAGAGTTTCGGGCTTTGCTACCCTGCCCATACAATCAATCCTGCTTGCAACTATCCGCCTGAGCATTCATTATATTGAGGTGACCTTAGTTTCCTTACCTAGGTTATCAAGGGGGTACTTCATAGAGATTATTCTGCAGGTGTCATGGCTAGGTAGGGGTCAAATAGCACAGTCGCTATATGCGTTGAAGCTGAGGACAACTATAATTGGTTACAAATTTCCGCTTTTTGTGTATGGAAGTCTCAAGCCTCTCCTAGGTGAGACATACTTGCTTCATTCTAGAGCACATATCCTACCCTTGTTTGCTTGCGATTTGGATTTACATTTTATAGGTGTATGCTCTATGCATGCTAGTTTGCCTAGGGTTTGCATAATTAGATCGAGTCTTTTTCATTTTTGAGTCATTGTGGATTCGGGCGCGGCACTTCACCATTATTGTCGTTTAGCAGGACTTCCACCTTCCACGTCTCCTCCTCCTCTGGGAGAGAGAAACAGATAGTCTAGGTGAACTACTTCTCACGTTGATTCACACACGATAAGAGATCACGAGGATGAGATTCCTGAGATGTCTTCTCCAGCTCACGAGGTTGGGGATGCAAATTCTTCTCCCGTATATGATCCTTCACTGGAAATACCTTCACATTCTCATTATGATCCGGCATTCACAGGTCGCCGGTATTGGTTTCCAAGAGACGAGACTCATCATGAACCCACAAGCACTATTCATGTTCATTATGGAATGTCTGATATCCTTGCACCCGATTCGGCACATCATGTTGAGTCAGAAGTTGAACCTAGCACTACACCTGGGGGAACTACTATTCCTTTCCATGAGGAGATATTTGGGAGCACTAGTCACATTTCACCTTCCATCCCAGTGGTGGAAGCTACCTCACATGTCTGTCCTAGAACTAGTGTTAGTACCCATATGCAGATACAAGAATCGAGACAAGTGACCATAGGGAACACCACTTGCATCCCTTCACATGTCCCTTCATCCTCTAACCCTACTCCTTTGAATGAATTTTTGACAACCCTTCCTCCCCCTCATTCACTTGGTCCTTCGGGCCAGAATATCACTACTAGCCATGTTCATACTATGACTTCTCACATGGTAGTATCTCAGAGTCAAGTACCTCTTGTTGTCTCGGAAGGTCATATTCCTATTTCTAGATCGTCTAATGGTACATCACAAGGAGTTCCCCATATCCCTAACTATGGAGCTTCTCATGGGACATCCCATGAGACACCTTATGGAGATTCTCATGGACGGTCTTATGGACCATAGTATGGATAGAACTATCAACCCTATGGCTACGGGTATCAAAAACCTACTTACTCTTCCAATTATGGATTTGTAGCATCGCATAGTCAAGGCACACAACATGGTAGGACGATATTATGGCCAAGGCCATGGTATTTATAGCAATCATCCTTACATGAACCAGAACTATTAGGGAGCATGGAATAGACTGGCTTAACCTAGGATCCCTTTCCTCACAACATTGAACTTACCTGACTTAATGAGACTTATGAACGATCCAGTATCTCATGACCTAGCTTGGCCGGCCGTCCCTAACAAGCTTCCTTGTTATAGCTGATTTTACCACTCCAGATGAATCACTCTAATATGGCCTTTCCCCTGTCCCTCTGCAGACTCCTTAGACCCCTTGGACAATTTTTTTCCTTTTATTTTTCCTTGACCATCCCTAAAAACATGTGAAAAATGATATACGCGAATTTTAAACCCTTAATCGCGTATATACGTGGGTTTGACCCTTAAAACTGCGTACATCAGGATGTGTACAAAATTCAAATCATTTTGGAGTTTTCCTTGACATGGATCCAACTCACTTGACTCCTAGCCTTCCCTATGCCTTGATATCGCTCGAATTCGACCTTTCATTACCCATTTAAAAAGCTATATAAGGAACTCTATGGTACATTGAAGGCATATGAGAGAATTGAGAGCAAAGAAACTATAGTCCATTGTTGCTGGAACTTATGCTTGAGTCTGCATCCCTTTTTCCCTTGGAGCACTTTTGTGTTCTTCCCAAGCTTTCCTTTTGCTTGTGAGCTTGATATCAAGAGATGGAGGATTGAGGTGGTGGAGGCCCAAGTGGGGGATTCAGTTTCTCCGATTCAAAGATGTGCCGATAGAGGTTGTATTCATTGTAATCTATGATTTTATATTAATAGAAATATCTTTTCCTGTCCAATAATGTATGTTTGAATGAATATTTTGTCCATGGGATGTTTTCAAATGCTTATACATTGTTGATTATATATGCTAGAATAGATCTAACACCAATATATATAGTATGCTTGTATTGTTTACTTGTTGTTGAGGAAATAATCTATCAATTCAAGATGAATTTGGAAAGCTCAACGGGGATCTAATTCAACAGCCCGAAATAAGGTATGAGGTCTGATCCTTTAGTGCTAGATGTTTAATTTCTATTGCATATTAGAAAGGATTGATTTCTGGAGTCAAGCTGTGTGTTGTGGTACCCCAAGCCATAGGAATTTCTCTCCGTAATAGAATTGGTGACTCTATTGGAGATGTTACCTGTTTTTATTTGGGGTTTGTGGGCATAATGGGCTTTATATTCTTGACTTACTCTTTGTTTCTCCTTGTTTCTGTGTTGCATTTTATAGTATGTTCATCCATTGACACTCCCCTTTATTGGCTTGCCCCTTGGCCTGCTTTTTACCACTTCCTTCTCTGTATACGCAGGTTTTTGGCCAAAAGTCGTGTACATATGTGGATTTTTGGCCAAAAGTCACGTATACACACAGGTTTTTGGCCAAAATCCGCATATACATGCAGGTGTTTATCCAAAAGTCGCATATATACGCAGCTATTCTTTAAACAGTCACGTACATCCTCCCTTTTGTTGAGTTTGATGTTGTGGGAAGTTGCTGGGTGGGTTGTGAGTGTTGTTGGGTATTCCTTGGGTCTGATGTTGTCTGTTGGATGCTTCTTTTGTGACCAGAGTCCACTTTTTCATTGATTTTTCTTTGAAAGTAGTTTTAGTCATTTATCCTTTTTGTTTTTCCATTAGTGCATTACTCTTTTTTGTCTTGGTGTCTTGCTAGGATTGTCTTTATACTTGCTGTAGAGACTGAGAGTTTTAGATAACTTTTATTGCATTTTTCATTATTTTATATTGAAAAATACAAAGTAGTTGCACTCTTACTTGCATCTTAGATATGGATTTGAGGAGGTACTTGCATTGGACTGCTTGGATGAGAGTTGTGTTTAGGATTTTATATAGGAAGGATTGCATTGGAATTCGGAAAGGAATATATATTTATGAATCTCATGTAGTGGCATACCCTATTTTTCATTTGACAAAGATTGCACTTAGCATTGTTTGTTATGGTGTGCACATTTATTTCACTGCTGAGTCTTCATATCACTAGTTGCACGGCCATTTCCCTTTGAGTAATTACAGCCAACTAAAATCAATGCATAATAAAATGAATTACACTCTTTTCTTTTATAGGGTGCACCAACAAGATTAGGTTTTAGGGTCTTGGAATAGTTCATTGTCAGTAAATTCTCCAATACCACTAAATGAAACATGTATGTTTCTGTCCAGGTGAGATAGTAAAATCCTTGGTATAATTAGTGTTTCTCAGGATGCTCCTCTTACACGGGAGTTAAGCACAAGGCAGTGTGAGTGGTTATTGATTGGGATGACCCCTAGTCATAACTAAGTAGCATCAAAGATATTTCTAGGATTGTATTCATATCTGGGGGATCTTTCGAGAGTTTCGGGATTTGCTACCCTACCCATACGGTAAATCCCTCCTACGACTGTCCGCCTGAGCATTGGTTTTATTGAGGTGACCTTAGTTGCCTTACCTAGGTATCATAGGGGGTACTTGCAAAGGTTATTCTGTGAGTGTCCTGGCCAAGTATAGGTCAGACAGCATAGTCGCTTTATGCGTTGAAGCTAAGGGACACTATAATTGGTTATGTACCTCTTCTTGTAGTGTATGGGAGTTTCGAGCCTCTCCTAGGTGAGACATACCTGCTTCATTTGGGAGCTCACATATCCTCCCCTTGGTTTGCTTGTATTTTGGCTGTAGATTTTCTTAGGAGTGTGCTCTTTGTGTGCTAGTTTTCCTTTGGGATCGCGTTTACTTGAGTATATTTATGCTCTCTTGAGTTTGGGTCCTTCTATTTTCGGCATGTTTGGTATCCTATCACCCATCCTTGGTCCTAGTATGGACCCTGGTGTTAGACTTGGGGGCATCACAACCCCTTACCATGCTCATAGATTTGGGAAGGGTCATATTCCATCCTCTACTCCATTTGTGGAGGATTTTTACTCCCTTCGCTCGGTCTTTACACCCGTGGTCACCCTCACGGGGGTGGTAGTGGATGCGTGAATGTTGGATCTACACCTTACTTTCCTTTTTATTTCCCATCGTTCACTGCATTCTTTCCTTTGGGTGTAGTTGTCGTGATCATTCCTCCCTACTTCCTATAGTTTGGATTCTTTATTGACTATTTTGGGTTGTTTTGGACTAATATGGTTGTCATGTAGGGTCCAGTTTTTGTACACTCTCTCTGAGGTTTCGACCCATTCATTCCTATCATAGGTATCATGTCTAAACTGGCATATAGGTTAGGATTTCACATCTGCTTGCATTTTGCATGACCTTATGACTGTTTCATTTTAACCTTAGGTACGAACCCATTCCATGGTATCACGAAACCTTCATGATGTTGTTAGAAGTGGTACTATGTGAATGGTAGAGATTTCATATACATGGGTGTCCTAGTTAGCTCCCCTTTGCATTTGGTACCCATGCTATGAGTCCTCTCTTAGGTTTGAGAGTCCTTTGTATAGTATCTCCTTGACTTTGAGCAAGAGCCTCAAACTCCTCTTGATATTTTGCTGGCCATTTCCCTAGGACTCCCTTATGTCAAGTTGTAATTGCATTATCATGAGCTTTTCCTTCCTTATTGAGCTTTATGCCGACTTCCCTGACATTGTGTTTTAGCCATATAGCCCAAGCTTGTCTCATGTCTATCCATGCAGAGCCATTTTATATATCCTTTGCAGCTTCATTCCCTTTTTACTGGGAGGGGATCTTACCCCGAGTGTCGATATCCTACACATGTGTCCTTGCATTGAGCATAGGTATGTTCCACTGCTTGGAACTAGTTTTTTTGCTCCTATGACACTCGTCTCCTCCTATTCTATAAATATAAAGCAATTTTATTCTTTTTCAAGCTTTTTAAATATTTGGAAAAGTCCAACAAAATCAAAAAATAAAAAATTCGGACAAGGAAAGATGTTATCTTTGGCAGCTGTCGAGTCATGATGCCTTCGAATAGAGCACTGTATATCACATCCATTGGTTGGGTTTATAGTTTGAATTTAGGATTTGTACTCATTTATCTGAGTTTATCTCCACCGACTGGTTAAGCTTCAAGTCCCCATGGAGCCTCTATCGATGCCTCTTTTGTCGCAGAGATGTCCCAGTTTGTATATCGAGTCCATGATGCCTTTATCCAGTCACCATATGCGATTATGCTCTTGTTCGAAGGAAGTTGAAACTTGATTCGACCATTCCTCAGTTATCTTGACTTTGCATGTCGACCATTCCCAGTATAGTTACTAGTTCATGCACCTTATGATCGAGTCCTTCCACATTATACAGCTTTGCTGAGTACCTCATGTTGGATGATGGGGGATGGCTTAATGCCCTCCTTCCAGTGGATTTCGTCCCATCGACTTTAGATCATTTATTCTGGGATTGGAATCTAGAGTCATTTTTGAGTGCCTTGAGACTTGCAGTCATCAGTGGCAGGTTCTCTCGCCATCGACAGTCTTTGGGAATACATCAATGTCCCCTGATTGATGGATCCTCTCAAGTGTTCAACCTCAACACATTTATTCACACTTGTTAGTTTGCACTCTAGTACCTTGATTCCCATTTTCATTATTGGTGGGTGATATAGTGTCTATTAATGGTATACATCAATGACCAGTAATCAGACGATGGACTACTATGTTCAACCTCAACACCTCTATTCACATAGTAGGACATGTACTCGTAGCAATTTGTGTAGAAGACCTTCCAGATTGGTGGCATCTCTTATATGCTACCTCCTTAATCGTGCCAGTGTTCATGAGATTTCAGCTCTCGTGATTTGATTCCAGTATATGTCAGACATTTCAAGCTGTTATGGAGATCTTGATCCACTGTATATCTTTAGCCATTATGGAGATCATGATCCTTTATATATCTTCATCATGGAGATTCTGATCTATGTATATTGTACGTGGCGATGACCACTTATGTGATATCTTGTATCATGCCTATTCATGGCCATTGTACTCTTATGTATCCGAGACTGCTATATGTATTTGCAGTTATGTGTAGAGATCTATCATTGTACTATGTTGATTGGGTGGCTGGTCTTCCATTTGGGATCCTTCATCACTCCACTTCTCGGATGGACTTATAATGTATTTTGGCCATCGTATGACCCCTCTGACCTCACACATTAGGGGGCATCTGTTATAGCTGATTTTACCACTCTAGGTGAATCACTCTGATATGGCCTTTCCCCTGTCCCTCTGCAAAATATTTAGACCCATTGGACCATTTTTTGTCCTTTTATGTTTCCTTGACCATCCCTAAAAACATCTGAAAAATGATATAGCCGACTTTTAAACCCTTAATCATGTATATACGCGGGTTTGACCCCTAAAACCACATACATCGGGATGTGTACAAAATCCAAATCCTTTTGGAGTTTTCCTAAACATGGATTTAACTCACTTGACTCTTGGCCTTCCCTATGCCTTGAGATCACTCAGATTCGACCTTTCATTACCCCTTTGAAAATCTATATAAGGAACTCTATGGTACATTGAAGGCATATGAGAGAATTGAGAGCAAATAAACTATAGTCCATTGTTGCCGAAACTTATGCTTGAGTTTGCATCCCTTTGTCCCTTGGAGCACTTTTGTGTTCTTCCCAAACATGCCTTTTTCTTGTGAGCTTGCTATCGAGAGATGAAGGATTGAGGTGGTGGAGGCCCAAGTGGGGGATTCAGTTTCTCCAATTCGCAGACGTGCCAACAGAGGTTGTATTCATTGTAATATCTGATTTTATATCAATATAAATATCTTTTCTTGTCCAATAATGTATGTTTGAATGAATATTTTATCCATGGGATGTTTTCAAATGCTTATACATTGTTGATTATATATGCTAGAATAGATCTAGCACCAATATATATAGCATGCTTGTATTGTTTACTTGTTGTTGAGGAAGTAATATATCAATTCAAGCTGAAGTTGGAAAGCTCAACGGGGATCTACTTCAACCGTATGGAATAAGGTATGAGGTCTAATCCTTTAGTGTTAGATGTTTAATTTCTATTGCATATTGGAAAGGATTGATTTCTGGAGTCATGATGTCTGTTGTGGTACCCGAAGCCATACTGCGGTCTTATGGACCACACTATGGATAGAACTATCAACCCTATGGCTATGGGTATCAAAAACCTGCTTACTCTTCCAATTATGGATTTGTAGCATCGCATAGTCAAGGTACACAAAATCATAATGCTTCCATGCAGCCCTATATGGGTCAAATGGGAGGACGATATTATGGCCAAGGCCATGGTATTTATAGCAATCATCCTTACATGAACCAGAACTATCAGGGAGCATGACATAGACTGGCTCATCCTAGGCTCCCTTTCCTCGCAACATTGAACTTACTTGACTTATCGAGACTTATGAACGATCTGGTATCTCATGAACCAGCTTGGTCGGCTGTCCCTAACAAGCTTCCTTCGGACATTCCCAAGTTCGAGGGAAAATATGGAGAAGATCCTAGTGAGCATGTCACTACTTTTCACCTTTGGTTCTCTTCCAATTCCTTACATGATGATTCAATCCGTTTAAGGCTATTTCAACGTTCCTTCACCGAGACTACAGTGAAATGATATATAGAGTTACCAAGGGGGGCATTCATTTTATTCGAGGACCTTGCCATGACTTTCCTCAATCACTTTCAGCTACCCATGCATTGCGATGTTGGTACCGAACTCTTGTTGACATTTCAACGAGACAAAGCCACACATATCTTGGACCATATTCATGAGTGGCGTAGACATAAGTGGTTGATTAAAACCTTTATACCACCAGAATTTCTCCTTGATTGGTTCCTCAAGTCGTTGTTACCTTACATCGCGAAATATGTTTCTACATTTGGAGTCCAAAACGAGGAACAAGCAATCTTTAGGGCACAAGAGTTGGATTTGATCTATGCTCAATCTGTAATTTTGTATGAGATTATACCTAATGCTCCACGATCTAGCTTCGATCCCAAGATCAAACCTAGACCACATGTCGATGGCATTATGGTTTGTACAAGTGCCAAACCTGTGGATTCAGTTGTGAAACAAGTGAGCCAATTTTCTATTAATCAATATGCATTGTGACAAGCCATGACTTTGTCTCAACCCACCCAAATGGTGAGTGTATTGTCCGTGCAATCATCGGACCAAAAGGGAAACAAACAGCCTGAAAGGAATAAGAAAAAGGGTAAAAATAATCATAAGGGTGGGAACAAGAACAAAAATGCTAATTATAATGACAAGAACACTTGTAATACTGGGGGGGACAAGCAGTCTAAACGTAAGATAAAGTTTCCTTGCAAGTTGTGTAAGGAGGACCACCTCACCCACTTGTACCCTCATATGGAAGATGCCTTGAGATTCATAGCACAGGGCCTAGCTGTGCTAACTAATCCTTTACCCCATAATCAAAACATGAACTCGAGGACCATTGATCCTCATTGTGTATCGAGTGGAGTCAAAATATGCCGGAAGCCAATACTGGTCATGGTTGCATGAACATGGTACATGATACTAAGGTTGTGACTTGTGCAAAGCATTATGGTTTGTCACAACAAGACCTTGGAAAAGAACCCACTCCACTCGAGAGGAATTTTCGTATCGAAAACCCTATGGATAAACCTAAAGTTGCACCTCGCATTCCTAAGGGATTCCTAAAGCATTTGGGGCACAATCCTAATGCTCGATTTGCCTAGAACTATTTCATTGTCGAGGATTTGGGCCAAACTCCTTGTGCAATGTCCATGCTTGAAGTACTTTAGAGTTGTCCTCCACAAAGGAAAGCCTTGCTTTCTGCTCTTGGGGTTAGTGACGATAAATCTTCTTCCACTATCAAATTTCAAACTGTGGGACTGCAGCCTCACTTTCCTTACTACATGTCTCTTTTGATTCATGTAGAGTATCTTAATATGACCGTCAAATGTACTATGATTGATGAAGGTGCTGCTGCTTCCGTGATTTCTTTGTCATGTTTTAAGGGTTTGGGTTCTCCCGAGTTGTCTCAATCCGCTACTATGTTGACTTCCTTTGATGGTAGATAATTTCAAAGGCATGAAATTATTCCTTCTCTTAAGATCCAATTGGGAGGGAAGACTATCGTGATCAAGGTCGAGGTGGTTGATGCACCCCTTGACTACAATCTTTTGCTGGGTCGGAATTGGATGTATACTATGCAAGCTGTAGCCTCTTCTCTCTTTTGAGTGGTATGCTTTCCATTTAATGGGAATATCATTATGATTGATCAGATATCATTCTGTAATCCGAGTGTTAGTGCATCATCGGGACCTTCTATACCGATTATCGGTCATTCTTAGCCGGCAACTGGGAGTGTGCGTGTGGGTATGTATCCGTCTCTTATGGGAGTCTTTACCTGTTATGCGCCCGTTCTTATGATCAGATCTAGTTTTGGTGGGGATTCATCCTCATTGAATTTGGTGTCTTTTCACACTACCCATATGGAATATCCTTGGATTCTTCCTTCCTTGAGTCCTTCAAATGGACCTATCGAAACGGATGTGCCATTTCCTGCAACGATGATAAAATATCAAGCGAATATTGATTATGTTGCAGAGACTAGTCCTTCCTCTTCATGGATGGAGGAGGAAGACCTGTATGTGCTTCCTGCATGGGCAGTTGAGTCCTCTCATGCACATGATTTCCTCGATGATGTTTTTCCATTGAATGAAGCCATTATTGAGGCCATGTCTCGGGTTGAGCCACCTTGGGAAGAGCTACATCATTGATCATATTTTCTTCCCGAGCTTGACCATATGGAGAATGAGGACATTAGGGAGATTATTAGTGAGAAGATTGGTAGTCATGTGGTTCTATTGAGATCTCCTAGTCAAATGGATGATGGGAACATAGCGAATTTATCACCTATTATTCCTATCAATATTTCCCGCAATCTTGGCAAAGTTGAGAATGTCTACATTGGGGTGGATTATTCCCCTGATGAGATCAAGGAGTATACCGAGCTATTTAAAGAGTTTCGTGACATCTTTTCTTGGTCATATGAAGAAATGCCAAGTATTGACCCTCGTATTGTCGAACATGAGATTAAGACCTATACAACTACGAATCCAGTTCGACAACGTTTGTGTGCTGTGAATCCTAGAAAATCACTCGCTATTAAGGCTGGGATAGAGAAGTTGTTAAAATCCTGTTTTATCTATCCCATTTCCCTGACGGAATGGGTTTCAAATCCTGTTCTGATTGATAAGAAGCAGGGAGTGATCCGTATATGCATTGATTTTTGTGATTTATATCGTGTTTGTTCTAAGGATAATTTTCCAACACCATTTATTGATTAGATTTTGGATGAGTGTGCGCGAAGCGAGGTATTATCCTTCATGGATGGTTTTTTCGGATATAATCAGATTTAGATCAAACCCGAGGATCAACATAAAACTGCATTTATTTGTCCTTGGGTAATTTTTCATATCGAAAGATGCCTTTCAGTCTTAAAAATGCCAAAGCTACATTTCAACGGGCTATGACCTTAATTTTTCATGATCTCAAAATGATTATCGAAGTGTATTTGGATGACCTTGCTACTCATTCTCGTCTGAGAGTGCCTAATCCATACCATTTGAGATTAGTATTCGAAAGATGCCGCCATTACCAGGTTAGGTTAAATCCTCATAATTTCATCTTTTGCAGAACTATTGGTCGCTTACTAGGGTTCATTGTATCCAAGGAGGGTATAAGAGTCGATCCCTTAAAGGTTGAGGCAATACTTCAATTGTCTCCCCCGCATAATATTAGACATCTTCAATGTTTGCAAGGGATTTGCAAATTTCTTGCAGAGATTCATGGTTAATTTTTCTAATTTGACTAAATGCTTTATGCATATTTTAAAGAAGGACACTACATTTTGCTAGGATGAGCGAGCCCAGGAGTTCTTTGATTCTCTTAAGCGAGCCTTAGCATCATCCCCTATGCTTAGTCCACCCGATTATACCCGTGATTTTTTTATTTATGTGGCTACGTCCATGGAGGAGGTTGGTATGGTTTTGGTTTAGGAGGATGAGGAGCTCCACGAGCATGTCATATATTATTTGAGCTGAAACCTTATTGATGCAGAAATCCATTATTCCCATGTGGAGAAACTTGCATTGGCCACCGTTCATGCAGTTCAAAGATTGAGACATTACATTCTCCTTCTCTAGACCTTGATGGTAGCTCAGGTCAATCCATTTAAGTTCGTCCTCATGAGAAGGATGATTGGGGGAAAATACAATAAATGGATTGTTATTTTGCAAGAGTTCGATCTCGAATTCATTTCAGCAAAATCGAAGAATCACTGATGTTTGTGGAGCTCATATTTGATTTTCCAAGTGTGGAGGAGGAGGAGGTTTATGAGGATATGTTTGTCGATGATCATATTTTCCTTGTCTCAACTTTGGACCCATGGTATAGAGATATCATTGTATTTTTTCAAACATTGAAGGTCCCTACTCACCTTTCATGAGATGAGCGACAATGATTACATCGTGTAGCTAAGAACTACCTTATAGTGGATAACACTGTGTACCACCATGGGGTAGATTCCATTTTACATTGTTGTTTAACCTATGATGAGGCTGAGGTTATGCTAAATGATTGGCACAGAGGGGCATATGGTGGCCATTTATCTGGGCTTTCTACATCCCAAAAAATCTTGAGAGTGGGATATTTTTGGCCGTTGATCTTCAAAGATTGTGTCAATGCGGTCAAGAATTATCACCCCTGCTAGGTGTTTGCACACAATATGCACTCGCATCCTACCCCATTACATCCTATCATCACCACCGGTCCCTTCACCAAGTGGGGCCTTGAATTCATGGATTGCAACCTAGCTTTAGATGGGGGGCATCATCACATTATAGTGGCTGTCGATTATTTCACGAAATGGGTAGAGGCTGTGACCATGATTAAATTCGATGGTGAGACAGCCGTGCATTTTGTTTTCAACCAAATTATTACTCTGCTTGGCATTCCGAAAGAGCTTGTCACTAAACATGGTATGCACTTTTAGAATAAAATGATGGAAGAGTTGGCTTCAAAGTTAGGGTATAAGCAGGAGCACTCCTCTTCTTATCACCCTCAAGCGAATGGACAGGTTGAAGCAGTGAATAAATCACTTAAGTCTATTCTCCAATGAACCATCGCAAAAAGCAAGACAAATTGGGATATCATGTTATATCCTGCTTTGTGGGCCTATAGAACCACGGATAAGACTACCACCGGTTTCTGTCCATATCAACTCGTACATGGGGTGGAGTCTGTCTTGTCGTTTAAATGCAAAATCCCTTCGTTGAAGCTCGCTGTAGAGCCTTTACCAGACACTTTCGCATTGGAGGAGCATTTGGTCCACTTAGATCATCTTGATGAGCAACACCGAGATGCCTTAGTGGCTCTAGAAGTAAATAAGCATTGCATTAAGGTCCAACATGATAAGTCTATCCATCTGAGGAAGTTTAGTGAACGTGATTTGGTCCTTTTGTGGGATCAAGCTAAAGAACCCTTGGGGGCAGGGAAGTTTAATCCAATGTGGCATGGTCCTTATGTAGTCAAACATTTATTAAAGAAGGGAGCCTATGAGCTGGTGCATTATGAAGGCACAACCTTGGCGGAGCCTAGAAATGGGCTCTATCTTAAAAAATACTATGCATGATCTTCAGCCAAGGCTGATTATTGTATATTATTGTATAGTTTTTGATTTGCATAGTTAGTTTTTCTTATGGTGATCGGGTTTGTTGATTAGCTTTCATTTCATATGGCAGATGTTGATGGATTCTTCTACTTACATAGGATTCACTGATGGTGCTAGCTGTCACACTCAAAACTCAACTTTGACTGCTTGGGTAATTTATACTCCTATGGGTCAAGTATTGTTTTCAGGATGTGTATGTTTATGGCCTTCTTCAAACAATTTTGCTGAATATAGTGCCATTATCAAGTTATTGCGGCATGCCATTTCACATGGTATTCTCTCTCTTGAGGTACGTATTGATTCGCAGTTATTGGTTTCACAGCTTAATGGCTTGTATCATATTAGGGATCCGAAATTATTATGAAGATTCTTACGTGTGAGATTGCTAGAATGGCAATTTGAGAATATAACATACATACATGTTTCAAGAATTTTTAATCAAGTTGCTGATGCATATGCTAACTATGTGTTAGATTGGAATTTGTTTCATAGACCATAAGTATATCAAAAACATACATTTTTACACACATGTAAATAAATAAAATCGATCATCATAAAAGTTTTTTCATTAAACATCCAAAATGTGACGTCATAATACATAAGTTTCATAATACCAAATTTGGGGCTTCCAAGCCACCAAAATATAATACAAGGTAGTACAAAAAGAAATACTCTCAGGTCTCTAAGCCTAAGGAGGAGGAGAGGGGTTCTGATCGTGGTAGCACAGCATGAATCTAGCTAGCCGTTGAAATAATCAAACCCATTCCCATGGTACACCAACCACCTAGCACTGCATGGCCTCAGTTAAGTCCTCAACTTGCACCATGGGTACCCTGTGTGTCAAGCGTACAAAGTTTGTGTGGATGCTTTGGAGCATCTACTTCGCATCCACATCCATGATGTCATCTCCTCTTCCCCTCCATCTATGATGAGGGAAACCATCAAGTCATCATGGTCCAACATCTACATACACATGACAGATTGTCACTATGTGTTGTCACACCAAAACATGCCTTTTGAGTCAATATATAAAAAAAACACAAAAAAAATTATAATTCAAAAAACTTAAAAAGAAGGTTTGGGATTCATTACCTATGTTTCCTTATGTTGATCCTAGTGGTAGGGGCATGTCCATATCTCCTTAGAAATATATCCCTGCATAGGGGTAGTCATCAATGGCAATGATATGTCTCTGCCACCATCGAAAGAAGTCCACTGGGTAGGGGTTAGCCACCCTACCTCTGCCTAGTCTACGCATAACATTTGCCCAATGTTCTTGGGCTGGATCTTGAACTCAGTGTGGAGGAATTTCCACTCTAGGGCTTAGCCCTAGTAGACACTCAAAGAAGAACATTCTCAATATGTTTCCAAAACTGAAGTTTCTCACCCTACCCATCTTGCAGTCACTGAGCTGCTGCTTCATGTTACTCAATAGCGGAGTGCTCCAGTCATACACCATGGGTCTCATACACTCCACCACATAGAACATCAATGACCATGAGGCCTAGTGGAGTGAAGCTAGTTCAGCTATCCTGCTGAGTGCAATTAGTATGGCCTTCAATCCCAGCACCTGGATCGAGTTTATCGGGATTTGAATCCCAACCTTTTTCGTGTCTGAAAAGTAGTACACCACAATGTACTCATCAATATTCAAGCCACCTCCTGGCTCACAAGATTGGATATTTACCACCTCTCCTCGTCAGGATAATCCAGTGATAAAGTATACGTCCTTAATCTCTATACTAAGTGAAATCTCATTAATGTGAAAAGACTCAAGAGTCTGGATCCCAGTAATCCACTAGCATCTGCAGGAGTCTTGGTTTAGCCCTCAGGCTTCCAAGACACCAAAAATTATACAAACTGCATGCATGTAGAGCTTGTTGAGCCATTAAGTCACCTTTTACAGCCTCTTCTACATCACCATGTTCCCTCTCCCTCCATTCTAGAACCATCCTGCACATAAAAAATGATTTTTTGTTACTATTTTCCTTAGAAATCCTTATTCGCAGCCGCATATGTGACTGTTTGCAAAATAGCCACATATGTATACGGTTTTGTGAGTTTTTTCTGTGTATGGCCAGCCCTATACACACAAAAAACCCCAATATCCACGTGGGCCAAAACGCATACTTTAGATTGACCTAGAAAATGAAATTGACCATGGAAACTTAAAAAATTTGCATGAAATGGGAAGAGGAGGACATGAGGAGTTACATGGAATAAACGGTGTTGAATTTCACCAGACGATGCTCCCGAAATTCACGTTTGAATTTTTGAGCTCAAACGGGTAAAAGTTTCAAATGATATGGAAATTCGCATTGGAATTTTTGAATTTTTTACTATTTACAGCAATTTTTTGAAATTTTTGAAATTTTTTACCCACTTTCTATAGTTTTGAACCATTTTGGAATAATTTGATGATGTAGGAGTCCGTTTTGAGCATAGTTTGACCGTGGTTTTGACCCGTTCATGCTGATTTCAAGTATTATGTCTAAATCGGCATATAGGTTATGTTTCACATCCATTTGCACTTTGCATGACCTTATGACCATTTCATTATAACCTTAGGTATGAACCCATTCTATCTTGTCACAGAACCTTCGTGTTGATTTTAGAAGTGACATGATGTGAATGGTAGAACTTGACCATACATGGGTGCCCTAGTTAGTTCCTGTTTTTCATTTGGTTCCATGTCTAAATTTTTCCTTTAGGGTGTGGGAGTCCTTTGTATAATATCGCCATGTCTTTGCGCAAGAGCCTTATACTCCTCTTGATATTTTTACTGGCCTTTTTCCCCAGGAATCCCTTATGTCAAGTCATAATTGCATTATCATGAGTTTTTCTTGCCTTATTGAGCCTTATGTCAGCTTCCCTGACTTTGATTATCAGCCATATACCCTAAGCTTGTCTCATGTCTAGCCAAGCAGAGCCATTTTACATATCCCTTGCTGCTTGATTCCCCATTTTTACCGGGAGGGGACTTTCCCCCGACTGTCTTTATCCTACACATGTGTCCTTGCATTGAGAATAGGTATGTTTCACTGCTTGGAACTAGTTTGTTTTCCCCTTGACACTCGTCTCCTCCTAGTCTGTAACTATAAAGAACTTTTATTCTTTTTCAATCTTTTCAAAATATATGAAAAAGTCCAAAAAAAATCAAAAAACCAAAAAGCTGGATAGGAAAAGATGTTATATTTGGCAGCAGTTGAGTTGCGTCACCTTCTAACAGAGCACCATATATCACATCCATTGGTTGGGTTAATAGTTTGACTTAAGGAGTTGTACTTTTTTCTCTGAGTTTATCTCCACTGACTCGTTAAGCTTCTAGTCCCTATGGAGCCTCTGTTGATGCCTCTTGTGTTGCAGAGATGCCCCAGTTTTGTATATTTAGTCTATGCTGCCTACATTTAGTCACCATTCACCTTTATGCTCTTGTTAGAAGGAATTTTAAACCTGATTTGGCTATTCCTTAGTTCTCTTGACTTTGCATGTCGGCCATTCCCGGTACTGGTACTAGTTCATGCACATTATGATCGAGTCTGTCCACCTAATACAGCTTTGCTGAGTGCCTCATGTTGGATGATGTGGGATGCCTTAATACCCTCCTTCTAGTGGATTTCATCCAAACGACTTCAGATCATTTATTCTAGGATAGGAGTCTAGAGTCATTTTGAGTGCCTTGAGAGTTGCAGTCATCAGTGGCAGGTTCTCTCACCATTGACAATTTTGAGAATACATCAATGTCCCCTGATTGATGGATTATTTCAAGTGTTCAACCTCAACACATTTATTCATACTTGTTAGTTTCCACTCTAGTACCTTGATTCCCATTTTCATTATTGGTGGGTGATCTAGCATCTGTTAACGGTATACATCAATGACTTGTAATCAGACGATGGACTACTATGTTCAACCTTGACACCTCTATTCACATAGTAGGAAATGTACTCATACTGGATTATGTAGAAGACCTTCCTGATTGGTGGAATTTCATATATGCTACCTCCTTGATCGTGCCGATGTTCATGAGATTTCAGCTCTCGTGACTTGATTCCAGTGTATGTAAGATATCTTCAGCCATTATGGAGATCTTGATCCATTGTATATCTTCATCTTTCATGGAGATCATGATCCTTTTTATATCTTCATCATGGATATTCTGATCTATATATATTGTACGTGGAGATGACCACACATGTCATATTTTGTAACATGCCTATTCATGGCCATTGCACTTTTATGTATTCGGGACTATTGTATGTACTTGCAGTCATGTGCAGAGTTTGATTATTGTATTATACTATTGGATGGATGGTTCTTCCACCCATTTATTCATCACTCCACTTCTGGGATGAACTTATAATGTATTTCGGCCATCGTATCACCCCTCTGACCTCACACATTAGGGGCATCTGTTATAGTTGATTTTACCACACATGGTGGATCACACATTTATGGCCTTCCTTGTCCCTCTGCAGACTCTTTGGACCCCATGGAACGTTTTTGTACCTTTGATGTTTCCAATATCATCCCTAAAAACATGCATTATTTTCCATGTGCGAATTTTAAACCTATTCTCGCGTATATACGTGGATATGACCCTCAAACCCACGTACATTGGGATGTGTGAAAAAGGCCAAATAGTTTTGGAGTTTTCCTTGATGTGGAGCTGATTCACTTGTCTCTTGGCCTTCCATATGCCTTGATATTGCTCAGATTCGACCTTCCATTACCCCAAAAAAACACTATATAAAGAACCCTTTGGATACCTTGAAGAGAGAGGAATTGAAGAGCAAGAAAACTATAGTCCATTGTTGTCAGAGCTTATACTTGAGTCTGCATCCCATTGTCCCTTGGAGCACTTTTTGTTATTCCCAAGCTTTCCTTTCCTTGTGAGATTTCTATCGAGAGATGGAGGATTGAAGTGGTGGAGGCCCAGGTGGATGACTCAGTTTCTCCGGTTCACAGATGTGCTGACAGAGGTTGTCATTCTTGTAATCTCTTATTTATATTAATAGAAATATATTTTCTTGTCCAATAATGTGTATTTAGATGAATATTGAATCCATGGATTCTTTTAAATGCTTATATGTTATTTATTATATATGCTAGAGCAGGTCTAACACTATTATATAACATGCTTGTCTTGTTTGTTGATTGTTGAGAGAGAAAATTGCTAACACAAGCGAGATTGGAAAAGCTCAACGAGGATCTACATCAACCATCTGGAATAAGGTATGTTTTGATATCCTTTAGTGTTAGATGTTTATTTCTATTGCATATTGGGAAGGGATTTATTTCTGTGGTTACTCTGTCTGTTGTGGTACCCCAAGCCATAGGAAGTTTTCTCTGTAATAGCTAGTTTGTATAGAGGTTTTAATGAAATGCAGGAGTTATACAATACATTTGAGAGTCAACCTGCCATCCAAGAAGATCATAATACTCACATGATAGAAGCAACTAAGGCCTTTGATAATGTGTTAGATTGGCAAAAGCATATCCGAGGCAGATCGCATGATCTTCAAGTCATGGATAAAATTCAGACCAAGAAAACTGAAGTCATGATTGATACCTGGGAAAGCATCTATGATGCGGTACAATACATGATCAAAGGTGGATATATGGCATGCAGACATAGATGGTTGGATGTTGAAACCTTGGTCACCTTTCTAGACATCCCATCTTTAGATCTGATTGAGCAGGAACTTCCCCCTAAGCTCAAATTGGAATAAACTGAACAAAACTTCACTACAGCTAAGGAGAAGATCCGGGAGATCAACCAAATCACCATGTAGGAGATCACGAGATGGATTGAGATACCCCATTTTTTGATGGTTAGAATGCAGGTGTACATCAAATAGTGGAACAAGATCAAGAAGAGGGAGATTGAGTCCCAAATCTACAAAACAAAAGTACACCTAGAACATGGAAAATATCAGGATATTGATGATCTGATGGAACTAGATTCTAGGTGGCGTTTCACCCTTGGAAAACCTTGAAACTAAATTATTTTGTAATCCCACATCTTGGGAAATTTTCCTTTTCTGTAAAATATGTAATATTAGTTAAAGGGAAGGTATTTCCTGAGTAGGAGGAGGAACTTTCGAGATTAAGCCTAGGAGTTATACTAAAGAACAAAATGCCAACTGCATAACAAGAAAGCTTGTGATTTTTGTGCTTTGTAATTTTTTGCAAGTTAATAAAATTACTGTCATTTTATGCTATGTTTTATGGTTGTTCATTAAATGTATTAAATTAATTCTAGTCCTTTTTCCATCTATCTTGCATGCTAATTATTGGTTTTTTATCTATTAATTTGTTGGTTCACGTATTGATTTTTCCTTACGAAATTGACATATTGAATGTGCGTTAAATCAATGTTTTTATTTGATTCACATCATTTGTTGCATAGATGAATATTAGTCAGTGATCTTTGATACTGATTTGTTATTTAGTATTGGCTCTTAGACATGTTGTACATATGTAATATTTGGATAAACCTTTTTTGCAATTTTAATTGTGTAAGATTTATTTAAAGTTGTTAAAAGAGATTTATCTTAATTTGCATTTCTTGTACGTTGAGTAATTAATTTATTTTTCCTATTATATTTTTCAAATGCCCTATCTAAAGTCCACTATTTACCATGTTTAAGTTTTCTTAAACAATTATTATAGGAATTATTTACTTTGAATCTTTTATCAGTTGTCCTAAGATCAGATATTATTGATATCATAAACCTTTGTGCCATTGGAGGCCTTGTATCCATAGAAATCAGTCATCCCAAACAACTTGGGGATAGAATCATCTCTGCGTGGGATTGATTCGAAGCCTTTATTGTTGGAATTTTTCCTTCTGTTGATTTCCTTGTAGTTTTTCCAGCAACCTACAAGCCAGGCCAACAACAAATGGTTCTAGAAGGAGGGACATTGTGAAATATGTCATGAGAAAACACCAATAAACCTCCTCATCCAAGATCACCCATCATCACTAGGATCCATGTCCAAGATTCTACATCTCCATTTCATCCTACAGAGGTTCATTCATCCGTCCCTACCACGCCTATTTCAGAAAGACCCACTTTAAGAACTAAAAATATTTTTACACCACCCAATAGTGTAATACTTAGTTTCAAACAATGGAGGAAAAACACCAACAACATTGTTGCAAGGGTGGAACCAGGAACTAAGACAGTCTAGAGTCTCAGAAACATATTGTTCACTTATATTTTGACTCTTACCTCACCTACTCAAAATATTACCCAACAGGGAGAAACTCCTGAAGTTCAAGCAAGTCCACTTATGGAAACTATGGAACAATCCCTAGAAGATACACATCTTGACGATTAGCTTGGTGGATTACTACCAGCTACGCCACCTCTTTCATCTCCATATTCATCAAAAGAATACTCAGATAGTGAAACTTCCTAAGAATATTTAGAAGATCCACTAGAGAGACCAATGGTCGTCGATCTCAACAGACATTGGCTTGTCTTGGACAGAATCCTTATCCCTAGACAATTACATAATTTTCCTAACAACCCTGAGAAGTGGCTTCTTAGGTTCAATTCAGATGATAGGATCCATGCAAAAGATCATATCAAGAATTATATCCAATCTATCAGACTGAGGAATGTCATACATGAGGATGTGGTGTGTATTTTATTTATTTACTATTTTGAGGGACAATTTTCCACATGGTACTTTTCTCTGGAAGTTGCTTCTATTAGTTCTTGGCAACAATTTTAGGCACTATTCCTCTATAAGTTTGGAGATCATATTACCCCAAAGGATCTTGTCACAAAATTATCCTCCCTCAAGATAAAACCAAAAGAGGAAGTCAAATATTTCAATCAAAGGTTATCCTGTTTGAAGAACAATGTTCCTGTCACGATTCTTCCTCCAGAAGAACTTTTGATAGATTATTATATTAAGGGTTTACCTACAACTATTGCCATGTGGGTCAAGAGTGATCGTAATAATACTCTGCAAGAATCCTTTGCAGAGGTTGTTATAGCACAAAAATATATGTTTGGTATTAAAGATAATCCTGACCAAGAACCAGACCAACCTTATACATCCAGGAGAAGAGAGGAGAATGTTCCTAAATCCACAACTCTAAACAAATACCCTTATGAAATGGATAACATGAATAAATTGTTACAAAATATTTTGAATGATACGATAGATCTTAAAAGAGATAGCAGTGATAATAAGGTGAAAAATATAGGTCAGGCAAGGCCACCACTTACAATACCTTACCATCCTCCACTAAATCAACCTCCTCCAAATGATGGAGAGACAATCAATTCTGATGAGATATATTATATCTTTAAATCCTTGAATTCCATGCCTCAAACCATGCACGATGACACTAGAAAAGAAGCTACAGAAACAATGCCTCCCATTAAAGAACAAAATCCATATATAAACATAGTCAATTATTTTTCAGAGTTGTCAATGGTAGAGGAGGAGGAAGATATAGAAGATCTATTCGATCTATAGCATTCATACAACACCAGAAGTAAAGTCTTGACATCATGGGAAACTCCACCAAAGAAATATTCTCAGAGTGCATGTAAATAAGTACCACCAAAGGAAAAGGTAATCCCCGAAGTTGAATATAATTTTGTAGACAATTTAAAGAGGGTCAAAGAAAATATCTCTCAGTTTGAAATTTGCAAGGTACCATCCATTAGATATATTTTACCTAAGAATATGGTATTAAAAAAATCTAAAAAATCTCAGAATCATAACTTAGAAATTTGCATGAAGCCCAAGTCCCAAAAGTTTGGTACAAAAAGGGTCCCACCTTTTTTGCTGACTTTTTAGTTTTTTAACAGAAACGTCCACAAATGTATGATCGATTCAGGGGAATCCTCAAATTTTATGCCTGTTTCTGTATGTATAAATTTAAATTCAACTTGGGAGTCTTTTCTTGCACAGATAGTGCAGTTAGACAAATCTAGAGTAAAATTCTTAGGGGAGCTAAAAAACGTCCTTGTAATATTGTCTTTCAATCCTAGAGAACATCAGACAGTGGATATTGTAGTATATTATGTTCTTAATACATATGGTATGTGCCTAAGCAATGACCAATTTGAGAAATGAAAAGGATATTTTTCTACCGTCTGGTCCCATTTGTGGATTCCATACAATGTGAGGCCTAATCAAATCAAGATTAATAGAGAGCCTCTCATGAAGCATATAGTCATGGATCTAAATCATCCAAGTGAACCAACAATATTTGTGAATACAACCATTTAACACTACACCCTTTACTCTTACTTTTTTTATTTTCCTGCTGACACTTCCGCAAATTAGAATCTTGATAGATCGTCAAAAATCGACAATTGTAAAGTTATTCTATTTTCTCGTGAAATTGTACATAATAAATATCATGTTTATACCAATTTTAGTTTATATTTTTCATCATTGAAACTTTTATTTAATGGAGCTAAGTCAAAATACGGTGTTGGTGCAGGTTGTGTACTTATCAATCCTAAGGGTGGAAAATGGATGATCGCTTGCAAACTAGAATTTGAGTGTACCAATAACATTGTTGAATACGAAGCCTTGGTACAACAGATCAAGAAAGAAATATACTTGGGAGATGAAATTATTCAATGTTATGGGGACTCTGAAATTATATTCAAATAGGTGAGAAATCGGATCCATTGTTTATCCCCCCTTCTTTTGAATTATCAGAAAATAGTAAGAGACATGACAAGCTCATTTAAATCCTTTAACATTAAATCTATCCCAAGGTCACAAAATTTCGATGCAGACCTTTTAGCAAAAACCACATCTAGGATCATTCCACCTAGAGGCATTCCATACTCGATCATCTAACTTGCTGGAAAATATTTGATGATGATGTCTAGATATTAGACTTCGTCACAACTCACGACACTTTCAATGACTTTGCTATAGATGAAGTCGAACATGAAAAGTCTCTGTCTAATATTACTTTTTCTTGTAATTTGATTCCTAAATCAGTCCTTAATTTAGATAAACTCTATGATTTGCAAGATAAGTTCAAAGGTAATCGAAACTGCAAAACTCATAGTTCTACTGTAAATTATAAGACTGTTAATCTTGGTAATAAGAAAAAACCTCATCTCATTAATATAGGCCTTTCTTGTTCTCTTAAAGAGGAGAGAGCTTTAGTGAAATTATTCAAATAATACAAGAATGTTTTCACATTGACTTATGATGATCTCAAAACCTTTTATTCTTCCATTATGCAATATAACATACCCCTAAATCCTGATGCAAGACCTTATCAACAAAAGATAATAAAGATGCATCCTAGTGTTGAACCATCCATAAATAAAGAGCTTGAGACTCTATTAAAATCCATAATCATATTCCCTATCAAACACACACAGTGGATTTCCAAATTGGTTCTTTTCCAGAAAAAGAGTGGAGAGATTAGAATGTGTGTGGTATTTCAAAATATGAATAGAGAATCCGAAAAGGATAACTACCCTACTCCCTCGATGGAATGAATCTTGCAAAGAGTTTTGGGTGAAAACATGTTTTCTATGCTTGATGGATTTTCAAGATACAATAAGGTTCTTGTTACGAACTCCAACCATCTTAATACTTCATTCATAACACCCTGGGGCACCTTTTCCTATAGGAGAATACCTTTTAGGATAATCAATGCCGGTGTGTCTTTCCAAAGAGCTATGGACACAGCTTTCAGAGGTTTGATACAGAACTCTGTTGTTGTTTATTTAGATGATATAACTATTTTTTCAAAAAAAATGCATGATCATTTATTAGCGTTAAGGAAAGTTTTTGATAGATGTAGGAAGTATGGCATCTCTTTGATCCCTAGGAAATCGATCGTTGCATACATATAGGAAAAATTATAGCCTTTATTGTTTCAAAGGATGGAATAATAATTGACCCAGAGAGAATTGAATAAATTGAAGAAGGCTATGCGATATTTCCTTGGGAAGATTAATTTTGTCAGGAGATTTCTTCCCAATTTTGCGCAAATTGTTAGACCAATTCAGGACATGGCTAAGAAAGATGATGTATTTAAGTGGTCTAACATCCAAAAGGATGCATTCAAGAATATTAAGAAGGCTATAATGGAGGCTCCTGCATTGGTGCCTCCTGATTTTTCAAAAGATTTCATTTTATACACTTTTTCTACTGATGTTTCTTATGTTTCCATGCTTACTCAGAAAAATGATGAGGACGTAGAGATCCTGGTTTCTTTCATGAGTTCTACATTCAAAGGGTATGAATTAAATTATGCATGAGTGGGTAAGCAAAATTATACTGTTTATAAATTCGTGAATCATTTTAGGTCCTATTTTTTTAAGTGAAAGGCAAAAGTGATCGTCACATACGTAGCTATAAGAAATGTGTTGATCCAAAAGGATTTATAGAGAAAAGAGCTCACTCGATGATTGCGCTCCAGGAGTATGATTTGGAGATAAATCCTACCAATATGGTCAAAGGGAAAGTCTTATGTTTATTGGAAACCCAATCAAATATCCCATAGAAGGAACATAAATTCATTCACGAGGAAGATATGTATGCTAACATTATTGATATTATTTCTACTTCACCATCGAAATGGTATGATGATATTAAATTTTATCTTGCTCATGAATATGCCCCTCCAATCCTTGACTTCAAAAAGCATAGGAAATTGAGACTGAAAGAAACACCTTACCAATTTATTAATAATGTGTTGTTCCACAAAAATTATGATGGTGTCTTTTTGAGGTGCCTCAAAAAACCAAAGGCTGAAAAACTTTTGGTTGACATGAATGCAGGACCTACGAATGGACACTTCTTAGTAGAAACTGCATCCCAAAAAGTTTTAAGAGAATGGAATTATTGGACCAAATTATTAAAATGTTCCCATAAATTTGTTAAAAAATGTGATCCTTGCCAAAGTTTTGCTAGAAAATTAAAGAATTAATCCTTTCCCCTTTAACCTGTAACTGTCCAGTATCCATTCCAAGAATGGGGACTAGATTTTTTCGGTCCAATTAACCCCCCCTCTGCATTGCAACATAAGTACATCTTGAATGCAACAGATTATTTCACTTTGTGGGTAGAAGAAATTCCCTTAAACGTTGTTAATACCAACTCAGTTATATCCTTTTTGAAGAGTAACATTATTACCAGGTTTGGAGTGCCTAAATATTTGGTTTTTGACAATGCCTCCTACTTTAATTCAATTGATCTTACTCAGTATTCCCTCAAAAATGGTATTAAAGTGAGGAATTTTTCTAATTATTACCCAGAGGGTAATGGTTTGGCAGAATCCTCAAATACAAATTTGATCAATATTTTGAAGAAAAGTGCGGCTGACAACCACAGAGATTGGTATACAAATATTTTTAATGTCTTATGGGAATACTGAATTACTCCTAAGGTTGCTATTGGAAATTATCCCTACTGCCTGGTTTATGGTAAAGAGTTTGTCTTACCATCAAATCTTCTTCTCCCATCACTACATATTGCCCAATCTTGTTCACAAGAAGATGAGTCCTCCCCTCTGAAAGATCAAATAGACACTCTCCTTAAATTAAAAGAGGAGAGGGAGAAATATAGGAACAAGCTATATCACCATCAACAATTGGTGAAAAGATGGTTAGATGATAAGTCTTCCACCAATCACAGGTTTTAGATTGGGGATCTGGTACTTAAGTGGGACAAACCCCACAATGACAAATGAGTCTATACCAAGTTTCAGCATCTATGGTTAGGGACATTCATTGTTACAGAAAATCTTGGCCCTGGTATTATCTACTTACAGACGTTGGAGGGTCTTCCTGAGGCTTATCCAACAAATATCCATCTCCTCAAGAAGTATTTTTCTTGAGGTAAGTTTCACTTACTTGTATATAAGGTGTGGTTTTGATTGATTTTCTTTTAGTTTTTTTTTCATTTGGTTTGATTTCTTTCATGTTTCTTTTCTTTACAAAACATTGTATACTCACATCAACTAGTTTCATTTGGTATAGTGGTTTATCCCTAGAATGTTTTAACTAAGGAATTTTAATTTGGATATGTTAGAAATTTCGACTTGGTTTATACCTAAATAAATAGCTTCATGAGAATGCAATCCAGAATTTATGCTAACTTTCCAATCTGAATCTTCTGCTCTAATGATCACTATATTTATCTATCCTCATAATAATGATTGAGTTTTAGGATTACTCTCGTATTATTTCCAGATGTTTCAATGATTGATTGTTAGCACATATTTAACATCTTTATTAACCTATGTTCTCTTCTGATCTCACCTTTATCACCTTGTAACTGATAAAATCACCCTAATAAGTGTAAGTTGCAAGATATGGGGTGTGATATTATCACAAGCGAACCTATCATGTTCATAGACATGTGTAGTGAATGACATTACCATCAGTTGGTTCCCAAGGCAAGGTAATGGCTTTCATATTGCATTTGTAAATTCTTTTCTGTTAGTTTAAGATAAAACTTGTTGTACTCAAGGACAAGGGGGTCTTATCTCAATCCAACCTGACCATGTTCATGGAATTTACTTGGACTGAAATTAATAATACGTGTTTACCAGGCCATGGTAATTTATTTTGGTGTAAAATCCAAAATACAAAAAGTCTCTTGACATAGCTAGCTTGTTCAGTTTCCAGGTAAGACCTGTATGTGGAATTGTTCCTTACCAGGGAAGTGGTCATGTTGAAAATGAGTTGTCATTTTAAATGCTAAAAAAAAACAACCCATATTCAAGGTGATTATTTGTTTCAATATCATGACATAGATCCCATGATTTTACCAGAAGCTTATCTAATACTGCCCTCACTACTGACATCTTGCTAGCAGGGATACCTCAGTGTTTTTAAGGCTTCCTCATTTGTTGAGTATCCCTATCAGTGGTTACGGGATTATAAGATGGAAATTATGTATTTTTATCTATAGGAGAAATAATACATCCTTATTACCTTATTTTAACACCTTATTCAAATTTATTGCATTTTTGCATCAATACACTAAGGTTTTGGACTTAGGGTGCTTAGTTGGACCAATAACTAGCTAAATTGGTGCATTCACACCCACATGAGCACTCCAGCCTGGTAAACCATCCACATGTGTGCCCTCATCATTTCTGGTGCACTCTCATTCATTGAGTGTGGACAGTTTTGTTGACCAAGAGTGCTATAGGGAGATTATGTCCAATTTTGGGCTGATTTGGTGCATTTAATGACACCTGGAGCCTTTAAACCACCTATGTTTCCACACCCACACATTCCAAGGTGTTATTATGAACCCATGTCACCTCAACCATGTCCAAAAATAAATTCGTTACTGTTTGGGCTGATTTGTGGCTCCATTGGTACACCTAGGGGGGATTGAGGTCAAATATTATCATGACACTTGTACTTTCCCAATTAGCTACCAGAGCCTCTCTAATTTTATCCAATTTATTATAAATGTGTAACATAACATATAAATTATGAATGATAATAATATTATCAGAAATTATCACTATTCACATGTGTTATTCCATGTATTTTCTGTCTCTTTGTTGATGTTTTTGCACATTTTGTCAAACTCTTCATGTGTGAACATTGCTCTATCTCATATATATTATTAAAAATTAAATTATTAGATGGTATTATAGCTATTTGGATCTGCAAACAAATCTTGTGAGGTTTGAGTTGTTGTTTAGGGCATATTTCCATAAAACTTAAGTGTTTGCTTGCAAGTTTAACAACATTTTTGTCACAGGTTGCACAAGAAGGATGGAGAATACTAGAGATGTTCTTACTCAATACAATTATCTTGAGTAGAATGCTGAGAAGGTAATCTAGTTGAGGTCCAAGGGCCTCTACCAGGTCACCATGGGAACTGGAACCGAGCCAAAATCTGTTATGGAGAAAGCTAAGTATTTTAATAGGATTGATGAGGCCTTTGGTATGCTCTACCTCAAAAATTCAAGATAAATTCTCTTTAACATACAAATTATTAGCACACTGAATGAATTTTGGGTCTATTTTAAGTCGCTATTCAGGAAGACAAATGGAATGAGAGGCCGTCATCTTGAGAATGAGCTAATCTCCTTGATCCCAGCTCACTAAGAGACCATTTGAAGATTTGTTCACCAAGTTTAAAGTGCTGGTACTTCAGATAAAATAATGTGGGATAGAGGAGAAATATTATAATCTTATCTTGTCCATCCTTTCTAAGTTGGGGCCAGAGTATTCTTTATATGTATTGACATTTCACTTTAGCAAACTAACAACCAGAAATTGGAATATGCCTACGCTAGAAGATTTCATGGATTCATTGACTCAGGAGTAGGAAAATCTCACACAAATGGGTACCATCATCAAATCCAAGGATCAATCCCTTTCTTCTGGTGTATCAAATCAATCCCAAATCAAGAATAAATATTTGAAGCAAAGGGAGAAAGAGAAGAAGGAATCAAGTTTGAAAATCTCCAGTTCTACTGATGGGAGTTCGAGATCTAGGACGAGGAGAAACAAGAGAGAAATACCCACATGTTATTACTGCATATATTCACATGCTGATATATATTTCTTCAGAAATAAAATGGACATCATGACCAATCTCCTTGAGGAGAACCACATTGGTCTTCCAGAATTTGCAAAAGGATGGGAGCGCAAGCAAGGAAATGGTAAGGCTGAGCATGCATTGGGTGCATGGATAAAAACCAATTATTATTTATCTGTTTCTGATATATATATTTCTGATTCACATTCTGATATATCAGAACCTGAAACCTCCATCCCTTCCTTGAAAAAATTCCCAGTCAATCCATCAAAGCTTCGTCCCAAAACTAGTTATTTTTCACTAGCTTTTGATGTGCCTTCTGAAAGCTCTTCCCAAATCCATTCATATATTTCCATTTCTGATTCTGAAAATGAAATACAGGCTGATATACATACTATGACATTCATTAACTCAATTTCCCAACCATTTGATGTCCAAAAGACCAAACAACCCTCGAGTTCACTAGTTGGAAATTCATAAAATTGTCTAGTTTCCAATACTACGTCTCTTGTATATGTTGTTGCTATGTCTTGTATGTATTTAATTGGTTGGAAATACATATCATTGGTATTCATGGGAGTGCTGTTCTATATGTTTGGAATTTATTTCACCACCCATTGTTCAAATCTCAAGTCTCCAGAACTTCCAGGTTTGCTCAATTGCAATTGTGATCTAGTTGCTCACTCTTCTCTTCTTATGAATGCATTCACTCTTGGAGACCCCATACCTATGATATTTTATGATGTGTATGACATATATTATGATATTTCAGAGCCACATGATATTTTTTACAGATTTGTGAAGGTGCTTCATCAAATGGGGAGAAATATTCATGGTTTTATTCATGATATGGCAACTACACATAATGCAGATTTTGTTGAATCTTTTGATGTTATTTGGGAAAGAGTTTGTAGAGATATATTTTCCATGGATGTTTATGCTATTAAATCAGAGTATTATTGTATAAACATAAATTCTTATGATTCTCCTCCTTCATCAAATGATGACCATCAAACTGCCTCTCCACATGATCTTTGTTTACAGCACTTTGATGCATTGATGCATGATCTTGGCATCCACAACATCTTCACCAATTCCATCGCCAAGAAGTTGTTATTTCAGCTCATTCAAGTGAATAAGAGGATATGATGAATCCATTTTGATCTGTGTCATATCCATTTTTTAGGGGAGGTTTTGTGCCATGAGGTTTTCCTCCTTACCTCAGTTACATGGATTAATAAACTTTGTTGTAAAAGGTGACTTGTGCCTTAGCTGCCAAGGCCTTAATAAATATTTTTTATTAAATTGTACTAAGTCTGGATTAATGGGGGGTGTAGGAGAAATAATTCATCCTTAGTACCTTATTTTAACAATTTAGTCAAATTTATTTCATTTTTGCATCAATACACTAAGGTTTTGGACTTAGGGTGCTTAGTTGGACCAATAACTAGCTAATTTGGTGCATTCACACCCACATAAGCACTCTAGATAATTAAAACACCCACATGTGCTCCTGTATAATTTTTGGTGCACTCCCATTCATTGAAAGTGGGCAGTTTTGTTGACCAAGAGTTCTATAGGGAGATTTTGTCCAATTTTGGGTTGATTTGGTGCATTTAATGCAACCTGGAGCCTCTAACCCGAGCTTTGTTTCCACACCCATGCATGTAAAGGTGTTATTATGAACCCATGTCACCTAAAACATGTCCACATATCAATTTGTGACTATTTGGGCTGATTTGTGGCTCCATTTTTCCACCTAGGGGGGATTGAGGTCAAATTTCATCATGACACTTGTACTTTCCCAATTGGATACTAGAGCCACTAAAATTTTATCCAATGTGCTATAAATGTGTCACATAACATATAAATGATGTATGATAATAATATGATCAGAAATTAGCACTATTCACATGTGCTATTCCATGTATTTTCTGTCTCTTTGTTCATTTTCTTGCACATTTTATCAAACACTTCATGTGTGAATTTTTCTCTAGCTCCTAGATCTGATTAAGAAGTAAATTATTACATTATCTACTAGATATAGTTATATTATTATTATTTTGTTGTTTGATTATGAATTGAAATATCTTTTTACACTGACATATCTTCTTTCGAATGGTTGTGCAGAACTGTACAAAGATAACTGCTTCACCCAACTAGTCGCCATTTGTTGCTAGAATCAATAGATCCCATTTTAATACCTCTAAAATGGGAGCCCCTTAATATTTAAATTGACTTTTGAAACCATGATTTTCTTATGGGAATCCTTGAACTGTATATAGTGTTTGGACTTAGTAAAATTTCCTCTTAAGCCTTATTTTTTTTGGTTTTGTGGATTTCGGAGGCACATTTTATTTTATAAGTATTGTTTTTGCATTTCCATAACCCACATTCTGCGTTTCGAAAGGCAGATTGTGGAAATCCCTTGTTTAGAGGTTTACCAAAATTCATTTTCCCGCATCTTGCAATTCGCGAGGGCATATTGTGGGATTTTCAATTTTCTTTCAATAAAATGTTGTTTTCCGCAACCCGTATTCCACTAAGGCGGATTGTGGAAGGATGAAATCCTTTTGCTATAATAAAACCTTTATATTTTATTTTCAACTTCCGCTTTCTGCTAAGGGAGGTTGCGCAAGGAGGAAAAGTCATTTTCCGCACTTTTTTTGTTTTTTCATTTTTCTTCTTTCGAAATTCTTCCTATGCAGAATGCAGAGTGTATAAATTTAATAATATTTCTTGATAAATAATTTTGTTTTCGACTTCCTCTTTCTGAAAGTGGATTGCAAAAGGAAAAAACTAGAAAAATCCAAATCTTTCTTACTTTTTCACTCCTGCATTTCAGTTTCTTTCCTCAATCTCAGTCATTTGTTTATGCCAAATATACAATATAGAGGTTTGGGCTATTTAATCTATTCGAATTTAAAAAAATTTACCATTTCACTTGTGTTTTTATTGTGCTTGAATATTTTTCTTTCGTATTTTTCTCGCTCGAGCTCATGAATTTTCTGGTTCTCAAAGCTTCCTACTGGTAAGTATTTTCCCTTCATGACCTTTTTTTAGTTATTTCTAAATTGCACTAGGTTTTTAACCATGTTTGCTAAACTTAAATCAGAAATGGCGTCCTCCACATCTAGAAATACCAAGTCAAAAAATGCTCTACAGGAGCAGAAGAGAAAAGACACCAACGCCAGAGTGTTCATTGTTACTAGTGAGTGTGTCTTTGAAACCCCCCACTTGGACTGGTCGAGGATTTATTCCATTTTTTAAAATCACAATTTCTCAACAATTGCCCATGATGAACCTGCATATGCAAGAATTCAGAGTTCTTAGCTCCACTACATTGATGCACGACCTCCTTTCATGCCCTACATGGACCCAATTAAGTGGGAATGGATAATGTAAGCCCTAACAAATGCACTTTTGATGACCACCTTCATACCACTATGGAATCCTTCCATCCTGACATTTTTCGCTAGGGCTTATGCACTTGGACCTCCTAGAAAGCTTTTGAGCTCCAAATTTTTCGACAAATTCATTTCCCGGTTCAACTATGAGGAGGTAGTAAAATCCTGGATAGAAAATCCAACTGCGTATGTTCCCAAACCATGCAATTCTTATCCCATTTCTTGGTTTAGGTAACCTTTCTCATTTCTTGCAGCAATGTTTTGTCATTTGTATGGGTTGGAAAATTGTGCATTGTTCAAAGAAGAATGGGTTTCGATAGCCCATCATATTCTGCTTAACGGTGATTTTTTAATTGGGAAAATATTATATCCATGAATATGAAAGAAGAGATTGAGAAATACTAGAAGACGTCGGCTACTAGGAAGCCATCATTTTACATTTCAGGTTATGTAAAGGATGTCTTCTGCACAACTTCTTCTTTTCCCACCTTAGGTTTGAATTGGAATAAAAATTCCCTACCAGTACACATTTATTGTTCACATATGTGGGAATACAATTTCATCCCTTGATTCTATGAGATTTGTGACTTGTTTCTTGGGTCAATGTACCATAAACTTTTCAAGGAAGATTCTCTATCATTTTCTGAGAGAGACAATGCATTGATTGCAGTACACGGTGATTCGTATGTTGGAGAGTATTTCTCATATACCAAAATCTAGGACAGTAACACAAAACATATGATGCCAAGGATAGTTCTAGATCACATGGTATTACAAGAAGTAGCATATACGACTGCCATTGATGGTGTTTTTCCCAAACTTGCATGACATAAAATAAAGGATTGGCCTAAATTTCCATTGAGCTTAAGTTCTCATGTTCTATAGACTTCCACCCATGTAACTGTGCTAGGTAAAGATATTGCTAATATGAACCTGGGGGAAGCCCTCAAAAGAATGCATTACCCCAAATCATATCTATCCAAGATCTTTGTCCAGGAACATGCTAGTTTTTAGTATGCTCATGAGGATGAGCCTCATGATTCCATTTATAGAAAGGCTAAGTATTTTCAAGAAGCATTGAGAAATACTACTAATCCAAATGTGAAAGATCATGTCTTCAAGTATCAAAAGGACCTCAATGATTCCTTCCTCCACTTCAAATAGGTAAAGATGGCCATAGAGGACAACCTTCAAAGGAAGAACATAGAGAAGGAAGCAAAAGATCAAGCAAGAATCTCTTCTGCTGCCCTTGCTACTTAGTCAAAGTATAAAGGTAAGGGTGTTTTGGAGACTACTGTAAGAACCCAACCTTCATAGATGTTGGAGACCCTTCATAAAGATTCAAAGTTCAATATAAATCTTGAAAAGATCAATTATCGGATGCAAACACAAAAAGAAGAGGTTGAACCTCATCCCAAGAAGCATAAAACTCAACTTGTTCTTCAACAGGTACATGTACAGGAAGCACTAGCTGCTGACCCACAATATATACCTCAGGAAGTACCTAGGGAAGAACAACTGACATTACCATCTCAACTTGATCCTCAAGGGAAAGTGCCCATGAAGATCCCTCAAACTCAGTAGGTAGAGCCTCCATCACAAGATGAAATTGAAATTCATGAGATTCATAGGGACTTGGAGGAAGAAAGTGGGCCTTCTACATGCCCTGTAAATATACTTACCTCCATGAAATATTCTATTCCAATCACTAAGATGTCTGGAAATATTTTTGATTCATCATTTTCTCGGTTTTCTTTTTTCCTAAATTAAATTTATCCCCAATTCTTGATTCTACTAATAGCACTCCTATGCTACTAGTTGATGTACCTAGTGCTACTTATCCCCTTGCTTCATCTATTCTTTCCACCCCCTTACTACCTCATAATACACCAACATCCCTTCCTTCCCACCTTCCTCATGTTAGTTTTTCAACATTTAAGCTAGCATTATGATAAGATCTTTTCACTGAGAGAATAACAAGCAT
>LPNX010838107.1:18692-72864 GCA_001517045.1 Pseudotsuga menziesii | reverse complement strand
TGCACTTACATCTGACATGGAAGGAACTAAATCCTTTAGCCATGAACAGAATGGCACTGCCCTTACATCTGACCTGCTCGTCAGAATGGCGGTAGCCCTGACATATGTCCTACTCGACATAATGGCCAGCACTCACATTTGACATGGAAGGAACTAAATAATTTAGCCATGAACAGAATGGCTCTNGACACATAACAGGAGCATCACTGGTATTCTGCCTTCAACCTTGAAGCAAAGGTTGGAATCCACTTTACTCTCAGTAAAGCCTAAAGTCATCAGTAATCTCTCCATCATGTCATATCATGTCAAACCTCATGATCTTCTGTAGTCACTCCCTCTGAAGTGAAGCATCGTACTCCCTCTATCTTCTGTGCTCTATGCACTGAAACATTCTGTACCGGAGTGACAAGTAGCTTCCTATGCTACTAGTATTCTATGCATTCGTCTAGTGTATAGAATTTCATCTTCAACCTTTTAGCCAAGGTTAAGATCTTCATCAATCTCATCATGTATTTGTTTCAACTCTTACTGGCTGCAAATGTCTCTTCGTAGTCTAGGCCTTCCTTTCATGAGAAGCCTCATTCTACGAATCTTGCTTTGTATCCCACCATGTTTCCATCTACTGCATGATGGAACTATGAACTTCTCTTCAAGTCTCGATACTGTGCCCTGACATCATTCTTCTTGAACTGGAAGGTTCTGCATCAATGATGTCACTGCATTCATCATATTATTCTTTGTTTTGAAACTGTCATCACTTGTTCTTCGGAACAAGTCTTCATTCTTCTTTGCTTGTAAGTGATTATGTATGCGATCTTTCCTACAAGTCAAATGCAATTGTATGGTTAGAAACATTTCATAAGGAATATTTATATTGGCAAACACATATGCATAAATATATGATCATGCAACTACTTTAGCCAATACAACATTCATCCATATCTCACTGAAACTTTCTAGATGCCTTCCATCTCTACCAGGACAACATTGAGATTGTGCACTAATCCAATATGTCAGCAAAGAGGTTTCATTCTAGATAAGTAGCAATGGAGAATTTGTATAGCACCATGAGCTACTTACCCATATGCATATTAGTAGTATACTGTCATTAATGCAAACATCCTATCATGCATAATACAATAACTGAATATAAACAAATACATAACAAAAGAATATCATGAAATAACAATTGAATACTTATCTTTATTTGTTTCGTGGGTATACTCCTTCTTGACTCTTCAGCTTCATCGTCTTCTTCATTCATGATAGCATCGTTTCTTATCCAAATGCTGAGGTGGATAAGAAGTTCTTCAAGAGTTGAGTTCTTCATATTCCTCATTGCTTGAGGGATATTCTTTGGATGGGAAGAGCTTGATCTTCAATTTCTCCCACCTTCTCTTCTTGAGCTTCTTCTTCTTATGAGTTCTCTTTCTAGAGACTATTGGGAGTAATCACTTTCTTTTAGCACATATTCCTCACATGAATGAATTCCACGATCCTGGGAGGCCATTCAAGGTGGCCATCACCACTTTTGCATTCTTCACTTTTTCTTTTACAGCTTCAAGTTGTTCTTTGATTTGAGAGACTCTTATGACTGCATGGTCTCTGCATTCTGGATCTTCACATTCTTCAATTGGTCATATTCTGATTTTGTTCTTCCCTTCAAATAGCTTTGCTTGCAATAGGTAGTGCTCTATAATGCACATGTGCAAGCCTTCTATGCCAAAGCTCATTTGTCCCTACTGTGTCATGGATCAAGGCTTGTTCCTTCAATTTGTACAAGCCTCCTTCTTGTTCTCCAATCACTATCGTATCATCGATAGTCTTTCCTTTTGGCCATATGATGGCTTTACCATCTATGAATTCCACCCGCATTCCTTTTGCATCTAATGCTGAAATGGAGAGAAGGCTCTTCTTCAATCCTAGCACAAACAATACTTCTTTCATTGTTAGAGACTTACCAGAGTCTAGCTTGTATGAAGATTCCCCACTACCTTTTATTGGATATTGGTAGTCATCTCCTAGTTTCACCTTGTGAGGTGATTCATGTTCTGATAGTCTTACAAAGGATTCCTTGAATCCTGTCATATGTTTGGAAGCCCCACTATCTATAAGCCAATCATAACTTCCATGAGTAATGTTACCTATGAGAGCTGACATCAGAACATATTCATCCTTTCTTGAAGAATCTTCACTTTCATATCTGGATCTCTTTCTGGATGGTTCATCGCCTCTGCATCATGAGCATGATGTCTCTTTTGGCCTTGTCTCCCTCTGAAACTGGAACCTCTATACTCATGAAGATGTCCAATCCAGTTTCTTCAGAGAGATCATATACTTCCAGGATTGGAATTGTTCAACTTCCCCAAGCTTGTCACCAAGATGATGTGATATATCATATTGAAATGAGAACCTTAAATGGAAATAGCAAAGGATTAGATCTTACCGATTTGAGGTGTCTGTCCCTATCCCGGAGTTCGCTGATCTAGGGTTTGTCGCAGAAACCCTAATTTTAAAAACTTGGAATATTTCAGATCTGATTGGATGAACAGATATATCTCTTCAAATGGAGCTGTCCAATGTACTCCTTTTCTGAAAACAGTGAAGCGAAACTCTCGGAACGGGAAGCCCTAATTTTCTGATTTCTTCTCCAGAAATGCCTGTTACTGTTTCTATGATATCTCCAAAATTAATGATCCTCTATGTGTAAAAATTCTCACTGAGGTAAAGTAGCATGTCACTGATCCAACACCATAGGTTTCATCAGCATTGGTTTCACCATTTGAGATTTATGATCCTTTTCCCAAGGTGACCTGTTACAGGACTGTTCAGAACAGCAAAGTTGTACGGCATGCCACGTGTCACTGGTTCATATTATGAGTCTAAAATTTGGACCACAGAACGTACAGTCCGTTCCCTTTCTGTAACATCTTCATGAATTCCATTTGGACCTCTGTAGCCCAAGATATTATAGATCTCCCCAGGTGTCCTGTTTATGGATGATTTCTGGAAGAGGCTGGAATCCTAACTTGGAGAGATCATATCTCCTGGAATACAGCGAATCAGAGGCTTCCCTTTGGACACCGTGTTCTTCAGGATTTTATATTCGGCCCCTGAAATTTTTAGCTTTTGAGACTTCTCAAATCTTGGAATATAGCGAATGTACCAAAACTTAGCAGTTTTAGTATTTAGGGTTTCTCCTAGCTCAGGGTCAAACTAGGGTTTGACTTTCCCGGAGTTTCACCCAACCAAATTTATTGATCCAGGTCTCTAAATTTAGGTTTTGATGAGGATAACAATCCTATTCTAGTCTCACTCAAAAAATTTCTCTTCTGTAGAAAGCCCTAATTTCCACATCGAAACTGAAAAATGCTTGAAATTGAATTCCGCATCGACAGAAAGATGCACCCTTCAATGGAGAGTCATCCTAGCATACTTGTGATGAAAATATGTGGAGGAATATCCATAAAATAGGAAGCCCTAGTTCCTATAGCTGCACAATGTCTTCTGCTCAGGTTAGCTCTGATACCATGTTAGTTTTTCAACATTTAAGCTAGCATTATGATAAGATCTTTTCACTGAGAGAATAACAAGCACAGCAATCACATAAGCACATCACAAGAGACAAGAGACACAAAGATTTTAGGAGGGGAAACCATAAATGGAGAAAACCCCTCAACTTCCTCTAAGATAGTATCACCACAAGATCTAAACCAAAAACAGTAAGATGACCTCCCTTCACAACAGCAGCCTTCTGTCTTCTGTCAAGCCCAAGAATTTCCTTCTCCAAAAGTGCGCCACACTTGAGAGAGCAAGAGAGCTAAGTCACAAGTGATAAATAGAGAGACTCTCACTCTCTATTTATATTCTTCCGTTGACTTGAAGTGCACTCAACCATGTCGGCTTAACTTATAATTAATTACTTGAGCCTACACCTTAATTAGTGTATAATAACCCAAGTGCCCCTAAACTGTGGGGACTTACCTAATGACCTGATATGACTTGTTTACATTATTAATCCTCCCGATCGGAACATCGGGGCATGACCACATGACTCAAATGCATAATAGAAACATCCTAGAATAAACATCGGGTTACAATATATGAAATACATAGAAGAATACATTCCGAAGTTACATATACATCAACACCTCAAATAAACATTCATTTTGTTTCTACAATTCCTTCTCACCAAATTCACACACCTATCCCCACTTCTTCCTCATCTCTTGCAGTTATTTTCCCCACTTCTACCATGATTTTATACGCCCATCAGTGTGGAAATTCCATTTTCCCAATCCCAACCCGATCCCCTGATCACTCCCCAAGAAGAAACCATCTCGACCTCCGAAGGGATGGCATATTTTGGTGAGGATGTTGTGGTCTCTTTAGGATAATATTTTTGGAGCAAGAAGGAAACAGAAGTGATGAAAAAAGGAACTAAGAGAACAAGGGAAGGAACAATTAAATAGGTTCCTTCTCTTAATCAAGTCATATGGAAATTAGATTCCCCTAATATTAAAGAAGGGGCTTTAGATAAAATAGCTTCCATGGGGTATTTTGCAGGAGCTAATTATGATTATGTTTCAAAGCTGAATAAAGATCTTTCAGACAAATAATAAGAGCTACATTAGACCAAACGAGACTTTGTAGCAGCAGAGGAAAACCTTAAAAAAGAAGTCTAGGTTCTAAAGAAATAGCATGAAGAGAAGTTGAAGAATTTGTAGAAGAAGAATGACTATCTCAAGCATCATCTTGAGAAGTCAGATGTTCTCAATCAACAATAGGAAGATACGATTGCTACCCTTGATCAACAGCTCAAGGAAGACCAACTAGTTCTAGTTGCTTCATCTTTCTATAAATTGACAAAAGAATAGTTCAAGTAAGTAGTCTGCAAGGTCCATGAAGAATTCTATCAGACCATGGCTGGTTTGTATAGAGGTTTTAATGAAATGTACGAGCAATACAAATATGTTTGAGATTCAATATCAAATCCTGCAATATCATAATACTTGTAGGATAGCAGTAGCTAAGGCCTTCGATGATATTTTATATTGGTAGAAGCATATCAAAGGTAGAACACATGATCTGTGAGTCATGGATAAACTTCATACCAAGAAAACGGAAGTCACAATTGAGACCTAGGAAATCATCTATGATGTGGTTGAATCCATCATCAAAGGTTGATAGCTGGCATGCATACTTAGATGATTAGCTGTTGAAACCTTGATCAGTTTTTTTGACATGCCATCTTTGGATCCGATTGACCACACACTTCCCCTAAAGCTGAAATTGGAATAAATTGAACAAAATTTCGCTACAGCTAAGGAGCAGATCCAAGAGATAAACCAACTCACCATGCAGGAGATCAATACATTGATCGAGATACCCGATGTTGGGATGGTCATAATATAGGTGTACACAAGTACACTTAGAACATGCAAAATATCAGGATATTGATGATTTGATGGACCTAGATTCCAAGTGGCATTCCTCCATTGGAAAACCTTGAAACTACATTATTTTTTAATCCCACATCTTGGTAAATTTTCCTATTCTGTAAAATATGTAATATTATTTAAAGGGAACATATTTCCCAAGTATAAAGAGGAAATTTGGAGATTAATCCTAGGATCTATACTGAAGAAGATACTGCCAAGTGCATAACAAGAAAGCTTGTGATTTTTGTACTTTGTAATTTTTTGCAAGTTAATAAAATTATAGTCATTTTATGTTGTGTTTCATGGTTGTTCATTAAATGTCTTTAATGAATTCTAGTCCTTCTTCCATCTATCTAGCATGCTATTTATTGATTGTTTATCTATTAATGTGTTGGTTCACGTATTGATTTTTCCTTAAGAGATTGACATATTGATTTTGCATTAAATGAATGTTTTTATTTGATTCACATCATTTATTGCACAACTAAAGATTAGTCATTGATATATGATACTGATTTGTTAATTTTTATTTCCTCTTAGACATGTTGTATGTAGAAATAATATATCAATTCTATGATTAATGATGCTAAGAAGAAGCACACGAGATATATCTTTCCACTAATAATTCTCACAAGCATACACAGGAAAAATAGAGAGAAGAAAAGAGATTGAATCACATGAATGAAGAGATGAATATTGGTGTATATCATTCCATTTAATAATGATGAATAATAGTGTACATAAATATTACATCCCTCATAGGAAAATCGAGTTGTATGGAGACAACTCATAAAGCTAAAAAATGATGACTTACCAAAATATAGAAAACCCCCATAGGCGGCTAAAGCACTTCCCAAATCTATCAAGGACCTCATGAATTGGAAAAATCATGAGTGATTTTTCAAGGAGATGGAAAAAAATTCTAATCCTAGAAAATGGAGGAGAATTCATGAAGGATGGGTTGTCAACAAAAGCACCAAGTTTCCTAGTTTTACTAGCTTTACCTTATCCATAGAAAAGAAGGAAAAGTAGAATAAAGAAGAATATGTTGTAAAGTGTTGTATACTAATTATGGATGGTCAAAATGTGGTCAAGGTCAGCCTATAATTATAAATAAATCATTTATAGGATATATATGACATGTATTGACTTTAAGGTGCAAGTGGATGCCAACTAATTAAGCTAGTGGGTGAATAATTAATCAAATAATGATTAATTATTTTTTCCTAAGTTATGAGTGGGTTTAATATATTCCAAAATCCCCCTATAAGACTTACTTTATTATGGTATGAAAAAAAATATAGATGCATATAGGGCCCAACAACAAGGCTATGGTCCCCCTTTAACAATTATTATGTCCAGAAAAGTGAGGAAAGAGGCAAAACCACATGGGGAAAATCCTCCCTCAAAAAAGGAAAAGGAATTTTTTTTGAAATAATATGTATTCAAAATATCCTTATATTCACTTGAATGAGTTGAATGAACTACTTTTGGATGGAAGAATTGTTGAAGAAATGATGAACTCCATGATCATGCACTGGAGTGTAGAACGCGCAAGAAGGAAGAGGAGAGACTCCTTGTATCTCATCATATGAGGAATTAGGAGAATTATCTAAATGATTATTTCTGATTTAAAACTATTATATTCCAACATAATCTGAAATTGAAAAGATATTTGTGCATACTCCTTCCCAAACAGTACAAAAATTAAGACAATTTATTCCACACCCAATTCCCTGAATAGCTGCAAAATTGTGATGTGAATCACATGTCAATATTCAAAAATGATGTAGAACCTATATATATATATATATATAATATGAGGATGATAAAAATATTATATATCATAAATATTAGCATATGTAACAGCAAATACAAAGGATTCAGTGGCTCCATGAGGATATAGGGCTAGACTAGGAAAATTATGAGCAATTGGGGAAAACTGATAGGTTTAAAAATATGAATGATGGATGGGAATAATATCTGAACCACAAGTGTTTATAAAATATCCAAACATGTTTAATATCAATGCAAATATTACTAATGACATGGATAACCAACCACTGAAATATAGGAAATACTTCAAACCATGTAAGATAAATATCATTGCATAAGAGAGCAATGAGGAATCAACTAGTGAACTTGGGATTTGTATAGTCTTAGGATTATTCAGAGGTATAGTGGATGGTATGGATGGTGGCATTATATGTGTCATGACATGCATATCAGACTGCAAATAATATTCTAAATCAGATATACAATATTGTGAGGAAGAGTTGCTCGAGACAAGTCAATATCTAGTCAAAAATCACAATTTTTGGGAGATGAATCTAGTGGATTGAGAGGAGGATTGTCAAATAAAGGATCTGTTATTTCTGATTCTTATATATCAGAAAATAATTATATATCAAATACATTAGAAAATTATAGAACTCTGGCACTCAAATCATAAGTTATATCACCTTGGAACTGCGTAGTTTGACATTGTTACGAGGAATCAACAGGCTTTTCTAGTTCTTCTAGAACTTCGATCTTGTGCTTCTCAAAAACCTAAGACATGATGTCCATATTATTCTTGAAAAAATTATTATCTCAATGAAAACCCTTGCTTCAATAATAACACTTGGGTGTGCTCCCTTTCTTCTTAACTTTCTTCATTAAATCTTCATCTTCAATTTCTGACTTTGGCTTCTTCACAATTTGTTTTTCTTTGGATGTGACATTATTTTTCCTTGAAACAATAAAGCATGATCCTTTATCTTGGGATAATTAATTACACCCATATTGATCAATTTATTTTTCTCCTTTGTTAGTGAATCAAGAAAATAATTTAAATAAGGCATTTTCCACTTAGGAACAACGATCCTAGTAGCATAAAAAGTAGACACAAAAACTGAGTAATTAGGACCCAATTTTGAAAGAATGGAAAGGATTAATTGATCATATTCTTTATCAATCCAACATTTCTTGAGAATTAGATAAAGTGAATTTAACTTGCTGAAGAAACCCTCAAGAGATTCAAAATTGCTTGGACTCAATGAGAATAACTCAATCTCCAATTGATGCACTCTTAGCTCATCTAGAACTCCAAAGAGAGACTCTAGTTGAGTCCATACTTGGTTTGGAGTGGTCAAAACATATATATATATATATATATGTGAAAGATTATATCAGGAGAAATAGAGAGGAAATGAAATCCATAGGCTTCATACAACATATTGTTCCACTTAGCTTTCTCAATCACAGCATTAGGCTCATTCTCCAAAGCTAGAGTAACTCAGCACAATCCTCTACTACACAATATAATGGAGATTTTGGATTTCCATTAGTGGTAGTTTAAGGGAGTAATAATTATTTATGAAGTATAATCCATATTTTTGAATTTATGTGCTCAATAAGAAACTCTCTGCAACCTGCCAAAAAAACTAGGAGAAAATCTTGTAAGCTAGACAAGCTCTTCTTCAAAGAGGGATAGGAGACTGGATGCGCTCCTCAAACTTGTAGAACTTGATAAAACTTTCTGCTATGATACCATGTAGAAATAAATGATAAATTATATGAGCAATGATTCTAAGAATAAGCACATTAGATAGATCTTGCCACTAAGAATTCTCACAAGCATACACAGGAAAAATAGAGAGAAGAAAAAAGATTGAATCACATGAATGAAGAGATGAATATTGGTGTGTATCCTTCCATTTAATAATGATGAATAATAGTGTACATAAATATTACATCCCTCACAGTAAAATCAAGTTGTATGGAGACAACTCATAAATCTCAAAAATCCTGACTTAGCAAAATATAGAAAACCCCCATAGGTGGCTAAAGCACTTCCCAAATCTATCAAGGACCTCATGAATTGGAAAATGCATGAGTGAGTTGTAAAGGAGATGGAAAAAAAATGCTAATCCTATAAAATGGAGGAAAATTCATGAAGGATGGGTTGTCAACAAAAGCATTGAGTTTCCTAGTTTGACTAGCTTTACCTTATCCATAGAAAAGAAGGAAAAGCAAAATAAAGCAGAATCTGTTGTAAAGTGTTGCATGTTAATTCTAGATGGTCAAAAGGTGGTCAAGGTCAACCCAAAATTATAAATAAATCATTCTTAGGACATAGATGGCATGTATTGACTTTAAGGTGCAAGTGGATGCCAACTAATTAAGCTAGTGGGTAAATAATTAATCAAATAATGATTAATTATTTTACCCTAAGCTAAGAGTGGGTTTAATATATCCCAACATTGTACATCTATAATATTTGGATAAAACTTTTTCGCAATTTTAATTATGTAATATTTATTTAAATTTGGTCAAAGAGTTTGATCTTAATTTTAATTTATGTATATTGAGTAATTAGTTTATTTTTCCTATTATATTTTGCAACTGCCCTATATTATATCTGCTATTTCCCCTTTTTAATTTTTCTTAAATAGTTATTCTAGCAATCAGTTACTTTGAATATTTTCTCACTTGTCCTAAGAGAAGATATTATTGATCTCATAAACCTTTGTTCTAGTGGAGGCCTTGTATCCATACAAATTAGTCATCCCAAACAACTCGGGGATAGAAGTGTCTCTCCATGAGATTGATTCGAATCATTTCTGGTTTTAATTTTTCCTTCTGTTGATTTCCTTGTAGTTTTTCCAGCAACCTACAACTCGATCCCTCACTAATGAGGTCTCACCTGAGATATCTATGTGGACTTCTAGAACCAGGTTTATATAGTTATAGAAAGGGATTTCTTCCTTTCAACAACAACAAGCCATTCGACTGAAACAAAGGGATGGGTTACTATTGACAGATCAATAAAGAAGGTTAATGTTTTAACATAGTCACAACATATAATAACATACACGATTATCAACACATGCAAAATATATAAATCATACACATATAAACCATATTTATTGTTGACATTCCATAATATATGTCCGACCAACTCATTAAGATTCATACACAATACATACATACACCAAACAAATATATTTAACGTGGAAACCAATATGGGAGAAACCACAAAATAATTCTTCATCTTCCATGAGTAATATTTGTAACGCTTCTGGTCTATGCACACAACTTGCAGACTTATCTCATAATATTTTCTAGAATGGATGGGTTTTTTATTTCTTTCTCGTTCTCTCATGCTTTCTTTCTTCTATTTATCAACATATCTATTGATATTTCCTGTTGTGAAGGTTATTTTCCCAAGAGTAAAAAATTATAAGTGTTCTTTCTCATCCTTCATCCGCACTCACCATCGATCGACCTGATATACATCTTGCAATTACTATTCCAACCTTCGAATAGTTAGCAACTAAAAGTTGAATGGTTGTTCTAACTACCACAATAAATATCGTTACATTAATAAAGGAACTAATGTCCCAAATTACAATCATTCTCATTCCCACAAGTAGAATATTAGTCTAAATTAACTCATCATTAGATTTATTATTTTCTCAAAACATGGTGAATTCGTGGATTCAACTTTTCTCCTTTTTTGTCATTTCTTTACTTTCCTTGCAACTAGATTCTTCCCAATTATGACAAAAACTGTTATGCATTTTCCTAGGTCCAACACACCCTCAACACACACATATGGCTCATCCCAAGCCAGTTTAGCCATAAAATTATGTCGCACCAAGTTTACTCCTAACAGATGGCTCAGACCATGCGACAAGTGATATAAAAATTAATAAGCACGAATAGGTAAAGGGATTACCTTTCTCTAGAGAATCCGTAGAATATTCTAACAACTCATTCAATACATAGGTCGACCATTTTATATGGAAACCCGTAGTACATTATTCTACTACAAAAATGGTTACAGTAGTACACTAGTTCGGTCACATATTCCTGAGCATCTTTCTAGATAATACTTGTGTTGTGAACCAAACAATAGTTTCATCGATAGAGGAAATGGATAATCCTCTCTTATTTCTGACCAGGTTATATTTTTCCTTCATTCAGTTGACTATGCCTGGGTCTTGCTGCTTTCAAGTAAAGAATGGTGATGGGTCAACCCATGTAAGAGGCACTCCAGTGATTGGAATTATCAGATCGATGTCCACTAAAATTTTTCGATCCATCCAGAGGGATCCTTCTTGAAAGAGAAAAAACAATTGTATTATCATTTCCAAATAGTCTATGCTTCAATTTTTCTTCAGCAACAAAAACATTTCGACCAACTTTTTTGATGTCATCCTCATCAGAGAATCCTATTTTTTCCTTCTCGATATCAACAATCCTTCTGAATTTCTTTATATGCTTATATTTATTTCTACCAGGTTTGGGGAGATGAATCAATTATTAACATTGGATTCCTGTAGAAACTCATAATCACCTTCATCGAATTCCTAATTTTATTATGTGTCCCTTTCTTTCCTCTTCTCTTTATTTGGATTCCTTTCTTCTCACAAAGGTCATGTATCATGACATCATGAGTTCAAGAAACTTCCATATATCATGGTATATGAATCCCATCATATTCATATTCAGTAGAATGTCTGGCGTAACATGGACACCTTTCAAGATGGTTGGCTTGACCAATGGATACTTGGAATTGTTGCTAATATTTACACTAGGAGCATCATCTTCTCTTAGGGAAATGTATCCAGAAAACAAGGTCGTTGAACCAGATCCTGATGATTTGGCATAATGGGTATCCTTGAATATTTGTTGAGTAACATTTCCATGGCGAGTTCTCTTCTTTCTTGAGGGAACGACTAGCACCAATCGTCACACCACTTTTGGAGCTTCTTCAACAATGGGCATGCGATAGGGAACCTCCATGCCATATCCTTAAAAGGTTATAGTGATCGATATAGCTATTACCATAATCAATAAAACAACTTCAACTTTAAAGGGTTTGCAGAGATATATCTCGACTCAATAAATTGATCAATGGGATACAAATGAATGAACAGACTTCCACATGAATATGTACTAGTTTTACACATGCAGGAAGTCATCCATTCATGTGGTTATGAAATAAATGGAAAAGGTGGTGGAAACTTCTATTACATGGGTAAATATTTCCCATCCTTCCAATAAATTGCCACCCAAACCATCACTTCACTAATTGTGATTGTAGGAAATTATTATACATTAATGGCAGATGTGATGAAAACGCATGCCTCCAAAATATCTCGTTACCTCAAATTAACTACCCTCCAACTATCACTTTGGAAAATTTTCATCTTGGGATAGACATATAGTCTATGACACCATTTCTCTTGTGACGGACATATAGTTACGAAATAATTCGATACCTATGACACATCTCGAAACTTGTGATAAAATTAAAAACTTATGACAAAAGATGTATATACAATAACAATTATTATTATTATTAATACTACTACTACTACTACTACTATTACAATTATTGTTATTATTATTATTATCAGTCGAACGAAGTATGGCTATCCAGATAAGGTTTTAACTGACTTCCATTCACTAACTTCTGCAACTGGACCAAACCCTCGTTGATGATACAGATGACAACATAAGGTCATAGAAAGTGCATTCAAATATTTCTATGATGCTTAGAAAATTATTGTCATACAGGAGGACAAAACCACCAACATGAAACTGCTTGTACTTAATATGGAGGTCATTCCAAACCTTATGTCTCTCCTTCTCAACACACTGATGATATCCTGCAATAAAGAGACCTTCTTCTAGCTGTAACAATTGCAAAAATATTTATTCTACTATTCCAACATCTATCATCTGAGTGATTGCAACAATTCTGAGACTAACTACAATATATTCTAATGGAATGGTGACCTCCTCTAAATAAACCAATCTTAATGGAGTCTTCCCTCAAATTTTTACAGGTCTTATGACATATGGTCATATCCTAAATTCAGTCGACTTGCCTTTACAAAAATATAAAAATAAAATTCTTGAATTAAGAGAATCCATCGATAGATCTTTCCCCCCAACAATAGCTTATTTACCAAATATTTCAATGCAAAATTATTCATATACATCTTTAAATGTCCTCCCAACAAATAATTTTGAAACTTATGAAGAGAAGATACCATAGCAAAGCTTATTTACCAAATATTTCAATGCAAAATTATTCATATACATCTTTAAATGTCCTCCCAACAAATAATTTCAAAACTTATGAAGAGAAGATACCATAGCAAGTCCTTCCCTCTCAGTACTGGTATAGTTCATTTCTGTTGTTGACAAATTTCTTCTAGAAAATGCAATGGGGTGATCAAGAGAAACCTCACCTGGTTGTGTACGTACAACACCAAGCGCGACAGATGACACATTGACATATACATGAAATTCCTTTTTTTAGTATCAAAATTGTTAAATAAATGTAACCGTAGAAGATATTAAATTTTGTATTATTATTGTTATCACCCCTTCTAGAGATTTTGTTCCTCTAATTAGGGATGTCATTGATTTAATTGGTCATGTAAATTCTTGAGGTAAGACTTCTGTTGTAGATTGGGTTAGTAGTACCCACAAAAGTATTATTAAAATGTATTTTTGAGTCTTTTGAGGTAAGTCGTCCCTAGAATCAAGGAAATGTCATCCCAATTGGGTTATTAGCCCTCTTATCTGATTAGTATATATAGGAGAGGTGCCTACCTCATTGGGATAAGAAAGATACTCAACACTTGTGCTAGAGAGAGGAAGTAGTCCAAAATTATTCTTGGGGTCTTATAAGAATTATTATTTGGGTCTTACACTATATTTAGTTGAATTCTATATCAAGGAATTTTTGTTGGGTTTTCTTCCCCATGAGGGTTTCCCATGATAACTCTCTGTGGTATTTTGTGTGATTGTTCCTATCTTTCTTCCAGTGATCCTTTTGTATATGGTTATGATGTTATGATGTTAAATGTTTTTAGATCTTGTATAACCATTGAAATATTAACATCATATCATATCCACCACGAAAGAATTCTTTGTGCATCTTAAACACTGCTACAGCTACAGCTACTGAATATTAGGGATTCATGCTTGTAAACCATAGAGTGAGAAAACTAGTTATGTTGGTACTTTTACTATAACTAGACATTGGAGAAGGATCAAGAGCTCAAACTGTTAAGAACCTGTGTCAACCCGTGTCAACCCTCCCCTTTATTTTGTTAGTATATTTTATCGGACACATATGCTTTGTAAGTCATCCCATCAGTATGTTGTATTATCCCACATTCATGGCGAGTAAGTAATAGTTGTTAAGTTGTCTATTTATTGTGTTTTATTATCCCACATTCATGGGGGGTACTAGTTGTTTATATTAGACTTAGTATATAAGTATGTGTTGAGTCTAATGAAAGCATCGAAGAGTTATTTTGTATTGAGCTTGCTCAAAGGACGTTGCCCCCTCGAAGTGGCCCACGATTAATAAAATATCTTTTGTGATCCAATATTTTGGTTATATTTTGCATTATCATTGTTTATTGTAGGATTTTCTCCACATCTGGTATCAAAACACTTTCTTTGGCACAAGTGGGAAATTTTTTTTTTTGAAAAAAAAAAGGGACAAAATTGGGCGGCGACTTTAACATCCATTTTTGAAACTTTATGTGCATAATAAAGAAAAATAATTTGGATATATAAATTTATCTTTCAAAAATACATAGTTTCAAAAAAACAATCATCTCATTTGGAGTTCTAAAAGTGGAGATATTGTGGATTTAAAATCAGCAATTTTTTCAGAATTTCGGTGACGGCTGCAGAAATTGCAGAGCAAAAAGCTTTTGATCGGGTGCCTAGATTTCTATTCTAATTCATGGGTAGAAGCAGAGTGGTTGTTCCAATTTTAGAAACAGTCTATAATATCTATTCTGAGCAATATAGATCAGGTTATTCTCATTTAAAAAAAAATTGTCTCAAAACCCTAGCTCTAATTACGAGTTTTTGAGCATTGGGTGGAATTTCTGCCACATTTTTTTTGGCACTGTGATTATTGCAGTAGTTATTATTATTGCAGAAATATTCTTAATTAGGATCAGGGAATAAACTATGGAAATTGAACCCAAGTGATAGAAAAAATTGCACTCACAAAATTGCTAATCAACCATGCAAAATTACAAACAAAGGAGACTGAAATTGGAGGATAACACTAATTTGTATTGAATAAGTGTACAATAGCCAAATTTATGAATTCATAGGCTGCTGAAATATATAATTACATGAGATATTTGAATTCATAAGGATGCCATTCAAAATAGTCAAAAAGTAGGCTTAGTATATCTAGTCAAATCCCCCATAGGTGCATAAAGCAGTTTCCAAATCTACCTAAACGTTCACGAATTGGAAAAGTCAAGTAGGAAAGATAATAAGTGATGGAAAGACAACTCATACATTATTTTATTAGGATAAAATAATGGATGATGATGAGGGAAAAAAACAAGTCAACTACACCTAGTCTTACTTTCCCTTTTGCCATAAATCTCAATAAAGTAGGCAACTTAGCAGAAAAAGTAGATATGCTCGAGGGAGGATCTAGAATAAAGAATACATGCTAAATATGGTTTAGAGGAGGTTTCCCAACCACTCCATGAATCATTTTTATCAAGTTTGACTTCTAGGACATGTGGAAGACAACTTGCATAGAGTGGAATATTGGAAACTAGGAAAATAAGACAAAAATGGATTAATTATTGTCTAAGGAAGTTAACTATGGGTTGATTATTCTAACACCCCCACTTAAGCCTAAATTTATGAGTAAATATCAGAAAAATATAAGGTCTGGCAACAGGGATTAGTCACCCTTTACATACTGCATGTCCATTTAACCAAGGAAAGAGGCAAAAACCGAGTGGGAAAATCCTCAATTAAACATGGAAAGTAAAACAAAATTTGAAAATATTGTCATCAATCATGCTTCACAGAATGATCAATAATCCCTAGCAGTGATTTTAGATTACTGAATGTCTTCTCACAAAAAAATTTGGTGAAGATGACTGCTACTTGTTCTGAAGATGCAGAGAAGTGTAGGTGAATGTTTCCATCATGCACAAGCTGTCTGATGTAGCACATATGGATCTCAATGTGTTTGGTTATATATCTCTGAACTGGATCATTGCATATTTTAATGGTGCTTTGATTATCACAATAAATAATAGTTGAAAACTATGATTCGAAGCCACACTCACCAAGTATCCCCTGCAACCATAAACATTGAGTTGCTGCATTTACAACTCCTCTATGTATATGAGAGTGCTATGGCACTCTGTTTCTTGCTTGACTAGATGATTGTCCCTTCAGCAAGAATGAACACATATCTCGATGTTGAATTTCAATCTGTGTTGTCACCTGCCCAATCACTGTCAGTAAACCCATTCAAATCAAGATCATATTTAGCTTTGTAGAAGATCCCATGAGTTCTTATTCCTTGAACAAAGTTAACGATCCTTTTGGCTGCTCTCCAATGGATCTCATGAGGTTGATTGATGTATCTTGAAGCCACACTTACTACATAAGAAATATTAGGTTGAGTGTGTGTAAGGTAAAGCAAACACCCAATCCACTGCCTATACAGTGTATTATTTACCATAGGAGAAGAACTTGCTTCTTCAAGCTTAACTCCTGAAAGGAAGGGAGTCTTGCTTGGCTTGCAATATTTCATGTTGAACTTGTTCAGAAAATATAAAGCATACTTGGACTGATGTACTTTTATTCCATGTTGGGATTGAGCAATTTCGAGACCCAAGAATTGGCTCAACAACCCCAAATCAGTCATAGAAAATGCATGGTTCATTGCATCCTTCAAGGAGGCAATATATTTATTTGAACTTCTTGTAATTAGAAGCTCATCCACATATAGGACAATAATCATCAAAGAACCATGAATCAGCTTCAAATAAACATGAGGATCAGACTTGCATTGAACAAAACTCAATGACAACAAAAATCCATCAATCTTGGCATACCAAGCCCTGGGGGCTTGCTTAAGCCCATACAATGATTTCTTTAGCCTGCACACAAAATATGGATTAGTAACAAACCCTTGAGGTTGGTGCATGTTAATCTCTTTAGTGAGATCTCCATTCAGGAAAGCACACTTCACATCCATGTGATGTACCTCCCACTGCTTCGAAGCTGCAATGGCTAAGGCTAGCCTGATGGAGTCCATGTTTGCCACTGGTGCAAAGGTTTCATTGTAGTCAATACCATGTACCTATGAGTATCCCTTGGATACCAATATGGAATTATATTTCAAATTTGAACCATCAGTAGCAAACATAGTTTTGAAAACCCACTTACATTGAACTAGCTTCCTCCCTAGGGAAGATCAACTAGTTCCCAAGTGTTGTTCTTCTGGAGCGAGCTGAATTCTTCTTTCATGGATTTTTGCCATATTGGATCTTGTGCTGCATATTCATATGTTTTTGGGTCTGAAGCAACCATTATATATCACTTCTCTACAAACAAAGGGTCTTTCATACACAGAGCACTCTCAAACTGAGATCTAGTCCTCCTAGGATCACTAGGATTTCCAGCTAGTTCCCCAGCTGCATGAATGATCTTTGCTACCCATTTTTGTCTTGTAGGAATGCAATGATCTGCAATTAAATCATCATTATCATACATATTAGAATCAACAAACTCATTTGTCTCTTCACTTACATTCAATGGTTCTGGTGGTGAAGAAGACTCTCCAACTTCAACTGCTGCTAAAGGCTCTTCTTGGAACTGAACACTCCTTTCAATGAAGGATTTGTTTATGCTCAAGTTGATAAGATTGTACCATTTTGAATATTCAGAGTACCCAAAAAATAGACACTCTTGTCTTTGGGGTTGCAAAGCCTTCTTATTTTCTGTTGGAATTCTAGCCCAAGCCTTTGAGCCAAAAATCTTTAAATGTGCCACATCTGTCTTGTGCCCACTCCAAGATTCAAAAGCAATCATACCATAAAGATGTTTATGAGGAACCCTATTTTGGACATAGGATGCACAGTTTATAGCCTCATCCTAAAACATTGGTGGCAAAGTCTTAGCCTCCATCATACAAGTTGCCATCTCCTTCAATGATCTGTTCTTTCTCTCAGCAACACCATTTTGTTGTGGTGTGTAAGGGATTGAATGTTGCATCTAAATAACTACATATTCACAATATTGAATGAACTCAGACTTGACATACTCACCACCATTGTCAAATCTGAGGATTTTGAGTCTACTCCCAAACTGGTTTTCAACCAAGGCCTTACAGACTTTGAAGAGGTCAGAAACTTCAGACTTATGCTTCAGTAAGTAAACCAACCAATACCTAGAAACATCATCTATGAAGGTGAATGCATATTTGTATTGGCTCATTTACATATGAGGAAATGTACCAGCAACATCACTATGGATCAACTCAAGAGGTGCAGAGGTTCTCTCATGACTAGCTCTCTCAAATTTATGCTCTGGGTGTTTTCCTAGGATACAACCTTGATAGAATCCCTTGGAAAAATTAATCTTTGGTAACCCTATGACCATTTATTTTTCACTTAGATTAGAAAGATAATTATATTTAAGATGGCCAAATATTTCATGCCAAAGATTGCTTGCCTCATTAGCATGAATCAGAAGAGCAGAGGGGTTTGAGTAGGTCAGAAAATGTGAAAACATGTATACATTCAAAGTGTGATCTACAACTCCTTTTGCAATGACTTTACCATTCAAGATCTCTATGATCTCAACATCATCAAGTGAGAATATGACCTTCTTTGGAGACCCTATGTGAGTCATCTGATACACTGATAAGAGGTTAGAGGCAAGACCTAGAACATACCATGGTCAAGGTCAATCCTTCCTTTCCCCAAACTGTTAGTGAGAGAGTCATCTCCCAGCACTATTAGTGGACCTTTCGACATGTCAAGAGAAGAGAATTCCTCCTTGGTCGAAACCATATGTCTTGAATCTCCCGAGTCTATTATGAAGCTAGGTGAGCTTGATGTGCTAGAAACCAAAGCATGTACTCTCTCTCTATCCTCTGAATTTGATCCTCCTTACCTCTTCTTTGAGAAATCAGGAAGGTAGATGTTATTCTTCACTAGGAGTTGGGTCAACATGTCAATTTTCTTCTTCATGCATGAGCTTTCAGGATGATAGCCCTTACTGCAGTATGCGCACTTGCTCATTTCTCCTTTGTTCTTCTTTTTTTTCTAGAAGTTCTTCGTGGATCCTTGGGGCTCCTCTTGAGACTTTTTCTTGTCTCTCTTTTTCTCAGGTGGCTTCTTATCTTTCTTCTTGCCTTTTGCATCCACCCTCAAATCTCCAGCAACCAAAGCTTGGTCTTTGGAAGGTTTGATGGTGCCCATCATCACCAGTTTATTTTGTTCTTGTGTGAGGGATTCCATGAACTCTGCAAGCTTAGACATCTTCCAGGCTCAAGCTGTCAACTTGGTGGCATGGAAGGTTGAAACAAACATTGAATAGTTAGGGCCAAGCTTTGAGAGTATGGCCAAAACTAGTTGCTCTTCCGTCTTTTCAATTCTACACTGTTTTAGCTGCAAAACAATGGATTTAAACTTGTAAAAGTAGAGTTGCGAGGATTTGAAGGTGCTGGGACTCAAAGAGATCAATTCATTTTTGATTTGATGTTGTCTCATCTCATCTGTCTTACCAAAAATATCTTCAAGCTTCTCCCATACTTCATTAGGTGATGTCAATCCATCAAGATGGAAGAGGAGGTCTCTTGATATGCTTAGACACAAAAGACCATAGGCCTCATCCCTCCCGTTGTGCCATTTAATTTTCTCTGTAGCTACATTGGGCTTTGCCTCAGTTTCCATAGCCCCCTTGTAGAGACCCTTCGCTCTCAATAGTATCTCGATCTCTTCTTTCCATTCAAATAAATTAAATGGAGTCAAGATGATCTTTTGAGATTGATCCATAGCTCTTAACTGTGCCCTTCAACCAGCAGAATGTGCTCCCAGTCAAGATTTTGAACCTACAATAGCAATATGGAAGGAGATAAATTGATATACAAAGACTATGATACCATGTGGAAATTGAAACCAAGTGATAGAACAATTGCACTCACAAAATTGCTAATCAACCATGCAAAATTACAAACAAAGGAGACTGAAATTGGAGCATAACACTAATCTGTATTGAATAAGTGTACAATAGCCAACCTTATGAAGTCATAGTCTGCTGCAATATATAATTACATGATATATTCAAATGCATAAGGATTCCATTCGAAATAGTCAAAAAGTAGGCTTACTAAATCTAGTCAAATCCCCCATGGGTGCATAAAGCAGTTTCCAAATCTACCTAGAGGCTCACGAATTGGAAAATTCAAGTAGGAAAGATAATAAGTGATGGAAATGAAAATCATACATTCTTTTATTAGGAGAAAAGAATGGAGGATGATGAGGGAAAAAAGAAAGTCAATTACACCTAGTCTTACTTTCCCTTTTGCCATAAATCTCAATAAAGCAGACAACTTAGCAAAAAAAGTAGATATGTGATAGGGAGGATCTAGAATAAAGTATACATGCTAAATATGGTTTCCAAGAGGTTTCTCGGGCACTCCAGGACTCATTTTTAGCAAGTTTTACTTCTAGGACATGTGGAAGATAAATTGCATAGAGTGGAATATTGGAAACCTGGCAAATGAGACAAAAATGGATTAATTAATGTCTAAGGTAGCTAAATATGGGTTGATTATTTTAACATAAACCCTATCTGTTTAACTATGGAATTACTTGGGAATAGCCCTAAAAATCATTGTGAGGAGTACCACAAGAACCCCGAAGTAGTTGGCCATTGAGAGGACCTACCAAGCGAAAAGGGAAACGACCCCCACCAGATTTACTAGATTCGCATCCATTACAAAAACCAAAGAGCTATTGTTTTTTCCCAAGAAGTTAGCATTTTTACCTACGCCGTGAAGTGAGGGGTACTGCCCCAATACTCAATCCTGAGACAGCCTTGGTGGCTGAGTGAGTACCTTTGAACCATTAGGAAGCCAAATATACCTGGGGCCCATATCTATTTACAGTTGATAACATGTAGAATTCCAGACTTGTCACAGATCATTTACTCCAATTCAAGTTGATAAAGCATAGCTTTCTAGCACTGCCACAGATCATTTCTTTAGAAAAATAAAAATAAATAAATAAATAAAATAAAATATCAGCCATATATTCTTTGATTTAGCTCTATTTCCCTTGAAAAATCACTATTGCCCCTATTATTCTATTCTACATATTTCAATCATTAAGGACCCTATCCCAAGTCCACTTTCCGAAGACTGAAATTCCATCTCCTTCTTTCACCCCACTTCCGAAATTCACATTTTTTGTTTCCTTGTCCCTCAGAAAGTGTCCACAACCTAGTTACCCACTCGCATTTTCCCAACTCAAAATTTTCCTTTTCTAAAACTCTTTCTGTTTTTGTTTTTCCACCCATTTCCGATAAAAAAACAAAAATAAATCTTGCTTATAGTTGTCACCTGGGCAGGAGAAAATAGAAAAATGGAAGAAGAATTTGTCACCCTCAAGACCAAACTCGAAGATCAGGATCAAATATTTCTCGACCTCCATCTTCAGTATTCAGCCATGAGCAACCGGAAACAACCTAAGTCTTATGTAGGCACTGCGTTCTCTGCTTCCAGCAAATTTTGTGGGCCGAAGATTGAATTCCCTCACTTCAATGGTGATGATCCAAGTGGATGGATACATAAGGAAGAACAATACTTTAATATGCATAACACTTTTGATGTCATCAAAGTCCCACTTGCATCATTTCATTTGGAATGTGAAGCCCTTCAAAGGTTCTGTTGGTACATCAAGGACCATGAAGAGCCCCAATGGACAGATTTTTGCCAACTACTTTTACACTGATTTGGCCCTAGTGGTTTTGAAGAATTCACAGGAGCACTCACCAAGCTTCACCAGACTGGCATTGTGAGAGAGTATCAGACATAATTTGAGAAATTAGTCAAGCACACAGAAGTATTTTCTGATGCATTCTATAGGATTTGTTTTATCAATGTTGTTAAGGATACAATCTGATTTGATGTTACAATGTTCTATCCCAACATAATGATGGAAATCCTAGGGTTGGGTAAGTTGGAATAGGACAAGGTTAGGGCTCAACAATGCCCCAAATCCACTTTTGTTCCATTCAAAAATATGGTTCCCTAAAGACATCCAATCTCTCTGACTCCTAGAACCGCTCCTATCAAGCATTTGTCTGAAGCTGAGATGCAGGACCATAGGGAAAAAAGTACTTTGTTATAATTGTGATGATAAATTCATCCAGGGACATCAATGTACTAAACATAAGCCCTATTTCTTAGATGTGGCTTCTCCTCCTGCACTTGAAATTTGTGACATTGCTCAGGATCCAGTAGACGATCAGGTCAACATTCTGCAGCCGCCTATTGACCCTCAGATTGCTAAACAAGTTGATTGTTTTGTCCATCCTTTCTCTAGCTTTAAAGTCATGGTTGACAATGGGAGCACCTTACCTTGCAAAGGAAAGTGTTGTAGTGTGTGTATCTCTATTGGAGATTATAACTTATGCTCTAACATGTTTTCCATACCCCTAGGAGTTTTTTCTATGATTTCAAGCAGTCAATGGTTACGCACACTTGGACCCATTTTATGGGATTTTGCTGAACTCTGGATGCATTTTTTAGTGAATGGGAAAAAACACACATTTCATGGCTTACAACCAGGGTCTCTCAGGATCATCAGTTCACATTGCATGGAAACGATCCTTAAGAATAATTCACATGGTGTCATCACTCAGCTCCATTTCATTCAGATGCAACCTTCGGCAGTCTTAAATACTCCCTTGGATCTTTCATTCCGATGCACCCTTGAGATGCCCGATTTTTCCAATCCCTTCACTCTTGAGAGTGATGCTTGCGACAATGGACTTGGTGTTTTCCTCTTTGAAGATGCACATCCCATGGAATTCAAAGGTAAATCCCTTCCTGGAAAGAATTTATCCACCTCCACATATGAGAAGGAAATGATGAATATTTTGCATGCAGTACAGAAGTGGTGGCCATACCTCTTAGGGAATCCTTGTTGCATCAAGACTAATCACTAGAGTCTGAAATATTCTCTGGGACAACGGGTCTCATCCCCAACACAATAGAAATGGGTTAGAAAACTCAAGGTTTATGACTATGAGATCAATTACAAGAAGTCTAAGGACAATCTTGTGGTGGATACTCTTTCCCACACATTTGATGCCCCTATCTCTCTTTCATCTATTGTTATGCCTATTCCAACTTGGTTACACTTTTGTTCAACAAGGCTATGTCAATGACTCCTCATTATTTGAAATCATCCAACCATTGGCGAGTAGCCCTTCTGTGGTACCGCATTTATCTTGGGATGTCTCTTCTCTGAGATACAAGGGTCGTCTGGTGCTTACCCAGAGCACATATATTAAACACATAGTATTTTATGAACTCCATGCTTCTCCATTGGCAGAGCACTCTAGGTTCATGAAAACATATGAGAGGGCATGATGTCACTTCTTTTGGAAGGGAATGCAATGAGAAATTCAATATATGGTTTCTGAATGTGCTCCTTGTCAGCGCCACCAAGGTGAAACTACAATCCTTTCTGGATTGTTCGAACCTTTGGCCATCCCTATAAGGATTTATACATATATTTCAATGGATTTCATTCAAGGGCTCCCTAAATATGGAGGGAAGACCGTAATATTGTTTGTGGTTGATCGAATCTCCAAATATCATCATTTTTGTGCTCTCAGCCCTCCATATACCACCTCCTCAATCACACAAATTTTCATGGACAAGATATTTCTTCTTCATGGAATCCCTTCTTCCATTGTCTCAGACCGCAACACAACTTTCACAAGTCATTTTCTCCTTACTGACACCAAACTAAATATGAGTTCATTTTATCACCCACCAATAGATGGTCCGAATGAAGTCATCAACAACTATTGGGAAACTTATCTTCCTTGTTTCACCTCTGAAGAACAACATCTATGGGAAAAGTGGCTCCCTCTTGCTGAATGGTGGTACAATACTTCCTACCATATTGCATCTCAAATGACTCCATATGAAGCATTTTATGGTCACACACCTCGAGTAAGATTTCCATACACCCCCAGGAGTTCACTAGTTCAAGCAGTTGACATGGTTCTTTGAAACTGACATTAGATTCTTCACATTCTACAGGAGAACCTTTACATGGACAGAACCCGCATGAAACACCAAGTTGATCAGCACCATTCTGAGTGCACTTTTCAAGTTGGTGACATGGTTTTTCTTTGTCTGCAGCCTTACAAGCAATCCTCCTTGAAAATCAAAGGGAATCAAACCCAAATATCTCTAGTCCATATACATTTCTTCAAAATATTGGGTCTATTGCTTATAAATTCTCACTTCCTCTTTCTTCTCGCATTCATCAAGTGATTGGCACCAACATCAGAGAAAAAATTGTTTTACCAAAACGGGATAATGAAGGATCCATCATTTCAGATCTAGGGTCCATCCTCAATAAGCACACTTGTCATATTCACTCTCAATCCATCACAGAGGTCTTAATTCAGTGGCACAACATGCAACTAGAGGATGCTACATGGGAACCGCTCCTTTAGATTCAACAACATTTTCAACATCTAAAGATTTGAGGACAAAGCTTTTTTTTAAGAGGAAGGGGATGTTAAGAACCCGCATCAACCATCCTCTTTATTTTGTTAGTATATTTTATCGGATGCATATGCTTTGTAATTCATCCCATCAGTATGTTGTATTATCCAACATTCATGGGGAGTAATTAATAGTTGTTAAGTTGTCTAGTTATTATGTTGCATTATCCCACATTCATGGGGGGTAATAGTTGTTTCGATTAGACTTAGTATAAAAGTATGTGTTCAGTCTAATGAAAGCATCGAATTTTGTATTGATCTTTCTTAAAGGAGGTTTCCCCCTCGAAGTGACCCGTGATTAATAAAATTTCTTTTGTGCTCCAAAATTTCTGTTATATCTTGCATTCTCATTGTTTATTGCAGGATATTCTCCACACAAACTTCGACAGGAATAAGATGAAATATTTATACACCTTTTGTGAAAGTTTCAAACTCATATTCTCTATAATTCAGGAGATAACGTTCCAACAAATCAGGGTTCCATCCTCCTCTAGATTACATTAAAAAACATGTGACCAAGGGAAAATTTCTATATCTTGGGATATGAAGGTCTAATAAAAAATTTCAAGATGTTTATTTTAGGGAACACAATTTAGTTTCTATGGTCACATTGTCATACCATGAAGGTGAAATAATGACATGTGGTATTCCATACAAGTTTGTTATGCTGAATAGTCCTTAAAGAATTAACCTCAGGAAAATTCACATAAGACCCACTTGGAGAATACAATTCTGCTCTAACATGTGTGGTTGGAAATAATACATATCAGTATATCTTAGGACAAATTTTCATACCAAAAGGAGTAGAAATTTCATAGATACAACATAATCAATATTATACAAGTATATAGAAGAAATTGGAGAAAACTAGGGCTTCTTGTTCTGGGCACTTCTCTCCATCGATCAGTTGAAAAAAGGAGGACTATAAAACTCGCCTTAGGATGGAGAATATGTCTATGGAATAAGTTTCTCATTATGTGGATCTTCAATTTTTGACCTAAATTTGTTGCCAAAGAAAACTAGGGCATCATATATTTTGTAGATATGTCCACAGTTTTGGAAAAATGAGTATGCTGCTCAACACTCCTTGAAGAGGCACATATTTCTATCCAATAGGATATGAAAGATACATAAGTTTAAAAAGTTAGGGTTTCTCTAGCTCCCTAGAAGCAGTCTTCTAGAAAATATTTCAAGCAAACATCAACTTGAAGCAATATCATTGGCAAGTTTTATCCTCTCTATTTCCATTTGAGGTTCTCATTTTTATCATGATGGAAAACAATACCAAGCCTGAGAGAAATATTGAAGGAGCCAATAACCTCTAAGAATGGAAGTATAAAGTTCTTCTTATACTTGAAGAAGCGTGAATTAGTGAACTATGACAAAGAAGAAGCTACAGATATAGAGGTAGATGAATACAAAGCACAAGAAGGAATTAGTCAAATCCAAGAGGATTATTTCCGTCTCCATTAGATATCACATCTATCATCCTTGAAGAGTCCAAAGGAAATTTTCGATGCAATGACCAACTTGTATGAAAGAAATAATATCAACATGAAGGTGACCTTAAGAACTCCACTTAAGAATGTGAAGATGAAAATGTCAGAATGCATTCAATATTATAAGGGTTCCTAAAATCAAGAAACAACTTGAAGCAGTCAAATAAAATGTGGAAGAAGGAGATATTTTTATGACCACCTTGAATGGACTCCCAAGATCATGGGATTCATTCAATCAAGGAGTATGTGCAAGAAGGAAGTTGATATATTTCAACAGACCATGGGGGGAATGCACACAAGAAGACGCTTGACTCATAATAAGAGAGGAGAAGATGGGAGAAATTGTAGATCAAGCTATCAGAGTTCACTCTATAAAAAATCATAGAAAGAAGGAGGACCATCATCACAATAGAAGACAAAAGGAATTCAAAATAGATCCTTCCAAACATTCAATGCTACACTTGTGATGAGAAGGGACACTACTCCAATGATTGTCCCAGAAACACAATATTCTTCACCAAGAAGTCAAACAAGAAAATACATCATTCTCACATCACTGAAGATGATGAAATAACTAATTCAAAGAAGAAAAAGAATATTCCTCAAGTGATGAGGAACATGATTTCTACTAGTGATGAGGAACATGATTTCTACTAGTGAAGACAAATACCATACTATTATCTGTCTCTTATCTGTCAAGGGTTTAAAACTCACTTGGCTCTCATTAGGAGGGATATTGTTGGACACTGGGTTCAACGCTCCCTATAGTTTCGTGAAATGGACTAATTTCCTCCCGAGATCCTAACTCTGGTGATTTTTGTGGATATTAGCACCTGTAGGTTTTGTTCTAACGACAATCATGAGTCCAACAATATCTTCATTATGTTGACCTCAGTAGGGAGTTCATCAGATGAGCTAGCTTCATCTATCATCTACTCCTTCCTACTAACCACAACCCATACTTCTTTCAAAATAATGCATACTACTTATAGTATTTATGTGACATCCTTAAAAAAATCATTGTTCATCTCATCAACTTTCTTCCAAGTCTCATCTACAATATGAACCATCTTATCTGCCAATAAATTGTAGTCATCATCAGTTACAATAGTAGGGGTAACATCTTTAACAACCTTTTATTTCTTGCATTATTTCTTCTGTATCTCAACATCTTTCTCCTTATCCCTCAAAACTTGATATTTAGGTGTAGAACTCAACAACTCATCACTGTCACGATGGAAACTACATTTATTTTCTTGATCTTGATTCCCACCTTGTTGAGTCCTAGAGGTACCTTCCTATCATGGATCAACTTTGGAATATAAATGGTCATTTACGACATGATCCTTCCATTCCTTTTGTAATTCTCAGAAAAAACATCAATAGTTTCCTCTAGTAGCGTAAATTCATGGTCCACCATTGATTTTGTGGATCCTATTATGGCTGAATATATATGTAGTGAGGCCCAGTGATAAACTTAATGATGTTTTGATAGCATTTCATAGTATTAGCTTCAATATGTCTAATATTTTGTATATGGTGTTAGAATCCTTCAGTCTACATGAAGAAATCCACATTATTTTCTATTTTCCTTCTCTTCAACTCATGGAAGCATAAATTTTTATATAGAGCCCCCGACAAGGGACATTAACTTCAATTACATGGTAGTTCAGTGGCTCTTCCTAGGAAAATAAATAAATGAGAATTAAAAACCATGAATAACTAAATGTATTACCTTTATATTGGGTGTCCACATCATTATTCAACATCTAAGTCAATATGAACGTTTCCAATTTCATCTGAACATTGAAATCACCCTACTCTATCGTAGGAATAACTTCGGCATGGAATTGATTCGACCTTATCTTCCACAACAAGTTGATGGAAATTACCTTATCCATGAATCAAATATCCTCGTCATTTATAGAGGCAATTTCAAATCTCCTCCTAGCTCTATCCAACCCTTATTTCTCTTTCATTCTTGTAACCAGATTCATGTCTTGCTCCTTTCCAAAAAAGAACTGCACTAGATCCACCCCATCCTTGGGTAACTTAGTAATGGAGGAAATTAAGTTGGCATCGATAGAAACCTTGGTGTATAACCAAATACAACCACCATGGAAACATACCTACAACTCCTTGACACAACTGCTAATATCTGCACTACATCCAAAATGGTGCATTTGAATTAAAGATAAAATGTCAGAATTTTCCCATCCACATGCCCACACCTTAGAACCAATTCAGTTGTCCCTCCTTCAACAAACGATACCAAGTCCATGTATTGATCCGTATGGAACTCCTTTTACTTCAATAAATCATGGTTGGAGAACATCAGTTCCTCAAATTATCCATGGTACTTCCCCTGACATGGACTCCCTTTGGAATCTTGAGCTCAATCAGCATATACTTCACATTCTTATTCATATGTACATGTGGTGCATCATCCTTTCCAGGTTGGATTCCTGACCCCAGTCCATTTCTTCTTTGGTATATTCATAGGAACAGGAATTGAAACCACTTATGGTTTCTCTTCCAGAATTGGCATAGTAGGACGGGTGGAAATAAAAAACTCCAAAGCAATACCGGTGTTAGACACGTTAATTTCCATGACTATAATTTGGAAAATCACAAAGTTTAGATTTGACAACTATGACATCTCTAACTTGATCAAGACACTTTGAAAATTCACACAATGAGTTTGGATGGTGTCTCGACTTCCCTTTTTGAATTGATTGGTGTATCTGGCTGTTCAGTCTGATCACGTGGTTACTTAATATGACTGGTTATGAAAATCATTACGAGGCTGGTGACCAATCCATGCATCTGCTCATATCCCTTTTTGGTTACTTATGACAAGTCTCCACTAATGCTTCTACTATGTTTGCCATAAAAGTTATTATTTAATGAACATTAATTACGGAATTGACATGCTAGCTTTACTAGATGTCCCAATTACGACACTTGACTAACCACAACATATGATATACTATGAATTTGTAACAGTACATTGACTAACTACATAAACTACTACAACACAACAAACTGTGACTTTCACACATAACTTCAACACCCCCCCCTTTTATTATTATGTTTTAGTTTTTTTTCTTCTATATACAAATTCGGTTGAGGGAAATGCGATTATCCTTATAAGGTTTTTCCTTACTCCCATTAATTAAAAATTATATGGGAATCTCCTCTAATGTTTGAAAATAAATCATGCCCCCCTCAGTGATAAAATCAACAAGATATGGACCCAAGAATGTGTTCGAAGATTGCAAGGATGCTTCAAAAAATTACTAGCATAGAGAAGGACTGGATCCCCATGCTTGAATTGCTTCGGTTTAATGCTTTGATCATGCCAAGCCTTTTGTCTCTCTTTTCCATGCACTGATGATATCCCACAATGAATCGATCTTCTTCTATCTTTGATATCTGCAACAACTATTCCTCAATAACATCAGTATCAGACATACTAGAGATAACAACTTCCCTTGATCTGGGCACAATATATTCCATGGAGTACATAACATTCCCTTTCCCATAAACTAATATGAATGGTTTCTTCTAAATTAATTTCTTATAGGTTTTTCGGTAAGCCCGTAATACATCAAGTATTTTTAAGTCCCATTCATCACAATTCAAATTACATACCTTGGTTAGTGCATTCACTAGTCTTTTGTTAAAGGATTTCATAGTACCATTTGCTTAGAGATGATAAGGTGTATACTTCATATGTTGAATCTGGAATTCCTTTTTCATCACATCAATTATCTTAGTGACAAAATGAGTACCTTGCTCACTCAATAGTACTCTAGAACATCCATAAATGGTCACCACTTATCGAACAAAATTATTTGCACTAGTTGTAGTTGTACAATCTTTCATAGGGGATGCATCGGCCCATTTTCCCAAGTAATTTGTCATGGTGATTATGTATCTATCACCTATTCTTTTACCAGGTGGGTTGATGGGACCCAAAAATTCAATGACCCATTTTTCAAATGGTTGTAACATGACCTATGGTACCAAGGTCATATTATCTCGTCATGATGGATTCCTAGTTCTTTTATAGATGTTGCAACTTTTTTAGTATTCATGTACATCCAAATATAGTGTAGGCCACCAAAATTTGGCCCTCGATATATTTTTTGCAGTTGCTTCCCCAACATAGTGGCATCCTACCACTCCCTCATGGGCCTCATCTAATACCAGTGGTCCCTGATATTCCAAGACACAATGATACAAGATTTCAGGTCCCATTTTGTATAACTTTCTTTCTATCAATTGAAAATTCGTCCTCTTAACAACCAATTGCTTATTTTTCACTATGTTATACCCTTCGTTTGCACATCCTGTGGTAAAAAAAGTACAATATATTCATAATAATCATCAACCTATTTTGCTACAAAAAATTGTGCATCTGGTAAATTATCATCCAAGTTGGTCGGTTCTTCACATGTCTCCAACCGCGACAAGTGATCCGCTCTAGCATTCAGTCCCTCTAGTTTAGCACCAATCTCAAAGTCAAATTATGGGAAGAGAAGAAGCCATCGAAAAATATATTCCCAAGATGATGTATTATTGACCAAATATTTTAGAGCACAATGGTCTGTGAACATATTAAAATGGACACCCAGTAGATAATGTCAAAACTTCTGTAATGCATATATCATGGAAAGTCATTCCCTCTCCATCCTTGTATATTTTTTCTATGTAGTCATCATTTTTTTGCTGGAAAACACAACAGGATGGATGATATAGCCCTCACCTCATTTTTCTGTAACTTCACCATAGAAACATACGAGGCATCCAAATGAACATGAAACTCTTTCTTCCTATAAGGAAATATGAGGATGGGAGTAAAAACCAATTTCTCCTTGAGTGTGTGAAGACTTTTTTGACATTCTTCCACATGAAATTTACATCCTTTTTTGATAAATTTTATATGGGGGTCATGATTTCTGAATAACCTCTTATAAACTTGCAATAATAACCATTATTAACCAATTTACTCCTCAAGCTCTTGAGCACTGTGGGTGGGGGCAATGTGTCTGATACCGATGTTATTGAGGAATAGTTGTTGCAAATATCAAAGATAGAAGAAGATCAATTCATTGTGGGATATCATCAGTGCATGGAAAAGAGAGACAAAAGGCTTGGCATGATCAAAACATTAAACCGAAGCAATTCAAGCGTGGGGATCCAGTCCTTCTCTATGATATTAATTTTTTGAAGCATCCTTGCAATCTTCGAACACACTGGTTGGGTCCATATCTTGTCGATTTTATCACTAAGGGGGGCACGATTTATTTTCATGTGTTAGACAAAATTCCAATAGAATTTTTAATGAATGGGAGTAAGCAAAAACCTTATAAGGATAATCGCATTTCCCTCAACCAAATCTGTATATAGAAGAAAAAAAAATAAAACATAATAATAAAAGGGGGGGGTGTTGAAGTTATGTGTGAAATTCATAGTTTTCTGTGTTGCAGTAGTTTATATAGTTAGTCAATGTACTTTTACAAATTCATAGTATATAATATGTTGCGGTTAGTCAAGTGTCGCAATTGGGACATATGGTAAAGCTAGCATGTCAATTCCATAATTAATGTTCATTAAATAATAACTTTTATGGCAGACATAGTAGAAGTGTGAGTGGAGACTTGTCATAAGTACCCAAAAAGGGATCTGAGCGTATGCATGGATTGGTCACCACCCTCATAATGATTTTCATAACTACTCATATTAAGTAACCACGTGATCAGACTGAATAGCCACATACACCATTCAATTCAAAAAGGGAAGTCGAGACACCATCCAAACTCATTGTGTGAATTGTCAAAGTGTCTTGATCAAGTTAGAGATGTCATAGTTGTCAAATCTAAACTTTGTGAATTTCCAAATTATAGTCATGGAAATTAACGTGTCTAACACCGGTATTGCTCTGGAGTTTTTTATTTCCACCCGTCCTACTATGCCAATTCTGGAAGAGAAACCATAAGTGGTTTCAATGCCTATTCCTATGAATATACCAAAGAAGAAATGGACTGGGATTAGGAATCCAACCTAGAAATGAGATCCACAGTAACCCATAATGCACCTCCTACGGACATCAAGGTGTTCCACTAGTCTGAATGGTTCCGATCCAGAACAAATAGATCACAAAGGCTGATAACTCTCCCTAGACGTTGTAGATATCTAGAATACAAGGCTTTGATAGTCCACTTGTGTACCTACAATCAATATCAACACGAAATGAATCAAAGCAACCATAATATGATCTACTAATCTATGCTAGTGACTAAGGAATCTAGCAATATATATCTGAAATCAAACATCAACAATATATATGGGACAGAAAATCAACTTGCATTAGAAATATGAAGAATTTTACAACCAAGCCTTAGTGTTGACATGCATCTTCATGAAACCAGCTCTTCATCCCCAAAAGATCCGACTCTAGCTCTCTATGCTCTCTCCAAATGATCTTGGGCCAAGAATCAGTCCAACAGCATAACAATACCTTCAATGTTCTCCCCTCATCCATGGCTATGAGCTCATATTTATAGGGATTTAATGGATAGAGATGGTTGAGAAATTAGTGGGTGAGGTGGCCTTTAAGATCCTAGGATGAGGGATCTCAAGCCCAACCAACCCACAATAGTAGGGATAAGGGATATCTCAAGGATTATCATCTAGAAGCCTCGAGAAACTTCTCTTTTTCCCTTTTTACCCAGGGTACTGTGCTTCTCCTTCTATGATAGTGCAGTTCAGGTAATAACTGCCTATGGAGTAAAGGCAATGGGTGGTGGAACTACTTGTGGACAACCGATGAAAGGCAGTGCAAGCAGGGTACCGCTCCTAGACAAAGGGTCATGCATGGTGCTAGAAATTTGAATGACAGACTGATAAAAAAACATTTAGTCTTCACTCCAGAAGCTGGGATTCAGGGCAAGTAGGTATGTCAAAGGTCTTATCACATGATGGTGATAGGATTTTGGTATAATAGGATGCCCCCCAAAGCATGAGTCCTAGAGTGCTATGATAAACGAGAGCTTTGAGAACAAGTCGTCGCCAATAGATGAAAATGTTGGCTCGATCGGAGTATGCAGTTAAGTAGGCATCTGTAGTACATTAGTATGTTGACTCATAGACACAAGTAACCAAACTCATAGCTGCAGACCAATACAAGGAAGATCCATGAGTGGAATAAACAAGCATGGCTACTAGAATACAGTGTAGATCCATGTGATAGAGGACTCAAACTTGGACATAGCTGCCAGACATACAACATAGATCTATGTCATACATACACAAATTTGAGCATATCCACGACCATACAAATGTGGATCCATGCTAGATATACAAAACTCCATCGCAACCTGGGATAAAGGCAATGAGCGCTTTTAAACAAATGTATAGGGTCTTTGTCTCATATTCCACAAAGTACAATTCTATCCATGTGATTACAATGAGCTGAAGTCAAACATGGTAGAAACCACTTGATTACCGGCCAATGATGTGAACCGTTAACAAGTGCGAGGGAGATCACCATTAATTTCAATGATTACCAAGGTACCCTAGTACAATCTACTGAGTGCAAATAGATGTCCTGATGTCAAACACCTATTCGATTCTATCAATCAAAGGTCAATGATGTGAACCTATTTCAAGAGCGAGAGAATCTTTCATTAAGGCATACAGATCTCAAGGTACTAAATATAGTTTCTAATACTATTTCCTGGATGATGAGCTGATGTCGATGGGAATAGTCTCGTCGAAAGAGGGCCATGATGAGTCGCACATCAAGGACACGAAACTTGAAACATAGTTCTGGAATGATGTGCATGTAGTAACCATATGACTGACTCAAAGATACTGACACAAAGACTGTGTATACTACATAGGTAAAACCTTTTCAGATTCCCTTTGAGCATCAGGCAGCATGACAAAATGACTTGGCAGCATGACTAGATAGGACAGATACACAATGCAACAGTGGACAATGCATTCTTTTGAAAGACTCAAAGGATTGGCATGACTCATGAAAGTGGATCATCATGGAGATCAGCTGAATACCCAATTGACTAACATGATTGTGCATACAAGTGCCATGTTCAAAGGTAATGACAAGCAACTGCCATTATTTGAAAAATGATTCCCTTCCCATTTTTCCCCATCATGATTGATGAGTGCCTCTTTTCGGTTTTACAAGTTTAAAGACGGTAACAAACACTCAATATAGCTTGTCAAAAGAAAAGTCCAGTCCCATATGTTTTACGAACCTGAGAGAGGAGGAGCTCGTTCCCAAAATGGGTCTCTCAATGTTTAATTTAACGATTCCACTGAAAGAAAACCCGGTATCGTTCATGGTTAGAGACTCTGAACGAATACGGAAGAAAACTCCATGGGGGTCCTTTTTCGTATGATTTAGTCTCTAAGGCCCAAAAAAGTGTAAAATCATACCTTAGAGAACTCTTCTAGTCATGATTGGTTGGAGTGTTCCTTTCTCGTAAATAGACCTACCCGAACCGAGAAAGAGATAAGCTACCTTTGGATGGACGACTCTTCAAATACTTTAACGAGCATGAAGAAGACAAGATCGCTTGACAATCTTTTTGTATTTAGGGAGCCTGAAAAGGGTTTAAAGAGAACTCCGTGAGGTTTCTTTACACAATGTCACTTTTTACTAGCCTAGAAAGATTCAGAAATGGACTCAACTATATTTTCATGTTTAAGGAGTCTGAAAAAAGATGTGAAAAGAAGACTCCATGACGTTTCTTTACACAATGTCGTAATTTACGAGCCTAGAAATAAAATTGAACTGGACTCAAAAATTTGATACTAGATTTTAATGAGCATGACAAAGTGTTGTAATAAACGCTCGATGACCTTTTCTATTTTGTGAAAGTATGAAAAATCCATAAACAAACTTTCCAAATATTTTACTAAAGTCAACCTGCAGACGACTCATAAACAAGTGTTAAATGCATCCAAAATCAACATTGAGGGATTATGACCAATAGAATTTGACCAGAACATGATGTAATATCAAAACTATACTAAGTCGGACCCAAGAAATGTGTATATAAGGCAAGTAAATAGTAAAAAATCAAACATTTCACTATTTACCTCTAGCAGAGAGCACTTGGAGCATTTTCTAGCCAGATCTTCCACAGCTGATATCGGGAGTTCCCACCGTCCATTTTTAGTCTTGGCAGTTGCAGGTAATAGTTAAGGCCCTTATCTTTAATTTCATAGCTTCTATTTTGGGATTTGGTGGGGTTTTAGGCCTATTTAGCAAGCCCTAAAATCCAATTTGCAGGCACTACGGCTACCCCTTACGGGATAGGAGGTACCACCCGAGAATCGTGCCAAGAATATGGTGGATAGGCGGTGCCATCGCCTATATCCAACGGGGAACAGGCGGTGCTGACCATGGAGAATTTAAACAAATGATATGGGCATAATTTACTCATTCTTTTGATTTGCAATGACTCAAGGATGATATTAATGCATACAATTGTTGTTTTTGCTAGATCTAGGCTTCCAAAAATATGATGATATGGAAGGAAAGAACACATGATGACAATGATTCTACTGCTGAAAGGACTTCGATTTGTATTGTAGCAGTTCAGAACTGTGGGCTCTTAAAGTTCTTCTAGACACTAAGCATGGTGTCCCATGAGAGACTACTAGAACACATACTGAGTATGTGGAATCTAGAATAGCAGTATTTCGAGGTGGGGGCACATATACTTACAGTGGAGGTAGAGGATATCTACTTCCTGACTGGCCTATTGAGAAGGGGTGGCCCCATCTCACTAACAGGTTCCCGTGGTGGGGACATTACCACCAGAGAGCTCATATATCAGCACTGTGTACCAGGTACAGGCACATCAGGGAAGAAAATCCCCATCAGGGTAGTGACAAACATGGCTCTACAGATTGTTTTGTTCACCATGCAGAGGGTGGCAAGGAGCCAGGGTGTACATCAGGCTTCCATAGCACATATAATGTATGCCATATAGGTTATGGCACCTATGATATTCAACTGGGTAGAAGCATTGCTTCCAATCTTCAAGGATCAACTAACTAAATGTCGACAGGGAGAGCTGAAGCAGTTCGGATTTGGTTCCATATTAGCTTGCTTCTTCTTTGAGCGGGTCCCCCAGAAGAGACCCTAGGTGACTTTTCTGAGTCTGAGAGCATAGGACCCACGTATGCTGAGGTTGGTCCAGGTCATGGCTCGCACAGGAGCGGGTAGGGGCAGATGCGTTCTTCAGATGGCTGCAGGATCAGATGCTCATGGTTGAGGACTATGCCTATGCGGGCACAGATTTTACAGGTGATCCTGACCTACCACTCCCACCTGGAGAGCAGTGGGGTGACATTGGTGAGAAGCAAGAAACCCTAACAATTGATTTTTTTTTATGTTTTATATGTTTTATATTTTTTATGATAAGTGACGAGACCTATTTGTCTTCATGTAGATGTTGGAGTAGCGATGCCTGGAGGAGCATCTCCATTAGATAGGCAAGCTGAAGTTCGCTTCATGTCACAGGGGGATGATATCACCAGAGAGCTGGAGGAGAACCTAGAGAGGTTGACTCTGGACATCCCAGATGCTGACATAGATGACCTCCCAACTAGATATTAGAGATCCATGATGGGAGTACTAGGCCGGTTCAGCAGGCTACTACGCAAGGTGGCTCGAGCAGTGATGTGTTATCACAAGCACCATTAGTTGATGAGACATGTATACTGAAAGCTGATAGCTTCAAGATTTTTTGTATGATGATTTTTCCTGAAAGCCTACCTGCTTCAGATGAGGCCTTGGGACCTGTTTTTGTAAAACTTTTTCGTATATATATATAGATAATTTTACATGGTGTTTATACGTTTCAAATGGACAAATGCATTTTCTATGAGTTCTATGTGTATTTAAATTTTTATTTACAATGTACCATGTTTCATTTAACGTCATGAATGGGAAATATGCCAATCTAGGATGTAATTAGCCAATGAATCAGCAACTACATTATTTTCCCTAGGGATATGCCTATATGTAATGGCTCCAAAAGATCTTTCTAACAAACGTAACCTCCAGAAGAGGCGGAGGAGCACCGAGTTCCTAATGGTGTATACATGGTTTAAATGACAAACCATGAGTTGAGAATCCATCAAAACTACTAGATCATGGACATCCTAGGAGGCAGCTTTAGTCAGAAGACCGATGACTGCTTCATACTCGACGATGTTATTAGTAGTGGGACCTAAACAAACCACTCCTGAACTGACCAAACCAGATTCCTTTCAGCAGTAGCATCCTCATCATCATGTGTTCTTTCCTTCCATATCACCATATTTTGGAAGCCTAGACCTACCAAAAACAACAATGGTCTGCATTAATATCGTCCTTGAGTCATTGCAAATCAAAAGAATGAGTAAATTTTGCTTATATCATTGGCTTAACTTCTCCATAGCTGGCACTTCCTATGCCCTATTGGAGATAGGCGGTGGCACCGCTTGTCCACCATATTATTGGTGTAGTTCTTGGGTGGTACCGCCTATCCCAGAAGGGGTAGATGCGGTGCCCACAAATTGGATTTTAGGGCTTGAAAAATAGGCCTAAAACCCCACCAAATCACAAAATAGAAGTTATGAAATGAAATATAAGGGCCTTAGCTATTACTTGCAAATGACGAGACTAAAAACAGACGGTGGGAACTCTCGGTATCAGCTGTGGAAGATCTGGCTAGGAAATGCTCCAAGTGCTCTCTGCTAGAGGTAAATAGTGAAATGTTTGATTTTTTACTATTTACTTGCCTTATATAGACATTTCTTGGGTCTGACTTAGTATAGTTTTGATATTGCATCATGTTCTGGTCAAAATCTATTGGTCATAATCCCTTAATGTTGATTTTGGATGCATTTAACAATTGTTTATGAGTCGTCAGCAAGTTGACTTTAGTAAAAGATTTAGAAAAGTTTGTTTATGGCTTTTTCATAATTTCACAAAATGGAAAAGGTCATCTAGTGTTTATTACAACACTTTGTCATGCTCGTTAAAATCTAGTATCAAAGTTCCGATTCCAATTCAAGTTTCTTTCCAGGCTCGTAAAATACGACATTGTGTAAAGAAACGTCATGGAGTCTTCTTTTCACATCTTTTTTTAGACTCCTTAAACATCCAAAGCTAGTCGAGTCTGTTTTCGAATCTTTCCAGGCTCGTAAAAAGTGACATTGTGTAAAGAAACCTCATGGAGTTCTCTTTAAACCCTTTCCAGGCTCTCTAAATATGAAAATATTGTTGAGCGATCTTGTATTATTCATGCTCGTTAAAGTATTTGAAGAGTCTTCCATCTGACGGTAGGTTATCTCTTTCTCGATTCGGGTAGGACTATTTACGAGAAAGGAACACTCCAGCCGATCATGACTAGAAGAGTTCTCTAAGGTATGATTTTACACTTTTTCGGGCCTTAGAGACTAAATCATACGAAAAGGACCCCCATGGAGTTTTCTTCCATTATTTTTCACTCTCTAAACATGAACAATACTGAGTTTTCTTTTAGTGGACTCGTTAAATTAAACATTGAGAGACCTGTTTTGGGAACGAACCCCTCCTCTCTCAAGTTCATAAAACATATGAGGTTGGACTTGTCTTTTGACAAGCTATATCGAGTGTTTGTTACCCTCTTTGAACTCGTAAAACTAAAAAGAGGCACTCATCAATCATGATGGGGGAAAATGGGAAGGGAATCATTTTGTAAATAATGGCAGTTGTTTTTCGTTACCTTTGAACATGGCACTTGTCTGCACAAACATGTCAGTCAATTGGGTATTTAGCTGATCTCCGTGACGATCCACTTTCATGAGTCATGCCAATCCTTTGAGTCTTTCAAAAGAATGCATTTTCCACTGTCGCATTGTGTATCTGTCCTGTCTAGTCATGCTGCCAAGTCATTTTTTTGAGCTACCCGATGTTCAAAGGGAATCTGAAGAAGTTTTACCTCTGTAATATACATAGTCTTTGTGTCAGTATCTTTGAGTCATTCATATGGTTACTACATGCACATCATTCCAGAACTATGTTCTCAGTTTCGTGTCATCGATGTGGGATTCATCATGGCCCTCCTTCGACAAGACTATTCCCGTCGACATCAGCTCATCATCCAGGAAATAGTCTTAGAAACAATATTTAGTACTTTGAGATCTGTATGCCTTAATGACAGATTCTCTTTCTCTCGACATAGGTTCACATCAATGACCTTTGATCGATAGAATCAACTGGGTGTTCGACATCAGGACATCTATTCGCACTCAGTAGATTGTACTATGGTACCTTGGGAATCATTGACATTAATGGTGATCTCCCTCGCACTTGTTAATGGTTCACATCATTGGCCGGTAATCAAGTGGTTTCTACCATGCTCGAATTCAAATCATTTTAATCACATGGATAGAATCATACTTTGTGGAAGATGAGACGAAGACCCTGGGCATTTGTTTAAAAGCGCTCATTGCCTTTTCCCCGGGTTGCGATGGAGTTTTGTATATCTAGCATGGATCCACATTTGTATGGTTGTGGCTATGCTCAAATTTGCATCTGTATGACATAGATCTATGTTGTATGTATGGTAGCAATGTCCAAGTTTGAGTCCTTTATCACATGGATCTACACTGTATTCTAGTAGCCATGCTTGTTTATTCCACTCATGGATCTGTCTTGTATTGGTATACAGCTATGAGTTTGGTTACTTGTGTCTATGAGTCAACATACTGATGTACTACAGATGCCTACTTGACTGCATACTCCGATCGAGCCGACATTTTCATCTCCTGGTGACGACTTGTTCTCAAATCTCTCATTTATCGTATCACTCTAAGACTCATGCTTTGGGGGGCATCCTGTTATACCAAAATCCTGTCACCATCATGTGAAAAGACCTTTGACATACCTACTTGCTCTGAATCCCAGCTTCTGGAGTGAAGATTAAATGGTTTTTTATCAGTCTATCATACAAATTTCCAGCACTGTGCATGACCCTTTGTCTGGGAGTGGTACCCTGCTCGCATTGCCTTTCATTGGTTGTCCACAAGAGGTGCCACCACCCATTTCCTTCAGTCCATAGGTGGTTATTACTAGAACCGCTCTGTCATAGAAGGAGAAGTGCGGTACCTTGGGTAAAAAGGGAAAAAGAGAAGTTTCTCAAGGATTCTAGATGATAAGCCTTGAGATATCCCTTATCCCTACCATTGTGGGTTGGTTGAGCTTGAGATCCCTCATCCTAGGATCTTAGAGGCCACCTCACCCACTAGTTTCTCAACCATCTCTATCCATTAAAGCCCTATAAATATAAGCTCATAGCCATGGTTGGGAGGGGAACATTGAAGGTATTTTTATGCTGTTGGACTGATTCTTCACCCAAGATCATTTCGAGAGACCATAGAGAGCTAGAGTCAGAGCTTTTGGGGATGAAGAGATGGTTTCATAGAGATGCATGTCAACACTAAGGCTTGGTTGTAAACTTATTCATATTTCTAATGCAAGTTGATTTTCTGTCCCATATATATTGTTGATGTTTGATTTCATATATATATTGCTAGATTCCTTAGTCACTAGCATAAATTAGTAGATCATATTCTGGTGCTTTGATTTGTTTCGTGTTGAGATTGATTACAGGTACACAGGTGGACTATCAAAGCCTTGTATTCCAGATATCTACAGCGTCTAGGAAGAGTTATCAACCTCTGTGATCTATTTGTTCTGTATCTGAACCATTCAAACCAGCGGAACAACTTGCTGTCCGCAAGAGGTGAAATATTCCCCAGTGGAGTCGCCAGATTTGTTATCTGGAATATTTCACCTCCTGCGGATAGCAAGGTGTTCTGCTCGTCTGAATGGTTCAAATCCAGAACAAATAGATCACAGAGGCTGATAACTCTCCCTAGACGTTGTAGATATATGGAATACAAGGCTCTGATAGTCCACCTGTGTACCTGCAATCAAGCTCAACACGAAATGAATCAAAGAAACCAGAATATGATCTACTAATCTATGCCAGTGACTAAGGAATCTAGCAATATATATATGAAATCAAACATCAACAATATATATGGGACAAAAAATCAACTTGCATTAGAAATATGAAGAAGTTTACAACCAAGCCTTAGTGTTGACATGCATTTCCATGAAACCAACTCTTCATCCCCAAAAGCTCCAACTCTAGCTCTCTATGCTCTCTCCAAATGATCTTGGGCGAAGAATTAGTCCAATAGCTTAAAAATACCTTCAATGTTCTCCCCTCAACCATGGCTATGAGCTCATATTTATAGGGCTTTAATGGATAGAGATGGTTGAGAAATTAGTGGGTGAGGTGGCCTCTAAGATCCTAGGATGAGGGATCTTGAGCTCAACCAACCCACAATAGTAGGGATAAGGGATATATCAAGGCTTATCATTTAGAAGCCTCAAGAAACGTCTCTTTTTCCCTTTTTACCCAGGGTACTGCGCTTCTCCTTCTATGACAGAGCGGTTCTGGTAATAACCGCCTACAGACTAAAGGTAGTGGGCGGTGGCACCGCTTGTGGACAATCGATGAAATTTGGTGCGAGCAAGGTACCACTCGTGGACAATGGGTCATGCACGGTGCTGTAAATTTGTATTATAGACTGATAAAAAACCATTTAGTATTCACTCCAGAAGCTGGGATTCAGGGCAAGTAGGTATGTCAAAGGTCTTATTACATGATGGTGATAGGATTTTGGGATAACAATGACATGGTGGGAGGTTGGTCCTCCCATGTTCATATATAAGTGTGTGGAAATTGAACCCAGAGATAGATTAATTTTACTCACAACAATTATCAATTGAACATGCAAAATCACTCACAAAAGAAACTGAATAATGAGCTGAAAACTAAAATGTATTGAATAAGTGTACAATAGCCAAACCTTTAACATAATAGGTTTCTACATTAAATAATTACATAGGATATTTGAATGCATGAGAAGGCAATTCGAATCTAGTCAAAAGCAGGCTTACAAAAATTAATCAAATCCCCCATAGGTGCAAAAAGTTGTTTCCAAATCAGTCATGGAGCTCACGAATTGGAAAAAGTGCTTAGGAAAGATAAATAGTGATGGAATGACAACTCATACATGGTTTTCTAAGGAGAAAAGAGTGGAGGATGTAGAGGACAAAAAACTAGTTTACCTCACCTAGTCAAACTTTCCCAATTGCCTTAAAGCACTGAAAAAGCAGGCAATAAAGCAGAAAAAGCAGAAGGGCGCCTAGGAGACCAGGAATAAAGTAGAATTTATTCCTTGAGGTTTCCCAAGTGCTACATGATTCAAATTAGGAAATTTGGACCACTATGTATTGGTAAATGACAACTTGCATAAGGTGGGACACATGAACTAGGCAAATAAGACAAAAATAATTAAATTAATGTCTAAGGTAGCTAACTATGGGTTGACTATTCTAACACCCCCCCTTAAACCTGAATTATGAGTAATATATCAGAAAATTATAGGGCCTAGCAACAAGGATTAGTCACCCTTTACATATTACATGTCCATTTAAACAAGGAAAGAGGCAAAAACCACATGGGAAAATCCTCCCTTAAACATGGGCTGTAAAACAAAATTTTGAAATCTTGTCTTCACTCATGCTTCACAGCATGATCAGCGATCGCTAGTAGTGATTTGAGATTGCTGAAGGTATTCTCACAAAATTCTTTGGTGAAGATATCAGCTACTTTTTCTAAAGATGAACAGAAGAGTAGGTGAATGGTGCCATCACGCACAAGCTCTTTGATGTAGTGCATATGGATCTCAATGTGTTTGGTTCTCTGCTTCTGAACTGGATCTTTGCAGATTCGAATGGTACTCTGGTTATCACAGTAGATGGTAGTTGAGTACTCTGATTCGAAACCACACTCTCCAAGTAAACCATGCAACCATAAACATTGAGTTGCTGTATTAACAACTCCTCTGTACTCTGCTTCTGTAGATGAGAGTGCAATGTCACTCTATTTCTTTCTTGACCAGATGATTGACCCTTCTACAAGTATGAACACATATCCTAATGTGGACTTTCTGTCTGTTCTATCACCTTCCCAATCACTGTCAGTAAACCCAATCAAATCAAGATCAGATTTTGCTTTATAGAAGATCCCATGTGTCTTTGTTCCCTGAACAAAGTTAAGGATCCTTTTGGCTGCTTTCCAATGGATCTCATGAGTCTGATCCATGTATCTAGAAGCCACACTTACTGCATAAGAAATATCAGGTCTAGTAAGTGTAAGATAAAAAAATATCCAATCAATTGCCTATACAGTGTATTGTTTACCATAGGTGAAGAATCAGCTTCTTCCAGCTTCACTCCTGAAAGGAAAGGAGTCTTACTTGGTTTGCAGTCCTTCATTCTGAATTTGTTCAGCAATTCCAAGGCATATTTGGACTGGTGCACCTTGATTCCAGCTTTGATTTGAGCAATCTCAATCCCCAAGAATTGGCGTAAGAGCCCCAAATCTGTCATGGAGAAGGCTTGGTTCATTGCACCCTTTAAGGAAGCAATCTCATCCCTTGAGCTTCCTGTAATGAGGAGGTCATAAACATTTAACAAAATGATCATTAATTAACCATTAATTAACTTCAAATAGACATTTGGATCTGATTTGCACCGAACAAAATTCAGTGATAGCAAGAAGCTATCAATCTTGGCATACCAAGCCCTAGGGTCTTGCTTTAGCCCATACAATGACTTTCTCAACCTGCACATAAGAGAAGGGTTAGTAGAAAATCCTTAAGGCTGATGCATATATATATATTCAGTGATATCTCCATTCAGGAAGGAACATTTTACATCCATGTGATGTCTCCCATTGCCTTGAGGCTGCAATGGCTAAGGCTAGCCTGATGGAGTCCATCTTTGCCACTGGTGCAAAGGTCTCATTGTAATATATGCCATGAACCTGTGAGTATCCCTTGGCTACCAATCTGGCCTTGTACTTCAGAGGTGAACCATCAACAGAAAAATTGGTCTTGTAGACCCACTTACACTGAACTAACTTCCTCCCTGGGGGAAGATCCACTAGCTCCCATGTGTTGCTCTTCTGGAGTGAGCTGAACTCTTCCTTCATGGATGCTTTCCATGTTGGATATCCTGTTGCTTCTTCATATTTTTGAGGGTCTGATTCCACCATCAAATAGAATTTCTCAGCAAACATAGGATCCTTCATGCATAGACCACTCTCAAATTGAGATCTAGTCCTCCTTGGGACATTGGGATCCCTAGCTAGCTCTCCTGATGCATGTAGTGTCTTGGCTGCCCATTTTGTCCTTTTAGAGATTTTAGGTTCTACATTAAACTCATCACTATCAGACATATTAGAATCAGCATGTTCAACAAACTCTTCACTTACTTTCAGAGGTTCAGGTGGTGAAGAGGTTTCACCAACTTCCACTGCTTCAAGGGGTTCTTCTTGAAACTGAACACACCTTTCGATGAAGGCTTTGTTTGTGCTCAAATTTATCAATTTGTACCTTTTTGAATCTTTAGAGTATCCAACAAATAGACACTCTTGGCTTTGGGGCTGCAAAGCCTTTCTCTTTTCTGTTGGAATTCTAGCCCAAGCTCTTGAGCCAAAAATCCTGAAATGGGTCACATCTGGCTTGTGCCCACTCCATGCTTCAAAATGAGTCATACCATCAAGTTGTTTATGAGGAACCCTATTCTAGATATAGGCTGCATAGTTGATAGCTTCGGCCCAGTACTTTGGTGGCAAAATTTTGGCCTCCATCATGCATGTTGCCATCTCCTTCAGTGATCTGTTCTTCCTCTCAGCAACACCATTCTGTTGTGGTGTGTAAGGGATAGAATGCTACATCTGAATACCTACATCTACACAATAATTAATAAAATCAGACTTGACATACTCACCACCATTGTCAGATCTGAGGACCTTGATTTTCCTCCTAGACTGGTTTTCAACCAAAGCCTTAAAGACTTTGAAGAGGCCAAAAACTTCAGACTTGTGTTTCAGGAAGTAAACCAAGCAATACCTGGAAAAGTCATCTATGAAATTCAATGCATATTTTTCCTGACTCATGGACATATGAGGGAATGGGCCAACAACATCACTGTGGATCAGCTCGAGGGGTGCAGAGGTTCTCTCATGACTAGCTCTCTCAAATTTATGCTCTGGGTGTTTTCCTAGGATACAACCTTGGTAGACTCCTTTGGAAACTTTTATCTTGGGAAACCATATGACCATCTCTTTTTCACTAAGATTAGAAAGATACTTGTAATTTAGGTGGCCAGATATTTCATGCCAAAGCTTTATTTATTTATTAGCATGAATCAGAAGAGCAGAGGGGTTTAAGTAGGGTAGGAAGTGTGAGAACATGTATACCTTATGAGCATGATTCGCAACTCCTTTTGCAACTCCTTTACCACTTGAGATCTCTCTAATATCAACTTCATCACGGGAGAATATGACCTTCTTTGGAGACCCAGTGTGAGTCATCTGGTACACTGATAAGAGGTTGGAGGCAAGACCAGGCACATACAATACATTGCTAAACTGACCATGATCAAGATCAATTCTTCCTTTGCCCAAAATTTCAGTGAGAGAGTCATCTCCCAGTACTATAGGTGGTCCCTTCGACATGTCAAGTGAGGAGAATGCCTCCTTGGTCGAAACCATGTGTCTTGAAGCTCCAGAAACAATGATAAAACTGGGTGAGCTTGATGTGCCAACAACCAATGCATGAACTCTCTCTCTGTCATCTGAACTTGATCCTCCTTCTCTCTTCTTTGATATTTCTGGAAGGGAGATGCCATTCTTCTCTAGGAGTTGGGTCAGCATGTCTATTTGCTTCTTCATACAAGAGATTTCAGTGTGATTGCCCTTATTGCAGTATGTGCACTTGCTCATTTCTCCTTTGTGTTTCTTCTTCTGGTTATTCTTCTTGGAACCTTGTGGCTCCTCTGGAGACTTGTTCTTGTCTCTCTTTTGCTCAGGTGGCTTTTTAGCTTTCTTTTTGCTTTTTGAATCCACCTTCAAATCTCTAGCAACCAGAGCTTGGTCTTTGGATGGCTTGATGGTTCCCATCATCACCATCTTGTCTTGTTCTTGTGTGAGAGATTCCATTAAATCCTCAAGGCTAGGCATATTCCAGGTTCGAGCTGTCAAATGTGTGGCATAGAAGGTCAAAACAAACACTAAATAGTCAGGGCCAAGCTTCAAGAGAATGGCCAAGACCAGCTGATCATCCTTCTTTTCAATCCCACATTGTTTTAGCTGCAAAACAAGTGCTTTGAACTTGGAGAAATAGATTTGTAGTGATTCAAAGCTATTTGGACTTAGGGAGATCAGTTCATTTTCAATTTGATGTCCCCTCATCTCATCTGTCTTTCCAAAAATATCAGTAAGCTTCTCCCATACTTCATTCGGTGATGTCAATCCATCAAGATGGAAAAGGAGGTCTCTGGAAATACTCAGACACAAGAGACCATAGGCCTCATCCCTCCTGTTGTGCCATTTTATCTTCTCTGCAGCTGCATTGGGATCTGCTTCTGTTGCCATAGTCACCCTGTAGAGGCCTTTTTCTCTCAACAGTATCTCCATCTCTGCTTTCCATTCAAATAAATTGAAGGGAGTCAATATGATCTTCTGAGATTGATCCATAGCTCAGAAATTGTCCCGGCTATCATTAGAAGGCTCCCAATCATTGATGTCGAACCTGCAAAACAATTTTGAAGGATATAAATTGATCTACAATGGCTTTGATACCATGTGGAAATTGAACCCAGTGATAGATTAATTTTACTCACAACAATTATCAGTTGAACATGCAAAATCACTCACAAAAGAGACTAAATAATGAGTTGAACACTAAACTGTATTGAATAAGTGTACAATAGCCAACCCTGTAACATAATAGGTTGCTGCATTAAATAATTACATAGGATATTCAAATGCATGAGAAGGAAATTCAAATCTAGTCAAAAGCAGGCTTACCAAAATTAAGCAAATCCCCCATAGGTGCAAAAAGCTTTTTCCAAATCAGTCATAGAGCTCTCAAATTGGAAAAAGTGCTTAGGAAAGATAAAGAGTGATGGAATGAAAACTCATACATGCTTTTCCAAGGAGAAAATAGTGGAGGATGTAGAGGAAAAAAAACTCATATATGTAACTTCGGAATGTATTCTTCTATGTATTTCATATATTGTAACCCGATGTTTATTCTGGGATGTTTCTATTATTTATTTGAGTCATGTGGTCATGCCCTGATGTTCTGATCGGGAGGATTAATAATGTAAACAAGTCATATCAAGTCATTAGGTAAGTCCCCACAGTTTAGGGGCACTTGGGTTATTATACACTAATTAAGGTGTAGGCTCAAGTAATTAATTATAAGTTAAGCCTACATGGTTGAGTGCACTTCAAGTCAACGGAATAATATAAATAGAGAGTGAGAGTATCTCTATTTATCACTTGTGACATACATCACTTTCTCTCTCAAGTGTGGTGCACTTTTGGAGAAGGAAATTCTTGGGCTTGACAGAAGACAGAAGGCTGCTGTTGTGAAGGGAGGCCATCTTACTGTTTTGGGATCACATCTTGTGGTGATACTATCTTAGAGGAAGTTGAGGGGTTTTCTCCATTTATGGTTTCCCCTCCTAAAATCTTTGTGTCTCTTGTCTCTTGTGATGTGCTTATGTGATTGTTGTGCTTGTTATTCTCTCAGTGAAAAGATCTAATCATAATGCTAGCTTAAATGTTGAAAAACTAACATGGTATCAGAGCTAACCTGAGAAGAAGACATTGTACAGCTATAGGAACTAGGGCTTCCTATTTTTTGGATCTTCCTCCATAGATTTTCAGCAAAAGTATGCTAGGATGACTCTCCTTTGAAGGGTGCATCTTTCTGTCGATGCAGAATTCAATTTCAATCATTTTTCAGTTTCGATGTGGAAATTAGGGCTTTCTACAGAAGAGGAATTTTTGGGTGAGACCAGCATATGATTTTTATCCTCATCAAAACCGAAATTTAGAGACCTGTATCAAGAAATTTGGTTGGGTAAATCTCTGGGAAAGTCAAACCCTAGTTTGACCCCTAGCTAAGAGAAACCCTAAATGCTAAAACTGCTAAGTTTTGGTACAGTCGCTATATTCCGAGATTGGCGAAGTCGCAGAAGCGGAAAATTTCAGGGGCCGAAGATAAAATCGTAATTCACACTTTTTCCAAAGGGCAGCCTCGGATTCGCTATATTCTGGGAGATATGGTCTCTCGAATTTAGGGTTCCAGCCTCTTCCAGAAATCATCCATAAACAGGACACCTGGGGAGATATGCAATATCTTGAGCTACAAAGGTCCAAATGGAATTTTTGAAGATGTTACAGAAAGGGAACGGACTGTAATTTCTGTGATCCAAATTTCAGACTTAGAAGATGAACCAGTGACACGTGGAATGCCGTACAACTTTGCTGTTCTGAACAGTCCAGTAACAGGTCACCTTGGGAAAAGGATCATAAATCCCAAATGGTGAAACCAATTCTGATTAAACTTATGGTGTTGGATCAGGGACATGTGAGGTTACCTCATTAAGAAATTTCAGACATAGAGGATCAGTAATTTTGGAGATATCACAGAAGCAGTAACAGGAATTTCTGCAGAAGAAATCAGAAAATTAGGGCTTCCTCTTCCGGGAGCTTCCCTCCACTGTTTTCAGAAAAGGAGTACATTGGACAGCTCCATTTGAAGAGATCTATCTGTTCATCCACTTAGATCTGAAATATTCCAAGTTTTGAAAATTAGGGTTTCAGTGACAAACCCTAGATCAGCAAACTCCGGGACAAGGACAGACACCTCAAATCGGTAAGATCTAATCCTTTGCTATTTCCATTTGAGGTTCTCATTTCAATATGATATATCAGATCAGCTTGGTGAGAAGCTTTGGGAAGTTGACAACTTCCAAGCATGGAAGTATATGATCTCTCTGAAGAAAATGGATTGGACACCTACATGAGTATAGAGGTTCTAGTTTCAGAGGGAGACGAGGTTAGAAGCCTTTCACAAGAAGGACTTGGTCAAGGCCAAAGAAGACATCATGCTCATGCTGCAGAGGATGATGAACCATCCAGAAAGAGATCTAGATATGAAAGTGAAGGTTGTTCAAGTGAGGATGAATATGTTCTGATATCAGCTCTCACAGGTAACATTACTCATGGAAGTGATGATTGTCTTATAGACAGTGCGGCTTCCAAACATATGACAGGATTCAAGGAATCCTTTGTAAGACTCTCAGAACATGAATCACCTCACAAGGTGAAACTAGGAGATGACTACCAATATCCAATAAAAGGTAGTGGGGAATCTTCATACAAGCTAGACTCTGGTAAGTCTCTAACAATGAAATAAGTATTGTTTGTTCCAGGACTCAAGAAGAACCTTCTCTCCATTGATACAAAAGGAATGTGGGTTGCATTCATAGATGGTCAAGTCATCATGTGGCCAAAAGAAAAGACTATCGATGGTGCGGTAGTGATTGGAGAACAAGAAGGAGGCTTGTACAAATTGAAAGGCCATCCAAGAACAAGCCTTGATCCATGACATAGTAGAGCCAAATGAGCTTTGGCATAGAAGGCTTGCACATGTGCATTACAGAGCACTACCTATTGCAAGCAAAGCTATTAAAGGTCTTCCTGAATTTCAAGCTATTTGAAGGGAAGAACAAAATCAGAATATGACCTAAAGAAAAAGTCAAGAATGCAGAAGTGATGATGGCCACCTTGAATGGCCTCCCAGGATCGTAGAATTCATTCATTCAAGGAATGTGTTCCAGAAGGAAGTGATTAATTTCAGAAGACTTCGTGAAGAAGAAGAAGCTCAAATCATAAGAAGAGAAGAGAAGATGGGAGAAACTGAAGATCAAGATCTTTCCATCCAAAGAAGATCCCTCAAGCAATGAGGAATATGAAGAACTCAACTCTTGAATAACTTCTTATCCACCTCAGCATTTGGATAAGAATCGATGTGATTATGAATAAAGAAGACGATGAAGTTGAAGGCTCAAGAAGGAGTCTACCCTCAAAACAAATAAAGATAAGTATTCAATTGTCATTTCATGATATTGTTTTGTTATGAATTTGTTTATATTTAGTTATTGTATTATGCATGATAGGATGTTTGCATTAATGACAGTATACTACTAATATGCATGAGATGGGTAAGTAGCTCATGGTGCTATACAAATTCTCCATTGCTACTTATCTAGAATGAAACCTCTTTGCTGACATATTGGATTAGTGCACAATCCCAATGTTGTCCTGGTAGAGATGGAAGGCATCTAGAAAGTTTTAGTGAGATATGGATGAATGTTGTATTGGCTAAAGTAGTTGCATGATCATATATTTATGCATAAGTATTTGCCAATATGAACATTCCTTATGAAATGTTTCTAACCAATATAAATGCATTTGACTTGTAGGAAAGATCGCATACATAATCGCCTACAAGCAAAGAAGAATGAAGACTTGTTCCGAAGAACAAGTGACGACAGTTCAAAGACAAAGAATAATATGACGAGTGTAGTGACATCATTGATGCAGAACCTTCTAGACACCAAGAAGAAAGGGAAAGTTCAAGAAGAATGATGTCTGGGTGTAGTATCGAGACCTGAAGAGAAGTTCATAGTTCCATCATGCAGTAGATGGAAACATCATGGGATACAAAGCAAGATTCGTAGCATGAGGCTTCTCACGAAAAGAAGGGATAGACTACGAAGAAACATTTACAGCCAGTAAAGAGTTGAAACACATACATGATGAGATTGATGAAGATCTTAACCTTTGCTACAAGGTTGAAGATGTAAGTTTATACACTAGATGATCACATAGAAGATTAGTAGCATAGGAAGCTACTTGTCACTCCGGTACAGAATGTTTCAGTGCATAGAGTACTGAAGACAGAGGGAGTATGATGCTCCGCTTCAGAGGGAGTGATTGCAGAAGATCCTGAGGTTCGACATGATACGACAGGATGGATAGATTACTGATGACTCTAGGCTTTACTAAGAGTAAATAGGATCCCAACCTTTGCTTCAAGGTTGAACACAGAAGACCAGTGATACTTCTGTTATATGTCGATGCACTATTGTTCTAGGTATGGAGGTGTGGCAAAGTACATATGGAATCTTCCTTGGACAAGGGAAGTATGCAGTAGAGATCCTGAAGAGGTTCAAGATGATGGACTACATGGCCTCACCTATGGCATCAAACCTGAAGCTTTTGAGTGATGCTTCTTCAGAGATGGTTGATGCTACGATGTATCATCAGATGATTGGGTCCTTGATGTACCTGAGACCAGATATTTGCTTTGCTGTGAACACATTGAGACATGTTCACTTGATGGTTACAAATCCTGCAGGGGTACAATTGATTATGGGCTCAAGTATGATACGAATCAGAAGATTAACCTGGAGGGTTATGTTGATTCAGATTGGGCAGGCAGTGCCATCGACAGGAAGAGTACTTCGGGATGTTGCTTTAGTATGGGATCAGGTGTGATCTCTTGGTTTAGTTGGAAGCAATCCTGTGTGGCACTGAGTACAGCTGAAGCAGAGTATGTATCAGCTTGTTCAGCTAGTTGTGAGGCAGTATGGCTGTGGAAGCTACTGTCTGATATATTTGATCTCCAGTTAGATGCTACTTGTATACATTGTGACAACCAGAGTTGCGTGAAGTTGTCATAGAATCCAGTGTTTCATGACAAGTCGAAGCATATCGAGATCAAGTATCACTATATCAGGGATATGGTGCAGAGAGGATTAGTGAAGCTCCTGTATGTTGCGACGGAGGAACAGATAGCTGATGTATTGATGAAGCCATTGGTTAGGATGAAGTTTGAGTACTTCAGAGAGAGACTTGGTGTTCTCCAAATCGAGGCTTCCTCCCAGAGACAGTGATGAGACCCAGAGCCATTCTGACATGGTGAGAGGATTGGTTCCTTCCATGGTCAGATGTAAGGGTTGAGCCATTCTGTCATGGTGAGAGATTTCAGTTCCTTCCATGTCAGATATGAGTGCTAGAGATCCAAATCCATTCTGACGAGCAGGTCAGATGTAAGGGCTGAGCCATTCTGTCATGGTGAGAGGATTCAGTTCCTTCCATGTCAGATATGAGTGCTAGAGATCCAAATCCATTCTGACGAGCAGGTCAGATGTAAGGGCTGAGCCATTCTGTCATGGTGAGAGGATTGGTTCTTTCCATGACTGATATGAGTGCTGAGATTGAGAGCCATTCTGACGAGTAGGTCAGATGTAAGGGCTGTGCCATTCTGTTCATGGCTAAAGGATTTAGTTCCTTCCATGTCAGATGTAAGTGCAGAAATCTCTCTTCATTGTGGTTGAGAGTCTTCCATCATTAGATGGGATTGTGCCATTCTGACGAGCAGGTTAGATGTAAGGGTAGAGCCATTCAGTGCATGGCTAAAGGATTTAGTTCCTTCCATGGCAGATGGAAGTGCAGAAATCTCTCCTCGTTGGAGTTGAGATTCTTCCATCATTGGATGGGATTGTACCATTCTGACGAGCAGGTCAGATGTAAGGGCAGAGCCATTCTGTTCATGGCTAAAGGATTTAGTTCCTTCCATGTCAGATATAAGTGCTAGCCATTCTGTCGAGTAGGACAGATGTAAGGGCAACTGCCATTCTAGGAATGGAGGCACTTGGGCAGTTACCAGGAACACTCAGTCAGGTTGTGCAGATGGCATGTTATTCGGTCCCTGGGAGATCCAATAGGTTGGGCTGTGTGCCTGTAATCAGTCCTGGGATGCTCTTACGAGGTTTTTCCATGACCACATGTAATTCAGAGCCCTGGGAGATCCTATAGGTTGGGCTGTGTGCCCGTAATCAGTCCTTGGATACTCTTGCGAGGTTTTGTCGTGAGACCACATGTAATTCGGAGCCCTGGGAGATCCTATAGGTTGGGCTGTGTGCCCGTAATGAGTCCTGGGATGCTCTTGCGAGGTTTTGTGGTGAGGTCACATGTAATTCGGAGCCCTGGGAGATCCTATAGGTTGGGCTGTGTGCTCGTAATCAGTCCTGGGATGCTCTTGCGAGGTTTTGTGGTGAGGTCACATGTAATTCGGAGCCCTGGGAGATCCTATAGGTTGGGCTGTGTGCTCGTAATCAGTCCTGGGATGCTCTTTCGAGGTTTTGTGACGCACGTAATAATTCCTGAGGATTCTCCAGTATGGCTAGTGATGATGAAGACCTGCAGGTGGTGGGCCTACATCCAGCATGAAAAAGGGTTGGCTCTGTAGAACTTCCTATGACGAGATAGTACACACATGATGATGACCAAAGGAGATCCAGATCGAGCTATGATCCAGATCCAGTTATGATGACTCCGAGATATCCAAATCGAGTGATGATCCAGATCCAGCAGTGATGACCCTGATCGAGTGATGATCCAGATCCAGTCCAGAGAGATGATCCAGATCGAGTGATGATCCAGATCCAGTCCAGTGATGTTGATCCAGATCGAGTGATGATCTAGATCCAATGATGCCTTTGTATGATGATCCAGATTG
>LPNX010838107.1:0-18399 GCA_001517045.1 Pseudotsuga menziesii | reverse complement strand
TTCTCCATTTATGGTTTCCCCTCCTAAAATCTTTGTGTCTCTTGTCTCTTGTGATGTGCTTATGTGATTGATGTGCTTGTTATTCTCTCAGTGAAAATATCTAATCATAATGCTAGCTTAAATGTTGAAAAACTAACATTTGGCCATCAAAAAGGGTCCTAAGAATATCGGCCGGAGTCTCTTTCACCATGGTCTTGTTAGGATGTTGGTGGAGAGGGAGCTGTCTAAATGAAATCAGTCATGGGACGATTTTATTTAGCAGAATGGTTTTATGACATTTTTCCATTGTCAATTCAATTGTGCAGAGGAGTGTGTAAGGCATCAGCAGCCTTGTGAAGTCCTGACTTCACCTGTACATGAACCTATTCCAAACCCTAATGATTATGCAAACCCTAGTGTCCACAAAGATTCCGCTCCCACTCCTACGCAAAGTCCTGGTTCTCCCATGTGTTCCAAGCGAAGGAGGAAATCCCTAAACCTTTCCCTAGGAACGCCAAACCGTAATGACAAATCCTGCAGACAGATGAGCAAGAATCCAAATGTTAAGGTTACAAGTAGATTTACTAGGGGCATGGTGTCCAAATCCAATACTGTTAAGTCTACTGTGAAGAATGATAGAGGCATAGAAACGGTGGTATTAGATGATGAAGAGAATGGGCCTGTCTCGCATGAGGGTCTTGATATGGATCCCGAATCTATCAGTTTCCTGATAGCACAAAGTCCTTATGTTTCTGATAAGAATCCCCAAATTGACTCTGTGCTCGATCCTCCAATTAAGGGAAAATCTATTGAAGGGAATCTACCTGCTCCTTATCGAATTGGTGAAGCAATTCACCCACTGTTTGTTAATTGTTTGCTTGACAAGATACGTGCAACGGAGGTAGAAATAACAGAGATGGTGGCACGTAGTGATGCTGTGAAAGCTGAAAATGTGAAGTTGCAGGAGAGATCTGATTCAGCTGATAAATGCATCTTGCGTCTAAAGAGACACAAGAACAAGTTAATTCGGAGAGTTATGAGACTACAACATGAGAATCGTAAAAATGAGGAAAGAGTACGTGAGCTAAACGCTCAGGTCACTTTGATGCATCTTAAAGGTCACTCACAGGTTCCATTTTCACAAAATCCGGCAACTGGTGTGAATATATAGGTTTTCAATACTCCTGTTAAATCATAGTATTTTGGGGATACTCACTTCTGTACATATGTCTAAAAGTATTTCAGGTTTGAAGATTGTTAGTAAAAGAAGCAAATGATAATGAAGTGATTTTTGTTTTCCAGGTATTCTTTTAAGTTAGTTGGTGGATTATGACATTTAGTTTATTTACCCTCGTGTTTGTACTAATTCCTACTATCTGATTTTGCAGATGATTTGCTTGGTTTTCCAGATGCGTTGTTCCTAGATTTTGGTGATCGCTCATTTTCAGGATGATCTCTGGAGAATTATAAATGAATTAATTGAAATCGTTTTCAATTATGGACATGTTGTCTCTCAGGTGTCACTCAATTACTAGTGTCTTTAGCGTTCTATGATTTAGCACTATAAGTCAAATCTTTTCAAGTTTTGGATATCACAACGTATATAGAAAATGACAATTCCATTTGTCATTTTACTATTTTTGAATGAAATTGGTTAAGATTACGATGATGTAGTTTCTTGTTTTCTAAAACTATCTCTAGATGAGATAGAATGTATTTAGGGAGACATGGTTTTACTGGAAAGGAGGTCGATGGTTTGGGAAAGAGACAAAAACAGGATCACTTTACCATTTCCTGTAGCTAAAGACAATTTCTTGTTAGCAGTTGCAACATCTTTTGACTGGTGATATTTATAAATATATTTGCAGTATTTTTACTATGGAAATGTATTTATAGTATCGTATGATCTTGTTATTTCTTTTTGTTGTTTTTATGTTTTGTTATATTTCTTTAAAGAAATGTGCAAATGCATCATGTTTAACTGTCAATTTATGCTGGTTTAACTTGCAAATTCATGTCATATAGTAAATTTGATGTTATCATTATAATGTATGTGATATACTTGTTCTGTGTGTTGCCTTGTTTAAATCTCAGAATTTCTTCTGAAGTTTTCAGGATTCTCAGCACATTATCATTATTTTCAAGTTGATTCCAGGGTTAAATAATATCATGCTCCTGATCGGGATAGGATACGTAGGATATATAAGTGGTATTTTTTTATTTAATTTATAGAAACTATATTCAATCATATTTTTACACTTACACTCTACCAAGTTACCTTTCAATCTTGTTATGAATGTACATGTGTCTATAGTGTAATTTATGTAATTGGTTTGAATTTGTTAATATTTTCTTAACTATTGATTTTTGCACTCATAGGTTAATTGGTTTAACTAGATTAATTTTGAGTTATCAGTTGTGTAAAATATCAACTAACTTAGTAATTATCTTCAATAGTTTTCTTTGTATATTCGTAGGTGTAGTATAGATTTAGTTAACAAACATTAACTTCTTTTTTCCTTTGAGTCTTCCTCCTGTAGTTGGGAGTAATTTAGGGAAGGAAACGGGGCCTTAATCCCGTCAGAGACAGTTACCTAATGATTGAGAGCAACTTTGAAAGCTTTTGGATCGGGTTGTCTCTTAGTTGACTATTGTCACAATTCGGCATGTCAACAGGGGCCCAGGAGACCAGGAATAAAGCAGAATTGATTCCTTGAGGTTTCCCAAGCACTACATGAGTCAAATTAGGCAAGTTAGACCACTATGTATAGGTAAATGACAACTTGCATAAGGTGGGACACATGAACTAGGAAAATAAGACAAAAATAATTAAATTAATGTCTAAGGGAGCTAACTATGGGTTGATTATTCTAACAAAGTGTTGTTACTTTCTGACATGGTGGTAGGATAGGCCTCCCATGGTCATATGTGAGTGCTGAGCCTTTCTGAAATGGTGGGAGGATGGACCTCCCATGGTCAGATATAAGTGTTGTGCCTTTCTGACATGGCAAGAGGATTGGTTCCTCCCATGGTCAGATGTGATTGTTGTGCCTTTTTGACATGGAGGGATGATTGGATCCTCCCATGGTCAGAGGTAAGTGTAGAAAAAGATGAAGATATGCATGTAGGCTAGGCCTACAACCAACATGAAAAAGGGATAGCTCTGTAGAACTTTTTATGACAAGTATAATGGAGAGATAGCACCATTTTCTTGAGATAGCAGGAGCAGTGATGATGATGATGATCCAGTGATGATCCATCTTTGATGATGATCCAGTGATGATCCAAATTTGATGAATGATCCAATGATGAAGACTTGTTCTGATGAATTATGTCAAGAGAATACGTTCCTATATATTTAAGAGCCTCAGTGTTAATGTATTTGTAACTTCAGAATGTATTCAATTGTATATTTTATATGTTGTACTTCTTTGTACCCCGATGTTCCTATCGGGAGAATCATTAATGTAATCAAGTCATGTAAGGTCATATAGTTTAACCCTCCTTTGTAAGTCAAGGCAATAGTCCCCACAGTTGACGGGTACTAGGGTTATTGGACTCTCCTAGAGAATTTGGCCCTAGTAAGTAATTGTCAAGTCGAAAACTAGTATAAATAGAGAGTGTGTTGAGCCTCATTTTGTTATCATTTTTGGCAATTAAATAACATATTTAAACACATATTTTATTATCTTTAGTATGTTTTATGTCATACAGATCTATTTTGGCACAAGGTAAGAACAAATTTGATGTTATTATAGTTTGGGTTATTAATATCATTTTTATGATTTTATTAACTCAAAACTATGTTATTTAAAGCATTTTTAAATGTATTATCTGACATGTATGTTTGTTTGCATATTTTATAGTTCATTTGGGCAAATTAACAATAAAATGTATTCATCCTTCCTTTCACACCATACGATTAGCTCATGATCCATCTTGGCGTTTAGCTCGTCATCCATCTGGCGTGCAAAATTCACTGATCATTTTCCATGTGTGCCCTAGATCGACGCACTATACATCCAGCTCAGAGTTCATTGTTCCATTTAGCTCACCGTTCAGCTCTCTTATCAGCCTGCATGCTGTCCATAATCAGTTTTGGGCATTTAAACATGAAACAGCCTGTAATATCCTTAGTTCGCCATCACGCCAACCATCTCCTTACTGGACCAATGTATTTAACTCATCCTATGGAAGAATGGCCACCTAGATGTTAGTTATCCACGTGTTCAAAGGAATGGACATTTGCTATTAACTCATTGTTTCCTCTGATTTAATACTCAACTATCATAAGCCTATTCTTTTAAGGGATATAACGACCTACATTCTAGATACTTGTTGTTGTGTACAAACCCACGCTCAACACCAATCCATCCTCCACACGAAGGAAGAACATCATGCCACGATGTAGAAGTCGGTCCACATGAAAGGAGTGGACTGGTCATGTTATGCCACAATCACGCTAAATGAAGAGCCATACCATGCGTTGGTTGCAAATAAATTATGTGCTTTAAATATTTCCCAAAATTAGAGAGCAATCGACCTTTAGGGTCGACTTGCTCATCTCTTATGTAAAACTATATATATCAGTCTCTGAATGAAGAGAAAGTTAGTTAGTCATAGCCATAGTTAGTCATAGTTCTATAAGCACTGTAATTCTATTTCGGAATATGAATAAAGAGATATATGTATTGCTGTTGAAGGTTGCATTTGAGTAGGACTTAGCAGACTTCACCCCTAATTGTTGGGAGGGCCCCTCATCAACTAGAGGTTCATTAGCTTAGTTTTAATTCAGTTCTTTCTTTTCTATTTTAATTAATCTAGTTTAAATCCCAGTTGTTTTCATTAGATGTTATTTTATTTCTTGTATTGTATTAACTTAGTTTCCTTTCAGTAGTTAAATAAGCATTTTATTTCCTTTATTTCATTAGTTTAGTTTTATTTCAGTAATTTAGTAAGTAGATGCGTGCATAGTTTTACTTTCAGTCATTTACTTTTAGTCATTTAATTTTAGTCTTTTGTTCTTAGTTAGTTATTTCTAGTTAGTCATTTCATTCCAGTATTACTTTCAGTTTTTAGTTTCAGACAAGTAGAATAGTTTATTTCCATTTGAATTTAGTTTTGGTTAGTTACAAATTGGTTTAAGTAGAATAGTTTGTTTTCTTTTTAATGTAGTCTTGATTGTTTATTTCTTGTTATTAATTTATTTATATAACTAGTTTTCTTTCCTTTAAATTCATTTTTGTTATTTATTTTTCTGTCATGAATTTGTTTAAGGTAATTTCCGGCTTGTTCAAGTTAAATTCCAGTTTATTAATTAGTTTACAATGCAATGCTTTATTTTTGTTTAAAGTATTAGTTTGAAGTTAATTTGGTGGTTAAATAGGTTTGTTATGATTAATTCTATGCATTAGGATTAGAATTGCATAACTTCAGCTGAAGAATTAGTTCATTTAGGTTAATTTTTACCATTTTTTATTGTATGGACCTCCATTTGGACTGTATCCAGTCTACCATTAAGTCACCCTCTACAGACCTACTATTTAGTTTGTCATTTAACACTTGGTTTTTATTGTTATTATGCATTTTTCAGATTGTTTCTAGTTTTGTTTTGTCAATCTTTGGATTATATTTGTAGTTTGTATCTTTATTTAAGTATTTCAATTAAAGTTTGGTTGTTTTAATTTATTGATTAAAGTTTTAGCATTTTTCTTTAGTTGTTTTATTCTTTGAATATTAAATATTGATTTTGTTTTATTACTGTTTTATGCCATGGTCATCTTCATTTGCATTTAGAGTTTAGGGTTAGAAGTACTATTTTTAAGAGAAAGTTAAGTTATTTGTAATCATAGGAATCATTCTTGGTTTTATGTGTGTATTGAAAAATAGAATTTAAATATCTTTATTAAGTTTTATAGTTGCTTCTGTTTATTATCTTTCTTAAGTTTTCCACTTGATTTTTCAATTTTCTATTCATTATAAGATAAGTTATCTTTTACCCCAGCCTTCTGCTTAAGGAGTAGTTAATTGGTTATTTGTCAGTTCAGTTGTTATAAATTCTTTTTATATATGAGTTAGTGTTTGAATTTATAAGTATTATTGTTTATGTCTTTATTTTCAGTAGCTGTTTATAATTTGATATTCCAGTCCAGTCCAATTACTTAGATAATTTTAGGAGTTTGACTTGGTTTTTTATCTTTCGATCTTTTGTTTATTAAAATATCTCCACAACACCCTAGGATCCTTTTTACCTTTGGATATATTTTGTATCAACTCTAAGCTTACCAAACTCGATTGATAATTAAATATTAGGTGAATTAATCTAGTCGATATAACACCCAACATTTTTGGTGTCGTTGTCGGGGAGTTGTTTTATAAGGTAGAATAAATAACGTTCCTTTATAAAGTTTAGGTAGATAGATAGATTTATTTTATATTACACAACAAGAGGGAGGGGATAACAGTAACATGCAAAGACAATTTCACTATAAAATTTCCATGGTGTAACAACCAGATGCATCGACTATAGTGGTGTGCCCCAAATCCTTGTTGTTCCTTTGTTGTTTTTGTAAGTGTGTTATTTTATTCATTTGTCATATACTTGTTTTTATTTTTAGAACTGGCACATCTATTATAACAGGCGCCCCTAAATCCAGCAATAATAGTATAGCATAAGTTTTCTTTAATTTAGTTTTATTTTCATGAACAGACTTAGAGATCCTCAGGGTATATTTATTAAAGTAGGAAAATATATCGACATTTCTACTAACTTTTCTAGGGGATGTAACACCACAACTACTAATTCACCATAAAGGTATAGAAAAACACTTGAAGGAAGTAGTTCTACTTGGAAACCTAAAGAAAATCTTCCAAGAGATCTTACCAAGGGAACAATAGAAGGAGAAGGAACCTTAACCCCGAGGACCTCATTTCGGAAGAAATTCAGAAGGATCAACCATTAGTAACCTCTAGTTATCCACTAGTCACAAAACCAAAGGATATGACCTTTACACTAGTAGGAAGTCCTAACTTTGTTGACCTTGTTGATCCTGAGAAGGTAAAAGCCCTCTTTAGAAACCCCACAGATACAGTTATCTCACAAATTGAGACATCCATAGTAGAACCTACTCTCCCTCTAGGGTTCAATAAGAAAATAGTTGACCAGGGGAAGATCTCTCCCAAAATAGAGTGTTGGGATGCTCCATTATCACCTTGAAAGGAGCTTCCTAGGTATATTTATATTAAAAACCCAGCCTATATGGAGGGGCCAGGAGAGAACGAAGACCGTAAGCAAATTACAAATAATGAAGGAGAAGGAGAAAAACAAACTAAGGCTACCTTTGGGTTCCCTATCCTAGATACTGTACTGGATGTAAATATGAAAAACATCCTTTCTTCTTCTTTACCTACCTTTTATGGAAAAAGTAATGAGGAGCCGAACACATTCTTGTTCGAGTTTGATATTCTCTATAGGAGCTATAATTCTCTACAAGATGCTCACAAACTAAAACTCTTTCTCGCTACATTGAAATATTCTTCCTTGCGATGGTTCATGGGATTAGGTGAATCCACTATCAAGACTTGGGACGACATCAGAACCTCATTCTTGTGAAAGTATCAAGAATACTTCAAATCTAAAGAGTCTCGACACGATATATTCAAGATACAACAACTTGAAGACGAAAGCCTATAGGATTATCTCAAAATATACCCTTCATAAATCAAAGTATCATGACCTTCGAGAAGATGCAGTACATACACTTTTTCTCAAAGGAATCTCTGAAGACTTGCTGGAGAGTCTTAATCTCATGGCGATATTTCTCATAAGACTTTTACACAGATCAGTGAGATGTGTTAAAAATATTCTATAAGTATGGGGAAAGTTGGGAAAAACTTTCGAGAGCCTTATAGTAGAAACATAAGAGGAAATGTTCCTAGTTCAGGAGGAGTTATAACGATGGAATTAGGTAACCTATTGGAGAATTTTAAGACTGACATATTAGGAGCCATGGGTTCTCAAGTAGATGCTTTACAAGCCAAGAAAAGGAAATATGAAGAACGGGCAGCAATGAGTATTTTCTGTCCAAGGTGTATAAAAAAAAATCCCCGAAGGGAATGTCCATTAAACAACATTTATGTATGTCACATCTGTATAGAGGAACATCTGACAGATAACTGTCCATCCTTTCTTGGATTGCAAGCCATCTATAAGAGTGGGGATGTAGGTGAAACATCTAGGAGGCCTCCTTGGCAATGTAGAGATCAACCAATATACCAAAATTTTCCACCACAATCCCCACCCTATTACTCTTTATACCAACAAGCCCAACAAAGGAACTGTCGTAGTTGGCAGAGTTGGCCACCTCAGTATCCTCCTCCTCAATTTCCACAGCAACAGTATTGGTCACAAGGGTGGAGAGGATATCCATATCCTCAGTCACAACCTATCCCTCCACCTATTCATCCTTATCCTCAGCATCAATCGAATTTCCAGCAGCATTTGCCTGTATTTGTACCTCCAGTTCCTCTCATTATGCAACAACCTCATCACTTCCAGAATACAAATCATCTACAACTGAAATTATTACCTACACAACTGATACCTAACACTAATAACAAGAAAACTCAAGCTATTAACATTATTGGGTTGCAAACTCTTCCATCCTACCTTGTTTCGACTGTACCTATGCATGAGATTCAATTACCATCTGGAAGAGTTGTTAATGATAAACCCAGAACATCAGTCATCATTCGTGAGGAAAATGATGAAGAAGAAGATTCAAATCAACCCATGAATGATTCCATTTTGGTGGATGTGAATATCTCAAAATATCATGTACCTACTTGTCCTCCCCAAGAACGTATTCAGGAACAAAGAATTCCACCATTTCCAGCAAGACTAGTAATAGAAAAACCCATAGTTAACTCCGAGTATGATATCTTGAATGAATTAAAACATATCTGTATCAAAATCCCGTTATTACAAGCTATTAAATACATACCAATTTACAGTAAGGTGATAAAGTAATTATGCATTAAACATCCAGGGAAGAAACAAAATGCCCCTCTTACAATTCATGTCATAAGAGAGATGTCTGAATATATGACATATCAGTCCCATATTGCAAAATATACAAATCCAGGAGCCCCAGTAGTGACTGTAGTCATAAATAATACCATGATAGGTAACACATTAATATATTTAGGATCATCCATCAATATGATGACCACCGCAGTTTTAGAGGTTTTACAGTTGGGAGAATTTCTTCGACGCACCCCTTCCATCTTGGAACTAGCAGACCGTATTACGATAAATCCTGTTCGAGTCCTGGATGACATTATTGTATCAGTAGCTTCATCAGAATACCCTGTCGACTTCATGGTCATAGAATCAAAGGATCCTTCTAAAGGACATCCTATCATCTTGGGAAGACCATGGTTAGCTACAGCCAATGCTTTTATAGGATGTAGGGATGAGGAGATGACCATTCCAATGGGTTGTCTACCCAAAGACTTATTTTATATCCCCCAGCACAACCAATAACTAAAAATTCATGGTGGTTAAATTGTTCCTTTGGGGACGAATATTTTGATGACCTTTCCATTATTCATGATTTCTCCTAGGCATTACAGGAGCATACTAGTGAGAATGTATTGAATCAGTTTATTTCCTCCACCACCAGTATAGATTTTCCTCAGTCTTTTGCTAAATTTGAACAAATATTCGGAGATGAGTTTCAAGAAACTATGGCTCTCTCAATGTTTACAGAAGCACCTTGTTTCTTCACCATTGAAGAGCATATAGGACCTTTCACCATACCTTGTAAAGTTGGCCCTGAAAATTTTATGCACATAAATGCATGATTAAGTGAAGATCAACAAGCTCAACTACTTAAGGTTCTTAAAAAACAAGCTAGAGCATTTGTATGGGCATACACTGATATGAAGGTTATACACCCTAACACTTGTATTCACCACATTTATATGGATCCACATATAGCACCTGTAAGATAGCCTCAGAGGAGGATGAATCCTTCTTTGAAGGAGGTAGTAAAAGAATAATTACAAAAACTCCTTACCGTTGGTTTCATCTATCCTATTTCTGATAGAAAATGGATGTCTCCTCTAGTAGTAGTTCCAAATAAAGTTACGAAAAAATGGTCTATTTGTGTTGATTTTAGGGAACTAAACAAAGCTAGTCTTAAAGACTACTTTCATTTTCCCTTTATTGACCAAGTATTAGATACCTTGTCAAGTAAGCAGTATTTTTCCTTTCTTGACGGATATAGTGGATACAATCAGATCCTAATAGCACCTGAACGTCAAGATAATACCATTTTTACATGTGCTTGGAGGACATTTTCTTATCAAGTTTTTCCATTTGGCTTATGTAATGCACTCGCTACTTTTCAGTGAGCAATCTTAGGCATCTTTTATAATCTTATACATGACTATGTTGAGGTCTACATGGATGATTTTACAGCCTATGGTAATACTTTTCAAGAATCTCTTGACAACCTTGAGAAAGTTTTGATCCGATGTCAAGAGACAAACTTAGCTCTTAGTCATGAAAGTGTAAAATGTTACTGAGATAAGGTATAGTTCTAGGACACCATATTTCTTCTCAAGGAATGAAGGTAGACCCTACTAAGATCGAATTAATAGTTGTCCTTCCCTCTCCAAAAACCCAGAAGGAGGTTAGAAGCTTTTTGGGTCATGTAGGCTATTATCACCGTTTTATTGAAAACTTTACAAAGATATCTACACCAATGTTTAAATTTCTCATAAAAGATGTAGAATTCCAATGGACAGAATCTTGTCAAAATGATTTTGAGATTTTAAAAGCTAAACTATCAGTAGCACAAATACTTAGGGACCCTGATTGGACCCTTCCCTTTAATATATCTACCGATGCTTTTGATATGGCCATAGGAGGATTCCTAGGACAAAAAGAAGAACAATCACCTTATTCCATTTATTTTATCAAAAAAACTATTTCTCTTGTCGAGCTAAACTATATCATTACTAAAAAAGAATTTTTGGCAGTAGTTGATTCTATTAATAAATTATGCCATTATATTACAGGTTACGAAGTTTTTGTGCACACTGATCACTCTACCATTATATTCTTAATGAATAAACCAATCACCAATGGTAGAGTTACCCGGTGGATTCTCCTATTGCAAGAATTTAATATTACTGTCATTGATCGACCTGGTAAAGAAAACTTAGTAGCATATTTTCTTTCTCGTATACAACTCGATAGTGATATTAAGCCTATTGATGATACTTTTCCTGACGAACATCAGTTCACTATGTCTGTTCAAACCCCTTGGTTTCTTGATATTGAAAACTATCCAGCAACTGAAAAAGTACCACACCATTTAGCTCCATACGAGAAACGCCGCATAATAGTACAAAGCTGTAACTATTCCTGGGTTGATAATGACCTCTTTCGCACTGGCCCAGATCCTATTATTATAAGATGTGTGTGAGAGGATGAAATGATAGACATCCTATGATCATGCCATGATGGACCATGTGGAGGCCACTTTTCAGATAAATGGACATCATACAAAGTACTGCACTCTGGTTATTATTGGCCAAGAATTTTTAAGGATGCTACCAAGTATGTCAAAGGATGTGATAGTAGTCAAAGAATGGGTAGACCCACAACATCAGACCATTTACAGCCACAGGTCATGATTGAGCCTTTCGAAAAATGGGTTCTTGATTTTGTAGGACCAATCTCTCCCATGTCTCGTAAAAATAAATATATCTTGGTTTGTACAGATTATGTTACCAAATGGGTAGAAGCTAAATATTTATTTAGGGCTACAAAGAAATCTATAGTAGAATTCATATATGAATAAATATTTACCTGATTTGGTGTACCCGGAGAAAGTGTCACGGACCAAGGTACCCAATTCACTTCCAAATTAATGCATTAGCTCACTACGAAGTATGGTATCCCGCATTGTAAGTCCTCACCTTACCATCCTTAAGATAATGGCTAGGTATAATAAACCAATAAAATATTAGAAGCTATTTTAACCAAGACCATTCACTTACATCATAAGGATTGTGCTGATAGACTTCCCGAGGCTTTATGGGACTATAGAATAACATGGAGAAATACTACCAGACATACCCCCTATGAGTTAGTATATGGAAAACAAGTCCTTTTATCTATTGAATTTCAAGTTAAAACCTTTCGTATGGCAGCACAGTTCGGTATGGATTTGGATGAAGCATAGAAACAATGAATCCTATAGATTAATGAATTAGATGAAAATAGACAGGATGCGCTCCAAAGAACCATGCTAATATAGATTCAGTGGAAGCAATGGCATGATAAATTTATCAAGTAAAAGCAATTTAATACTGGAGATTGGGAATTACTATTCGATTCATGATTTAAGAACTTTAAAGGAAAATTAACTACCCATTGGTTGGGCCCTTATGAGGTAGTTACAACTTTTGACAATGGATTGGTAAAAATTAAACCAATTGATGGCTCAGAAGTTTCCTTTATAGTGAATGGACATAGACTTAGGATTTATCATCAACCAACATCCAGACAGGATTTTGTACAAAATGTTTTACAACACAGAGCAATGGAATTGATTGAAGAGGAAGTTATTTTTCCTCCTCCTGATCCATGAAATTATTTTGGGTTGTCATCACTTGTATATATGTAGATATGTTTTTGCTTCTATGAATAAATGAGAGTCATTTCTGATAAAATAAATTACATGCGACTCTTTTGATTTCTATGTTTTTATGAATAAATTGAATCATATAACAAGTGGTTTTGCACTTTGATCATGGATACTTTATCTCTATAAGAAGCTCATGAAATATTATCTAGGAAAGGTAATTATGCTCATAAGGTATATTAACTTTTCTTAATTTGCAATTTGTAGTGTCAATTAAAGATAACTCCTTGCATCTCATTTTTAACTGCTCCTTTTATGATTCAGATAGTTTCTAGTATTTTGATTCAGACATGTATACTTATGATTTGTTATTTCCAATAGTGCTTGATAAAGACCTATTTTCGTTATCATGCATATTGTGCCTATGGATTACTAGTTCATCTTGTACTTGTTATCAAAACTTGTCTCTCAAATATCTCTTTGTGATAACTCGAGAGTAAGTGGAATTTTTTTTACCTATGGGGAACATTACTTATCTCTTCTAAAAAGGATGGATTGTAAAGTTAAAGAACAACTTTAAGTTATTCTCTTTTGACATGATTTATGATTAAGGCCCGTATGAAAAGCTAGTTGTAAGTTAATTTCTGTAAAATTGAATTATGTGTTTTTAGCTGGGCTTAGAACGCTCTAGTACCAATTGGCTTCCATATATTTAATATCTTTATATACAAGGAAAACCCGCGAGGGTACTGAACAGGCCTGCTGGCAGTGGGTCAATGATGTGTAACAACTTAAAACTAGGAACCTCGATAAATGCAAGTAAACCTGCTGGGATACTGAACAGGCATGCTGGCAATGGGACTATACTTGCATGGTACTAAGATAAACCTGCTGGGGTACTGAATAGGCTTGCTGACAGAAGGGAAATATCGGGTAAAGAGGTTTGGTTAATGCACTACTATGAACATGATTCATAAAATAATGATCATATACAGAAAATATTTGAAAAATTATTATAATAAAATGTTAAGGCCCATTCTCTTTACTGTCACTTGAGAATTTTTATAAGTTGGGCTTGGACCTGGCCATCTAATTCAATCAATACCTAGGATATTATTATCCTATACGTGGGACCCATAGTAACATCTCTCACACACTCAGGGGTAAACCTAAAGTATTTGATGATGACTAGATATCTTTATAATGAGGCATAGATGCCTAGATTTTCCTATGGCATTCTTTCGATTATATTATTATCTCTTTATATGGTCTTTCCCTGCACTGTTATTTTTCATAAATATACATCTCTAAATCACTTTCCTTTACTAGTTAATTTTTCTTTTCTTTATAAAATAATGACAGCATACTTGCACTTTTCTTTATCTAAAATAAACTATTCTTCTCCTTTGCATAAGGACATGCCATATCCTTGGTTTGGGGGAGAATTAGGACTGGACTAATGATTCAGAACAAAATATTTGTCCACTTTTATCTTTTTATGACAAAATTGATTATCTCTAACAAATGCTATTTAGTGTTTTCAAGTTATAGCATGACGCATGTTTTTACAGAAAGTACGAAGAAATTTGATGGAAGACATTACGAAGGATCTGACTAATGATTCAGATAATGGTCTGAATGAGATATTGTGGTATTATAGCATGGATGATTGAAATTTGTCAAGCAAATTTTTGATCTTGAATATAGTTTTATTTCTGTATGGATGCTTTGATCTTAAAATTTATTTTGTTATCATTTTACTATTAGCATATTTTTATCAAAATACCCCTGAAAAATATTTTTCTTGAATGTCATTTATGCGTTTGCGATATATGTTCAAGCTGTCCAAAGTTTTAATTTGGACAGGTTGAACTTGTTATAAACTTTATAAATTTATTTATCCAATGCATATGCTTGTTAAAAGATACATATCTTGAATTCTGCTATAATAGTATGGTCTCCTAAGAAATCTAAATCTTCTACTATCCCATCATCATTTTTTCTATTTTGACATAACATGAATATTCCTTTAATAAGATTAAAGTTTAAATTCTTTCTTTCATTCACCAAGTAGAAGGTAGTTACTGCGCAACTTTTCCTTCTTCCTTAATCATTTTTCTTTTTGCTCAATGGGACCTGGCATTTCTCTGGTTTGGGGGAATGTTGAGCCTCATTTTATTATCATTTTTAGCAATTAAATAACATATTTAAACACATATTTTATTATCTTTAGTATGTCTTATGTCATACATATTGTTATTTCGACACAAGGTAAGAACAAATTTGATGTTATTGTAGTTGTGGTTATTAATATCATTTTTATGATTTTATTAACTCAAAACTATGTTATTTAAAGAATTTTTAAATGTATTATCTGATATGTATGTTTGCTTGTGGATTTTATAGTTCATTTGGGAAAATTAACAATAAAATGTATTCATCCTTCGTTTCACACCATACGTTCAGCTCATGATCTAGCTTGGCGTTTAGCTCACGATCCAGCTTGGCATTTAGCTCGTCATCCATCCTACACACGAGATTCGCTGATCATTTCCCATGTGTGCCATAGATTGACGCACTATACATCTAGCTCATAGTTCAGTGTTCTATTTAGCTCACCATTCAGCTCACTTATCATCCTACGCGTTGTCCATAATCAGTTTTGGGCATTTAAACATGAAACTGCCTGTAATCTCCTTAGATCACCATCACACCAACCATCTTCGGGCTGGACTGATGCATTTAACTCATCCTCTAGAAGTATCACCACCTAGTTTCTCGTTATCCACGCGTTCAAAGGAATGGACATTTGCTGTTAAGTCATCGTTTCCTCTGATTTAATACTCAACTATCATAAGCCTGTGCATTTAAGGGATAGAATGACCTACATTCTAGAGAATTGTTGTTGTGTACAAAACCGCACTCAACACCAATCCATCCTCCATGCGAAGGAAGAACATCACACCACGCTATAGAAGCCTGTCCATGCAAAAGAAGGAGTGGACTGGTCATGTTATGGCATGACCATGCTGAATGAAGAACCATACCATGTGTTGGTTGCAAATCAATTATGTGCTTTAAATATTACCTAAAATTAGAGAGCAGTCAACCTTAAGGATCGAATTACTCATCTCTTATGTAAAACTATACATATCAGTCTTTGAATGAAGAGAAAGTTAGTTAGTCAAAGCCAGAGTTAGTCATAGTTCTATAAGCACTGTAATTCTGTTTTTGAATCTAAATAAAGAGATGTATGCATTGCTATAGAAGATTGCGTTTGAGTAGGAGTTAGCAGACTTCACCCTTGATTGTTGGGAGGTCCCCTCATCAACCAGAGGTTCATTAGCTTAGTTTTAATTCAGTTCTTTCTTTTCTGCTTTAGTTAATCTAGTTTAATTCCAAGTTTTTTTCATTAGATGTTATTTATTTCCTGTATTGTATTAAATTAGTTTCTTTTCAGTAGTTAAATAAGTATTTTATTTCCTGTATTGCATTAGTTTAGTTTTATTTCAGTAATTAAGTAAGTAGATGCAGGCATAGTTTTACTTTGAGTCTTTTGTTCTTAGTTAGTTGTTTCTAGTTAGTCATTTCATTCCAGTATTGCTTTCAGTTTTTAGTTTCAAACAAGTAGAATAGTTTATTTCCATTTGAATTTAGTTTTGGTAAGTTGTAAATTGGTTTAAGTAGAATAGTTTGTTCTCTTTTTAATGTAGTCTTGTTTATTTATTTCTTGTTATTAATTTATTTATATAGAATAGTTTGCTTTCATTTAAATTCAGTTTTGTTTATTTATTTTTCTGTCATGAATTTGTTTAAGGTAATTTCCAGTTTGTTCAAGTTAAATTCTAGTTTATTAATTAATTTACAATGCAATGCTTTCTTTTTGTTGAAAGTATTAGTTTGAAGTTAATTTGGTGGTTAAATAGGTTTGTTTATTAATTCTATCCATTAGGTTTAGAACTGGATAACTTCAGCTAAAGAATTAGTTCATTTAGGTTAATTTTTACCAGTTTTTACTGTATGGACCACCATTCAAACTGTCTATCCAGTCTGCCATTCAGTCACCCTTTATAGGCCTATTGTTCAGTTTGTCATTTAACCCTTGGTTCTATTTTTACTATTTTTATGCATTTTCAGATTGTTTCTAGTTTTGTTTTGTCAATCTTTGGATTATATATGTAGTTGGTATCTTTATTTAAGCATTTCAATTAAAGTTTGGTTGTTTTAAGTTATTGATTAAATTTTTATCATTCTTCTTAAGTTTTTTTATTCTTTGAATATTAAATATTGATTTTGTTTTATTACTATTTTATGTCATGATCATCTTCGTTTGCATTTAGAGTTTAGGGTTAGATGTACTATTTATAAGAGAAAGTTAAGTTATTTGTAATCATAGGAATCATTCTTGTTTTTATGTGTGTATTGAAAAATATAATTCAAATATCTTTATTAAGTTTTCTAGTTACTTCTATTTATTATATTTATTAAGTTTCATGCTTACTTTTTAGTTTTCTATTCTTTATAAGATAAGTTGTCTTTTACCCGAGCCTTCTGCTTAAGGAGTAGTTAGTTGGTTATTTGTCAGTTTAGTTGTTATAATTTCTTTTTATGTATGAGTTAGTGTCTAAAGTTATAAGTATTATTATTTATGTCTTTCTTTTTAGTAGATGTTTAGAATTTGATATTTCAGTCCAATCCAATTACTTAGATAATTTTAGGAGTTTGACTCGGTTTTTTATCTTTTGATCTTTTGTGTATTAAAATATCTCCACGATACCATAGGAGCATTTTTAACTTTGCATATATTTCGTATCAACTCTAAGCTTACCAACCCCGATTGATAATTAAATATTAGTTGAATTAATCTAGTCGATATAACACCCAACAGAGTGAGCCTCTCTAATTAAGACACACACTCACTCAACTGTAGTGCATGAGTGAGAGAGGAGGATCTCGGACAAGTGAGAGAGAGAACAGTTGTCGGAGATCATCTTTGTGTCTTTGGGTTTTACATTTTCCATTGGTGCTCATTATATCTCTGAGGAAGTTGTGAGGTTTTCTCCTTTCTGGTTTCCCTGAGGAAAACTTTTTGTGTCTCTTGTCTCTTGTGATTATTGTTGTGCATTTTATTCTCTCAGATAAGATCCTAGATCATATTGATTAGATTATAAAAATATAATAGGTCGGACAAAAAATATCTTAACAAATAAGACATGGGAAAGGATGGAGAATCCGGCATTGGGATGGTCCCCAGTGTAGCTGTGACTAGCTAATCAGGCAAAGGTGGAACCAATTGGATGGGTGTATAACCCAGTTGTAGATGTTAAAGGTATGAGGACTCGTGCTGATTTTTGCGTAATAGAGGTTTTTAATGGTGAAGGATCCTACCTCGCTCTGTGAGGGGTTGGATGGGCCAATGATAGCATGGCAGTCATTAAATTCAAGAAGAGGATGATGACCAGGGAAAACTTTAGGGGTAAAATTTCACCATTTGGATAATTTTTGGTTTTTTTTCAAAAAATAAATTCACTATTTGGTCCTTTTTACGCTTTAATATCACCTATATTTAACATAAAATATGTTTTTAACATAATATTCGCCAAAATTTACAAGTTTCAATAGTAAATTGTATGTTTCATATTTAGTATTCTCTTACTTATCTATATGTTAACACCCAAAAATGGTTAACTACCTCATCTACCCCATTTCATGGCTCATTCGTCCATTTACCTACCATATTTCCCTGAAAATCCCACTAAAA
>LPNX010838103.1:554917-567480 GCA_001517045.1 Pseudotsuga menziesii | reverse complement strand
CAATATTTGAACATACCTTGGTCAATTTCTTGTTCTCGAATCTGATTTTGAGCATTCATATCATCAACATTATGATCCAAATCTTTATTAACATCATCATCAAAAATTTCCTCAACATTTGTAATATTTTGATCTTGCAATCTACGTCTTTTAGCTTCCTTATTTTTGGCATAATGTTCGGCATCATCTCGAGTGCGATCATATTTTCTACTTCGGTTTCTTTTGTTGCCCATGATTCTTTAATTTGTACCTTAAACTTATAATAGCTTTCCCTATCAAGAATCTTCACCATAAAAAAAAAATCACTTTAGAAGCCTAGAAATGCAACAAAGAAAAAAATATCTTCATAAAAGTCTCCAAAAATGTAACAAAGACAAAAAAAATTTCATAAAAGTGCCCAGAAATACAACAAAGAAAAAAAAAATCTTCTTAAAAGTGCCCAGAAATGCAACAAAGGAAAAAAAAATTTCATAAAAGTGCCCAGAAATACAACAAAGAAAAAAAAAATCTTCTTAAAAGTGCCCCGAAATGTAACAAAAATAAAAATAATCTTCCTAAAAATGCTCTGAAATACAAAAAAAAAAAAATATTCAAAAAAGTCGCAGTACATACCTTACAAATTACATAAAAGTGCCCAGAAATACAACAAAGACAAAAAAATCTTCTTAAAAGTGCCCAGAAATGCAACAAAGACAAAAAAAATTTCATAACAGTGCCCAAAAATGCAACAAAGACAAAAAAAATTTCATAAAAGTGCCCAGAAATACAACAAAGAAAAAAAAAACTTCTTAAAAGTGCCCAGAAATGCAACAAAGATAAAAATAATCTTCCTAAAAATGCTCTGAAATACAAAAAAAGAAAAATATATATTCAAAAAAGTCGCAGTACATACCTTACAAATTACAGAGCATTTGTATAATACGAATGATTTAAAAAATGCGAAAATGTGTAATTCATATTTTTTATAAATATGAATTTTGTGTTTTCAACCGGCGCTTTTTTCCCGACCGACGTGAAAAAAAAAGAAGTATTTTCGGCCGAACTATTTGTTCGGCCAAACAATTATTCCGTCAGTTAAAACTAACGTTTCGGCCGAACTAATAATTGTTTGGCCGAAAAAAATGTTCGGCCGAACACCTGCAAATCTTCAGAAATCAGTGCTCCAGCTTTTTCCTGAAGCTTTTTGCAATTTCGGACATATCGGATCATATGAAATATTTGCTATTTCATTTCACAAATACTACCATTACATGCATAATTCAATCTAGCTTCTATAAATGTGATTTTTATTAAATTTCATGACATACAGTAAATACTTAGAATATTTTTCCTATAAGGGGTTTGGATTGCTTGAAATTTTAAGAAAAACCAGTGAAATGAAAAATCAATAACTTCAAAACGACATTATGAAAAAAATTGAAAAACCAGTGGTAGGCAAGTTTGATGTGTTAGTTTCAAAAGGGTACTTTCAATTTTGTGTTATGAAATGGAAAATTATACAAAGTGTAACGTATCCCTAAACATGTCAATTTTATGATAGTTTTTCAGGTAGGTCCACTTCAAAAAATTCTAATAATTATTGTATGTCTCTGTTGGATACAAAATTATAGTCATGCATTAGTACAATCTGTGTAGATTGTACTAACATATTTTGTTTTTAATAAACAATAATTTAATAATGAATAAAGTTACGTCTTCCGACATGACTATTTACCATAATTTCATTACTTAAGAACATACTGTCAAACAATTGCTAAAATGACATATCAAATGCCAATAAAAAAATTCTGAGAAATAACAGATAGAAAGCTAACACGATTGTTTCCTGGTTTTTCTTTCAACAGGGAATAACCCTCTGACAAAGAGGGGAATAAACCCTTGGCTCATGAACAGGGACCTTCCTAGAGCAATTAGACCCCCTATATTTGAACACCTTTTGTTTCTCCAAGGGACCCTCACTATAGTCCACTAGCTGAACATCCTTTACTTCTATCCCTAGGGTTTCTGTAGATGACAGTTTTCATCACCATATATATATATATATATATCATCCTCTGCCTCTATCCCTAGGGTTTCTATAGATGACATTTTTCATCACCATATATAGACATCTCGAATTCTAGTGCCATTAAGTTAGGAAATTCATGACTTAACTTATCATCATTACAACAAAAAATGATATCGTCTACATAGACAACGGTAACTAGAATCCCACTCTTCTCTGTTTTCAAAAAGATATTTCTATTTGCAATGCATCTTTTGAAACCTTGTTGAAAGAGATACTCATCTAAGAGTTCATACCAAGCCCTTGGGGCTTGTTTTAACCCATAAAGATCATTTTTTAGACTCCAAACATTGTCCTCCTTTCCATGCAACTTGAAACCATCAGGTTGTTTAGTGCATACTTCTTCATGTAAATATCTTTTCAATAAAGTGGATTTCACATCCATCTAATAATATACCTTGAAATTTTTGAAGCATGAGTAAGAAAAGAACATATATTGTTGTTCCATCCCATTATTGCATCCAAACCTGCCTTCACATGTGACCCATCCTAGACCTGCCAAAGCAGGTGAGTGCCAATGATTGGAAAGGCCTGTGCTCAAGGCTTTCCAATTATTTGAAGCATGTTTGTGAATCTCAACAGAGTTGTGGATCCAATCTAGGAATTTTAGGTTCCAAGTACTTCTAAACCTAAATTCTCTTCCATAGACCCTCCTTGGACATCAAGTTCTAAATTTTTTTAGCTGTCAGTGCATGTGACCAAAAGTGAATAACTGCTTCTGATCCCAAACACCCTCATTCTTTGGTTTTGAGATCAGTTGCCATCTTGCTAATGGAAAATTGTTTGTATTGTCACCTACTACTGCTGCTGCACACTACTATGTTTCCAGGATGTATACAGTCTGAACCTTTGTTAGCTGGCTACTCATGCAATAGATGTTGGATGCCACAATGAATATTAATCCAAGACTGATATATACTTCGGTACATTACCATATGCACACATAAAAGTCATGTTTTACTCATAATGAATGGTGGTAATTTCTTGAATATGATGATGAGTGCTGCTTTGTCATTAAGGTTTATGACAGTCTAATAAGTTTGGATGATATACATAACTAATCTTCACTGATATAGTGAGTACTTGTTTATTGGATAATATTCGTTTATCACTCACTCCATTACACGTTGCAAGTAAATGGCTGCTAGTTTGATGATACTCCATTCTTGTACGACAATATTTGCTCTGATCATTTATTTACTACTGAATAGATGTGAACTAGGAGATTATGCTCATATGTTTTACATGCTCACATAGCGCATCCTCTTTACTCATTGATTTGACTCCAATAAGGCACTGGTCATTAACAACCTCAAAAGAGAACATCTTTGGTGCTTAGTGTCTTTGTAGAGTTGAAATAGGGCTCTCCCCTAGTAGGTTTCGACTTCGAAAGTAGTTGGGGACAAGTGACTAAGGTGACAGTGGTCACTTATCCCTTATATGCTTACCAGTGGTTTAGACCACCATTTCAACCGGTAACAGGACCCAAAATAGAAATTATAAAAATTTGGTGGCAGCCTTTTAGAGGTCCCAATTTCTTAAATTTTCATGTATTTAAAGGAGTATTTTGTATTTTTGAAATACTATGACTTTACTGAACCTTTGGAGAATATATTGGCAAAACCTATTGGGCATACTTTGGAAACAGTTCAAACAGAAGATTCTGCCCACTAAATTTATTTTGGATGGAAAATAGAAAGAAAAAATTATTTCTCTAGCTAAAATATTCTAATGTTTTCTCAATGACTCAACTTCAGGACCAAGTTTACAGAAAACTGAAAAAAGATATTAAGTTTTTTCGTGTATTCAGAAGAAGAGGATGGATCGGCTCCAGTGAATGCACATTCCGCAGGGATCAAGAAGAAACACTAAATCACCTTCTGGTTCATTGTCATTTCACCAAGGAGATTTGGGCAATATCAAGCCATCTATGCAAATTGGAGCATAAACCAATTTGATTGCTTCAGCAGGGGAAGAGCACAAAGGACTGGCATTGGGGGTCCTACGGTCCATTTGGATTGCTCAAAATTAGAACCACTTTCAGAACAAAGTCCTGAACATCTACAAGATTTTCTACAGGTTGAAGGCCAGCAGAATCTCATCAAGCTCTAACCGATCCATCATTCATCCAGAGTATGACCCCACTATACCACACAACTATTTTGATGGGGCACCTCAACTTCAAGGGAAACCAGGACTCAGCAGGGCTGGAGAGTGGCCCTTTTTTCCAATAGGAGAGAGATTATCTTTTAAGCTGGGACTTGGCAAAGCCATCAACTACAGAGCAGAACTCACTGCAGTTAGCATTTTGCTTGAAATTTCTTGGGTGATTGACATCAAAGATGTAGTGGTCTATGGAGACTCTCAGGAGGTGCTAGGATGGCTTTCGTGCAACACCAACGACCTTGACATATATCTTCAAGCAAGGGTAAGATCAGTTCAAGCATTGATTTCATATTTCTATTTCTTTTCACATATCCACATGTACAGGGAGCTAAATAAAGAAGCAGGTCAACTAACAAAATGGGTTGTTTCAGTCATTGCAGGTAGCTTACAGATTGAGCAGTCAATGGAGGGACCATACTTCCTTCTTCCAGGACCATATTTTGACATATTAGAAGAGGTGAAGCTATTTACCTAAGAATCCCCTCTCAATTTCTCTTGATATTTTGCATGTTTTTTACCCTCTATTTTTTAATTAGGGTGAGTTGTTCTCATATGACTAAACAGAGCACTATGAGCAAAAATTTGGATGATTCTACACATGTATTGGTCAATATCTTTGAATTAGTTGCTGATGGATATGGAACACTGTGAGAACATGACATAGCAATCCTCATATCAGACCTAGCAATATAAGTACTCTCTATAAATATGATGACTCATGAGGAACTTTTTTCCATTTGAAAAAAAAATTGTGTATAACTACTGAAATTTGAATTTACAGGGGAAAAAAAGATATTCACTTTATTTTCGTGTAATAAAAAATGAAGTTTTAGTTTATTTTGACCAATTATATATCAAAACTGAGAACCTCCAAACTTTCTACAATGCCTCAAAAGAGCTTTGATACGAACACTGTTCACACCCTGAGCCATACTAAACAACTAAAAAGCAAGAAGCAAAATTAAATCTGATCAGAACAATGTCTAGAGCATATTTTGACCGGAATATCTTGCACATAATTGAATAAAGAGATAAAATCAATTTATCTTCATACGGAGACTGAGAAGTTCCAAGAATCATCACATTGAAATATCGCATGTTGTCCTCTGAAGGAGAACACATAAAATGATAAATGTCATGTTAAAAAAATGAAAATTAATACTGTTAATTCCACAGCTTGTTCCACTGAATGATTTTCTATTATCAAGGTTCCCTTGCAGCACTGTGATCAAAACTTAGGCCATTGTGCACTAAAAAATATATTATGGTAAGTAAAAATTTTAGCACTGTCTAAATAAATGGCATTTAGCATTAGTGGTGAGCTATTATTTGTATGGCGAGCCTCTCTTTACTTTTGTTATTTGTTATTTGTTATTTGAGTGCTCAACGGAGTCTAAACTACCATTGCTTATTCAACAATGCTAATAGAATCCTATTAAAAACTGGTGCCATTGAAGGATCTAAATATTCCTCCATTGTTCAAGATGACCACTGCCTATCATGAATATTGGTTTAATTTGTCTTTTAAAGGTCAACATTTTCCTTGAGCTATTCAACATAAACACATACTTCGTAGAACTTAGTCCAAGTTTTGCTATGGCATATTCTTTGATTACAGGTGTGTCACCTCTTTTGTAGGTACAAGCGAGTAGAGGTTCTATCAGCTTTTACAAATGCTGTAAGTATGTGTTTACATACTGATGCTTTTCTTGCTTTGTTAAAGAGAGCTGGATTGAGGCTGATGTTAACATCTGTTAACAAAATCATTTAATATTATATTGCAATTCTTGTGCTTCCATGTAATTAGTAGAAACACATTATCAAGATTTTTCTTTCATACATGTGCATTGAATGTGAATAATCTATTTCTATATTTTTTTACTTTGGATTTGTGGCGGATTGGTTTAAGTGGGAAATTAACATCCAGGAATTGCATCTCGCAAATAATGGATGGTATGTTCAATGTTAGTTGAGTGCTTTTGCTACCTGTTTTGTGGGTTTTCAATGTTAGTTCTTTGTCTATGCGACATTTTGTTTTGTGGATTCTCAAGTACAATGCTTAAGATTCCGTGGATTATCAAAATATGAATTGTTATTGATTTCCTCACGTGGACAAAGTGGTTAATGGGACTGAAAGCCAGATCAACAATACAGTACATCAAGTGAAGTAAATAGATTTTGAGCAATCATTGATCATGAAACAATGTAAGATGACACAAATGAATTAAAATTAATAGTGTGTCAAAGTGGGTGCATATTTCTCTAGTGTACCAAAAACTGACTAGATAGGTGCTAGGGTCTAGACCTTGAAAGGTTCTCCACTTGGGAAGAGTTCCTATGTGGATCTCTTCCCAAGAGGAGAGAATTTCAAGCTCTAGGCCCTAGCACCTAGAAGCTAAAAAAAGCATGCATTCTAGAGCTATCTACATCAAGACATGCATTCTGTCTCGATGCAGTGTAGCTGTAGAAACAATGACCTCGGACACTCATGTGTGATGAAGATGTCCCATCATGTCAGTCAACTATAGCTGTGAAGTTAACCTTTTACAGAACAAGCCTTCTTGGCATCTATTCAAAACATTATATTACCAGTATTGCACTAATTGTCCCACTTTATTTGAGTAATATACATTCTTAAAATGAATTCCCATGCCCCTATGTTCAGATATTTCTCACGAACCTTATGATCTGGTGCATTCAAGTCTTGGTACTGGATATTGAAATACAAATAAAACACAGAAAAATTGACTTTATTTAGGACTTTGGAATGTTTAATCTTTTGAAAAGGGATTGAGTACATAATAATATGGATTGATGCTTATTGCTTAGGTATAAAATGAGTGCTTTGTTTTTTAGAACTGACACTTAAAATCTGGTATTTGCTTTGGCCATGTGTGTAGGCAGCTATTTTTTTTGTTTCTTTCATTTTCCCTTGCTGTGGAAGCATTGCACGCATTTATGCAGGATGAATCAAAACACAAGTACGTACATTTTGTTTTGATCTAAAAGTGGTAAACAGTTTTGGTTTGGTATGATGTATGTTTGGCCTGTCAAATATCAATCTTGCTTCATGTAGTGATAAGCATTAATATAATTTTAGCCATTATTGTGTTTTTTAATAGTGCAACTATCTATACTGAGGGTGTTTTTGCTTATAATTATACTAGTTGCACGTTTTAAATGTGCATTTTTTCTTCAACTAGAAATTGTTGCTTCTGTTGTTGATGTACATTGTATACAAGGCCAACAAAATGTATGTTTGTAGAAATCTCTAAGAACACTACAGAAGGAACTTGTTGAACATCAAGTTTGTGCTTTGATTTATTTATGAAAGTGTAATGGACCTTGATGTACATATATGATTTCTTATCTGCCGCTATAGACATATACATTAGTTTCTTAGTACACACACGTATATTAGGAAACCATATATGTATTTTAAGATACGTTAGATGTATATTAAGATAAGAAAGCAGTATATGTATATGAGATACTATATTAATTTATGTGTATTGTATTCAAATTATTAATATGCATACATTATAGATATATAATTTATTAATATTTTTGTATCATTGAAGATTCCATTAATATATAAAAGAAAATCACAAACTAATTGAGGGACTGGCTATCAGAAAACATGCCTGCCTCTCAGTATGGACTCCAAAAAAAGAGTTTATCATCTTTCACATTGTCTGCCAGCAGCCTGGCTGCATGAACTAAAAGTTGAGGTATAATAGAAATTTGTGCATAAGCCCTCCAGAACTAAATAGATTCAAGAACATAAGAGAGCCTCTAATAGACTGCCTATTTCAAGAATGAAACAACAAATGTTGCAAAGCAATAAGAGCCTAGAAGACATTTGTGGGAATCTGCATCCAGGTCAGCTGGCTGGAGTCTCCAAGGTGCATGTCTCCTTCTGCTCATGGTGAGCTCCCTCTTCATTGTCAGTGTCAGCATTGTCTTTTATCCTCTAACATGTCCTTCTGCAGTCTCTGACCTCCAAACGACACGTATTAGGGCATCATATTTTTTGTCCATCTGCTCAAGCTTCTTCATGATGGTACGCTTCTTAGTTTCGATGAATCAACGCTGCAAGCAATTGGTTCATTGATACACTAATATAGGTCCAGGATTTTAGCATATTTGAAGTCTCTTCCATTAGAGTGACCTAATTAGGGAAGGACCATCCCAATTTTCTTATGAACCTTGTCATTGTTCTCTTTCCCCTTTTCATCTTAACCCTGGTTTCTAAGTTCATGATCACTTTCCTAGTTGTCTCAGAGTGATGGGTCTGGTAGGCTTCAGTATTGGTCTGTGCCTCCTTGAAGGCCTGCATCATTTCTATATTTCGGCTTACTACTGGTGGCTCTGGGAGGTCTGCCTCTATGCCTATCACTACCACTAGCATTCATGTTTCCCATAATCTCATAAACCAGCAATGGTCTACTTCAATCCATACTCCCACTGCGATTTTCTTCTTTAGATAGCGCCGAATGCCTAGGAAAAACTTTAGAGATGTTGCAAACAAGATAAATCCCCAGCACCATAACTTTTAACATGTGTATGATATTTTTAAAAATTACAGACTGTAATAGAGATAGTACTTGAGATATTAACACTGAACAGTAGTTAGACAATTGCAGTAGTAAAACAAGCATCACACAATTGAACACACGATTTTTCATGGGAAAACCTTTTAAGGACGAAAACCCCAAAGCATTAATAATTCATCCTCTAAATGAGATGACTAAGTTTGTACATTAGCAGAGAAATTTTGTTCACAGAACTCTGAGATGAACGTACATAAAAAATTTCAAAACGATAAAAGATCTAGCATGCTTACTGCTGCTGCCACGTGGACCGTTTTAGTGCTGCCACGTCAACTGAGGCTGATGTTGACTCTAGGATGTCTGCTACCACCTTAGCAAATCCTGTAGCAGTATGCTACCACCTCACTAAGGCTTGGAGATTCCTCTCGGATGCTGCTGCTGTGGTGTATAGGGATGAGGAGCAATGGAAGACAGCACTAGTAGGCCTGGGATCCTAGCAGGGCTAGTGGGCACCACCATTGAGGGTTGCTGCTGCTATAGTAGACCTTAACCATGAGCTATAGCAGCTCTGCTGCTACTGCTCCTTACCACCGGAACCACCCTCAACTGTGAACTGTGAAGTGCCGTGAAGGAAGAGACCCAATCAAGCTTAAGAGCTGCCATGTTGGAGAAGAGAAGAAAGATACCAGCCATCGAAAATTATTTAGTCAACCACAGCTGCGATGAGGATGACTATCTCAGTCATGAATTGTTGGAGCAGTCAAGTGATGATGATGATGAAATGTTTTGCAATTGTTCTTCATTTATAGTACATCAAACATTATAAGTTGCATTGGCAAAGCATTGAAATTTTGTATTTAATAAAAAAAAAATCACTGCATTGATTTTCTTAGTGTACTAGCACAACCACTTAACTTGTGGCTGGTGAACACCAATAGGTCACAAGTTAAGTGTCATGAATAAGTTATCGGTTACTTGTTTTTTTTTCTTCTAGTTAAATGAGTTGTCTGTCAGAAACTGCCCATTATCCACGCATTAGCTAAGAGTGCATCAGCTACCAGTTAGCTATCTCTGGAAAAGAACTTTTGTGCTTAAGCAGGACCATAAGCTCAGTGCTGTAGGTATTATTAGGTTTAAATCTAGGCTCTAATACATTCCTGGGGTTTGACAGTTAAAACCTATTTTTGTCCTTCCTAGAATGTGCTTTTAGATTACAAGTATTGGCTACATTTGTTATTCTATTAAACGAGCATTTAACACCTGTCCTTGTAAGTATTCTTCTATTGGATTTTTTTCCTTTAGAAGACTAATATCATGCCAAATTCTAAATTGGATATCAATCTTGCAATGGATATGTTACAAAGCGCATTGTGGTTGTAGGATTCCTTTGAACTAAAATGTCAGTGTGGATGACTATGAAAAATTTAAACTTGCACTGCTATTAAGCTGAAGTACATGGTCTGTTTGTTTGTCATAATTTTCTGACATGTAGAAATATGGAGAACTGCTTTGTAACAATTGATAGAATGGCCGTTGACCTATTATAATTTGTGATTTTAATTGTGAATGCTACAAGATTCAAGGGATTATCAACTTTATATCCTGAATCAACTTTATATCCTGAATACAAGTTAGAGATACATTTTGATTTCATCATTTTTATGTGAGTTTTGAATTTTCCTATCTGCTTTTACATTTTAATGGCCATGCATGAATTGATCTTGTGTTGCAAACAGGTTTAAGTTTAACTGTCTAATTCTTAAAAAATTTCAAGCATGTTTGCATAATTGGCTTCATATTTCATTATAGTACAAGAAGAGTTTGCTTTGACAGTGCCCTAGTTTTACTCAGATGATTGAAATTTTATGCTTATCTGATAATGTCTATAAAATCTGCTGACCCCCCAGGCATAAGAGAATGCTAAGATGCACTACGCAAATGCCTAAAGTCAGTGATGCTAATGATGTGTCTGAAGGGATTTTGGAGAAGTTCCCAAAGTGCCTGAATGTTGTTCCTCCTAGAGTTCTCAGTGGTTCATTATCAGGTGTTACTGCTGAGACATATAATGCTGATACACAATTGTGGAGAAAGCACGTGAAAGGCTACAAAAGAATGAACAAATATATTGGGGAGAGTAGATATCATAATGTTATGGACATGAATGCGGGTCTTGGTGGCTTTGCAACAACACTTACATCTAACAAAGTTTGGGTTATGAATGTTGTCCCAACCATTGCAAAAAAGAATACACTTGGTGTGATATATGAAAGAGGCCTTATTGGAATTTATCATGACTGGTATGGTTACCCTTCATTTCTCGTTTAATTTTTGAAAGGCTTTAATTTCTGTTATAGAAATATAGCCTATAGTTGGAGGACCACAATTCACAACAATATACATGCATAGGTAGAAGACTAGGTTTCCACTCTCATCCCATTTTGGGAAAATGATCATAGGAACAAACTACATCTAATATGTAATATAACATGTAAAAACTCTGGTTTTTTTATCCTTATACCTTTTTAATGGCCCTAGTGAAGCAGAGTAGATTGACAGACAAGATGCTCACCCAATTGAAATCATGCCATGTGTCTACTACACGATGCGCCAATAGATTCCATTCTATTTTAAAATGAGAGGATCCCTCCTCGCCATATAACATAAAAATAATGGTTTTCATAAACCGATATGGGTATCTCAAGTATTGTGTAGAATACATCCAATTATTCTTTTCTAAGAAGGCCTTATATTCAGTCCACCAATCTTTCAATTTTTTTCCTAGATTGAATTCCTTGGCTCTGTACTCATCCAGAAATGTTTTGTTCAATAGCACTTGAATTTTCTTCAGCGTGAACATTATTTTGAATGAATAGGGTTGTAAATAAGCTATGGAAACCCTACCTTCACTTATGACTGATCTCATTCCAAGATTAATGTGTTTGAATACCAATTTGACAACATCATTATATGGTAATATTATTTGTTTGGCGGCAATCAAGTAAAGGATGTGATTTCTGATATTTCAAAAAACCTCTAAGTCATCATGGTCCTTATGGAAGTCTTCATTGACGAACATTCTATACATGTATTTGGGCACTCAAGGTCATCTTGGAATCCAATGAAATGATTTGTATCCGTGAGCAACATTGGATCTGCATCTTTCCAAGGGTTGGGACTTTCTTCAACTTCCCATTATAAGGTAGCTTCCCTATTCCTTGTGCTTTTGACATTTTAAATAATAAATATCCTACAATAAAAAATGAAAATACAAATATTAAATCTTGTAGACATAATTATGTCAATAGGTGAGTTATGAACATAAATCAAGTCTACCTCAAGTTTTGAGCTAAAACAAATGGACTTTGAGAAACAAGATAGCAAGTGAAAAAACTTGGCTTCTCTAGCAAGTTTACAAAGGATATTTGTGAATATTAATTGTGAAATACCTCCTTGAGCTGGTTAAGATTATTAATGACAACTATATATATGCACGGGTGGCAAAGTTTGGTGATAAGTTCTGCATTTTGTTTTTGCAATGATTTATGGAGTTTGAGGATATGCCCTTGTCTGAAATCCTTATGGCATGCTTAGATGGCAAGCTGGGGTGCTTAATTTTTGAAGAGAAATGTTTTGACCATGTCATTTGCACCAAGGGATTCACTTGAAGCCCAAGTGCAGTTTTCTTTGGAGCGAGGCGTGCCTACTGTGATTGGTGTAATGGGGACACAGCAGCTTCCTTACCCTTCCCATAGTAGGGATTGAAACGTGGAGATTTGTGA
>LPNX010838103.1:509718-554658 GCA_001517045.1 Pseudotsuga menziesii | reverse complement strand
TTAATGACTAGTGAAATACAACTAGCTATAAGATAGTGGTAATTTGCTACTATTAGTCACCGACTCAAAAATAGTCGTTTATAGCCTGATTTTAGTCATTATTTTCTCATTTTCTACTAGTGAAACATGCATGCTCGTCTAAAACTTATAAATCACCATCTTTCATCAATGTCCCAAGGAAGGAATCTCATCCCTCTCCACCTCTCACAAGGGGAAGGACATCAAGGTGATAACATAACCAAATAAAGGTTAAGTCAAATATTTTCCTCGATCACCAGTTAAACCCAAAAACCTTTCAAATTAGAGGAAATTTCAACTCAAAATGAGCCTTTTAACTTTAACTCAAATTCCATGTCATCATGTGTTAGCCAATGAAATTGCTTTAAATTTGAAATACCGTATAGGTCTTAAACACTTTTTTAATATAAATTTGGGGATAGGTATCATAAAAAAAAAACTACTTTTTTTTTTGTATTTTCGACATATCTCCCTGTGTTTTTACTCAAATTTCGATCGTGAGAGCTTGTTGGATGCAGAATTAAATTCTGCATCCAACAAGTTCTCGCTCGGCATACTTTTGACGGACCTCGCTACCCGAAAAACAAGAAATACCTGGAAAAATGTGATGAATCACATTTTTCCAGGTATTTCTTGTTTTTCGGGTAGCGGGGTCCGTCAAAAGTATGCCGACTGGGTACTCGTTGGATGCGGAATTTAATTCCGCATCCAACGAGCTCTCTCAATCGAAATTTGAGTAAAAACACGGGGAGATATGTCGAAAATACAAACAAAAAAGTAGTTTTTTTCTTTTCTTCCTCCAAAATTAATAAATATTATTTTATTATTTTAACTATTATTATTATTTTTTTTAGGAGGCCCATTTTGAGTTGAAATTTCCTCAAAATACAAGAGAGAACTATCCTAAATACTTTAGTATGTATTGAAAATATGTGTTGATTATAGGTCAGTTATAATGATCTATAGGCATAGACCTTTTCATAAATATGCTTCTAAAATAGTTATAACAATTCAGTATTTAGGAAATCATTTTGAATTTTGGACACTTTTTTAAAGACAACCTTCCAAAAAAAAATTATATGATTAATTGTGTTGTTATACTGTACAATTCAACTACAACAGTTTTTTAATATCATTATTAATAATATCTAAATAATAATTTTTTTATTTTGTTTATTTTATACTTGGAATTAATTATAACAATTGGAAAATGACAAATTAAATTTCTAGAGATGTGGTTAATCTCATTCCTTGTTGCTTCTAAATTTTTCAAGAGGTGATTTCCACACACCAACCAAACAATGATAGTTGATTGCCACATCGAAAAAATGATGATAATAAAACTTTAAAAATTAAATGAATATGTTCTAAGAGTTTTAAGACAATAATTATTTTTTAAGATTTTCCTCGAAATGATTAATAGTATATTTTTTCTAAATATTTGAAGGACTAACAATATTTATTTCCTCACAATTTGGACAACTTTTTTCTAACGATTCTCATAGCATTCCTAGTAAGGTAATATTCAGAATAGTTCAACTAGAAAAAACACCCTCTTAAAATAGTGTGTCAAAAGTAAGAATAAAGAAAATATGTAGATGAGCATGCTCTTGCCCACTAAAGCAATAAATATAATATCAACAAAACCAATGTATTACCACATGATGTTGACATCCTTTTCTCATACTAATGCATCATTCCTCTGTAAACTCACAATAACTAGCTCTTTCCATATGTGCATAGTAAATAGGTAAAGGATCATCGTATAATATGATGCCCAATAATATAGATAATTATATATAATAATCATAAAAAGAAGAAAGGTATTGACTTGGTTATTTAGGCAACATGATCCATGCATGTTAGATGGATATCCTATTAGAGTTATCTTTCCACATCTCAATCAATATTCCATCACATTAATTTTAGGAAACTTCATGGAAAACATCATAAGCATCCTAGTCTATGTCTCTCATGTTTCCCAAGAGTGCAATGTGACAAACCCCCCACTGAATGTATCGGAAAGGTGGGAGGAATGGGGGCATTAGCTCATACCTTTTCACAATGAGTACTACCTTTGCAATGCAAAAATAGATTCAAATGACCCCTCTTCGATAAACACACTAAAATGCAAAAGGGTTCTTTTCTTGGAAAATAAGGAAATGTTTCCCTCCTAAGCATCACATTGACCAATAATATAAAATAAAAAGGAAAAAAATACCACTTAGACCCTAAATTTTCTGCCCATATTTTAATATTTCTCATTTAAATTTTGATTTTTGATTTCATCTAACTAAGAGAGTGAGACAATGACTAAGAGGGTTTATGTGTGACAATTTTCCTTTGGTTGTGGCGATGAGAATATTCAAGGGTTCTAAATCCAAAATGACATTATATTAGAAAGACAATAGTGTGAGATGTGAACGTAACTCCTCCCCCAATGATTAAGTTTTAACATGCCCATGGTTCATCGCACCTATGCACCATGTGATCATTCTCTGGAGGGTTCTAGTTTGGCATTTTTCCACACAACACGACCCATAGTTTCAAATTATCATATGGGTGCCTACATTATAATTTTTTCAAGCACCACAATACTCCTTGGTTGAGTCTAGAGTGGGAAAGGTGTTCTAAAATCCAAGATAAACGTGGGTAAGAAGGTTAAGCTTCAAGTGTGAATAATGATTGGTGGGAATATTGTAGTTATTTGATGTCATTCCTATCCCCTATTGTGGAAGTAATCCATTACACTAATTCAAATGCTCCTAATCTTCTAGAAATATATGAAACTTTTGATAGCATGTTGGGTCTTATGAGGGTATCCATTCACCAATGGGATCTTTCCTTATATCTCTATACAACCCAAATTTGACCCAACATCCTACATAGATGGAATTGCATGAACACGTATTTGCACATGGAATCATATGCACTTAACCCAAAATGATATGTGGAAAGGCCTAGGAGTGTTCTTGAGGTAAAGAATAATTTCCAATATGCGATTGGAAATATGTACAATGAGGAGAAAGGAAAAACTTTGGAGACACTTTGTTCAGTTTGCAGGTCTTCATAGCCCCTTCAACAAGATCGGTGGTTATATAAAATCACACAGATCTAGGCCATGATGTCATAGTTGGTTGGTGAAGGATGAAGGGGATGAAACTCCAAATATTAAACATGGTGTTATTTGTATCTTGTATTAGAGGAATTGGTCCACATATAGCTTCATCCACTCTATCAAGAGGAACAAAATTACCTCTAGAAGAGGAAAGAAGTTAGGTGATGTGCATAGTGCCCTATGCCTTGAGCATAGTAAGACCCTTGATTATTTGAATGCACAAATAGTAGGTTATTGATCTAGAGGATAATGCACAGATAGATGAGAAGGGGGCATGATGAAGCACAACTCGGCTTGGTTGTTGTGCCATTGATCATGACTAGGAATTCAACAAGTATATGCAAACACTAGTGGGGCATTGCCTTGATAAATGATGTTGATTTGTCATTTGACATGTTCTATTTTTAGTTTGATTTTTTTTTAATCTATACTCGACTCCTTAAATTTTAAGTCCTATGACATTTAAAAATAGGAATCTTGATGTATAAAATTGAGAGTTCAAGCTTCACAGTTTTGAATTTTCATTTCAATATGGTTATATTTTTTATGTCATTAATGATTTTTTCACTTGATGTATATTCTAAATTTATATTAGTAACAATTTAGATAATGCCAAGATTGGTAAAAATTGGCAAGGGTCCCGAATGCAACTTCTCGACAACATTCATGAAAAACTTGGCAAAATTCAGCAAACTGCAACAAACATTAAAAAATACAAAATACATTCATTTTTTCAGAATTGTAAACATATAAAACAACAACAACATTTGAAAAACACATTAGCACATAAATATGGTGAAATCACTGATATATAGATGTATATAACATCTAAGGGTGAATATATCAAAAGGGATCCAAGCGCAATACATATCTAAATCAAAATAAAAGAAACAAAATCATCAAAATCATTGCCTATATTGGGATCCAATTCATCAATAGCACCATGTTCCTCCCTCTTCTAGACTCTATCCCTTTCCTATACCTTGAATCTCAAAGTTTATCCTCCAAGGATATTACTCAACACCCCACAATTTTGACGAAACTTCTTAACCCAAGCATTGAAATATGGTAGAAAGAGCTTCTCATGCTTAATAAGTAATTTTGCTTGACTAGAGTGTATATTTTATTAAGGTTGTGATGGAGGATTTCAATTAACTTCAAAAATTAGGCATCAACACCACCAAAATCAAGGTACATAGAGATTTTGATGTGCTTCATTAATTTCCAATCCCTTACACTCATACATGATAGAATCCAATGAAAATGCTGCAATCTTGAAATCCTGAAAACCATGAAGTCTATTTAATTTTGAATGGGATAAAATTCTACTTTTTGTATATGAATTCCAATGAGGTTGGAACCACTCTCAAACATCCTAAAACATTTAATGGTATGTTAAAAATTTAAGTAAAAAGATAGAAAATGAAAGATAAAGAGAATGTCACTTTTATTTTAAGAATTTAACATTACCATTTAATATTGTTGACTTCAATGTCACTTGTATGAAATTGGTCAATTTGTTTTAACAAAATCCGAGTTTTTAAAACCATGAAAAAATCTCCATTGGTATGTTTTAGTTCGTGATGCGCTTTTTTTGGGAAAAATCATTGATTTTTCCAAAATATTGTGAGGTCCAATTTTTACAAAAAAATCATGAATTTCCAGGAAATGGACGATCTTTCGATGATTTTATCTTCGTTTATTAGTAATAGTTATCTTTTTTAGACTTAGATAATTTACATCTTCGGTATTTCCAATTTTCTAAATACAATGAGAACTCATAAATACAATTGTGATAGTCTTTTGCAGATTTATTATTTATGATTTATTATGTTACATTGTTTTTAAGATAGAAATGGTTATATTATATTAAAAGGTGGTATAACCATAGAAACAGGGTTTAGCTTACAAAACGCCCTTATGGAAGTGGCAATGCAGGTCAACCAACCTTATTCATCCTTGAACACACCCTTATGGGAGGGACAAAGAAGGTCCAAAACACCCATACTAGAGGGATGAACTAACATAGTAAGAAACTGAAGCTAACATAAGTTTTAGTCTATCAATTCGCTAACATAGTCCACTGAAACCTTTAGGATTAACAAAAAACAGTAAATTGACAGGAATACATACATAAAATACTTCAAAAATAGATAGACTGGAATCATTCAGCCACCTGTAGGAGACAAAACAGAGCAAAATACACAAGCTATGCGGAATCCCCAAAGGGACGGGACGAAGAACCTGATTTGATTGTGCTTTCCAATTTGACCACCTTCAGCTCGAGCTTGTCAAATTTTACCTCCAAATTTTCTAAAAACCTAAGAATTGCAAATTTAGACTTTCTGATAGTGCGTTTGAATTCCTTTGTCAAGAACGCCAGGTCTCCTTCCACATTTTCCAATCTTCTACCCCCTTCGGAATCAATGACGTCCACCGTTCCCTTGAGCTTCTCCACTTCCTCCCTAACATTGTAATCAACCAGATCCAGCATGGAGGATCCCATCTATTCGAAGGAAGCCATAACAACAACCACACTTCTGATTACCTTCGGTGCCACCACTCATAGCTTCTTTCCAAAACTTGTGCTGAAAACAATCTCAGTTTGCATGCAAACCAGCCAAATAACAGTTCCTCTCCCATTCATTTTCTTGGCATTTATATCCCTGCTCCTCATGCACGCAAGAACCAGACCATGAGGGATAATCATACAGTTCATTAATTCGCACATCACCTTTCCCAGCTCCCGGCGGATCGACGAGACTGCTTACCTCCTGAACGCTTGCACGAATCACCCCCTCGTACTAGCATTTAAAATCCCCTTGCATTACCATGAACTCCCATGCATTGGCACGTGAGCATCACGCGTTTGAGCCAGCCCAAAGCGCCAATACTACGACGCTTGTCCTCCACGCAATGTCCTCCACATGTGTCATCCTCTGATCACGACACCTTACACCAGCCCTGGCCCTATGGAATAGGGAAAAATTCATGGGTCTTGTTGATCTAGAGGGAGCCAAGGCTTAGCATGGAGCCTAAGTTGGCCGCTAAGTCTGCCTCCTTGTTGTGCATTCTAAGCACATGATAAAATTCAACTTTGTGGAAAGAGAGAGCTAAGGACTGAATCTTGGATAAAAGATGTCTGAGATGCAGATGATTTGGAAGGTTTCCTTCAACCATTGATTGGATCACTATCCTCGAATCTCCCAACACTGTTAACCTTGTAATTCCCTTGTTCTTGGCGATCACAAGTCCTTTCCAAAGGGTTAAGGTTTCAGCAATGTTGTTTGTTTCCGTACCTAGACCCCAAGAGAAGGTAGTTTCAATATTTTCATCCGTGGTAAAGAGAACCCCGATTTATTATGTTACATTTTTATTAGGTATATATTAGTCCATTCGATTATTAAATTTCAATACTTATGTTTCAATCCATATGTATTCTAAATTAAATTTTGTAGTATTTTGGAAGGAATCTCCCATTTGAATACCTTAATGTCCCCTTCGATGTTCCCTAAAATTTGGTGGATATTTCTATAGATGTTTCTCCAATGCTTCCCCACTCTCGCATCCCCGATTCCTGAAAACTTTGTGGAACATTTGATAAATTCACTTGAGCCTCCTAAAATTAAAAAGAGACCTTGATAGCTATAATTTATTAATGAGAAGAATGACATATAAAAGGCTATTACAAATATAGGCTACAAGGGAAAATGCTCAAAGATGCAAGGTGCATGAAAATTAAGGTCACAAGAAGGGGGTGATAAATAAGTGTAGAATCTAAGGGGAATGCTCACTCATAAAAGGGAAAGAAAACTATATGAGGCTTCATAACTAAAATTCACTAATGTGAAGAGAAGTATATAAAGCATTGTTACAAATTCAGACAAAAGGGAAAATAGATGCAAGGTACAGGAAAATAGAGGTGACTTGGAGAGAATGATAAAGTAAAAATGGAGGTGATGAGGGAATGATAAAAATAAATTGAGGATACAAGGGAAAATACTCAAATATGCAAGGTAGATGAAAATGGAAGTGATAGAAGAGAATGATAAAGTGAAAATGGAGGTGACAAGGGGGAATGATAAAGAAAGTGTTAAAGCTAAGGGAAATTCCTTCTCATTAAGAGAAAACAAAACACATGAGGCTTTATACAATAAAGAAAAGACTAGTAATAATTATTAGGTGGTAATTTGTTTCAGCACTTTCCATACACAGACTGCACCAACTAGGTCCTTTGAAGTTCATGTTTGTAAGTTGTACCAAGTTATAAAAAAAATGTTTAAAATAAACCACATACAAATGTGAATTTTAGTAGGGAATTCAAAATGACAAAATTTTCTCCACCACCATCTCTAAAGTTCCTCGACACCTTGTGTGGAGAGTGTTTAATAACCCTCCCTATGTGTATAAACCTTGGAAGGGTTCAAAGTCCGTACTAAAGAATCATTCACATCTTTAATCTAGCCTCCCTCTTTATCCTCAAGTCTTGGAGTTGCTTTAGATCTGGCCTTATCCTTCTGGGGATTGCATATTCCATCACTTTAGAGTACCAGGGGGCACTTTGTTGGAAATATATAATAACCTTGGTCTCCATTTTGCACCAACAAATGGTTCCATTATTGGGATTGTGCTTCAAGAGAGGGTCATTGGAGGATGATAAAATGGTTCCTAAAGAGCATGATTCAAGACTAGTTTGAGAATCAGGATCATAAATTTATCGCTTGAGAAGTGAACCTACAAGGATAGAGTTAGAGTGGTGCAGATAATGTGTCCTCATCCAATCCCAACCATAATACATAATGTACCAAATATTACTCTTTCTATTTCTTGTTTATTTGCTAGTCATTACTAGATAGTAATAATTAATGGTTAGACTAGTAGTCATAATTGGATAGATTCCAAAGTCAACTATACAAGTTCTAGTTTGTCTTAGTTCTCTACTTAACATATTATAGTGGAATTATTGGAGTTTAGGGAGGACCCCCATTTAGTTTGCTTGAGTTTTTATGTAGACATGATGAATATGCAGAAACAAATTGGTTTTTGTTTAATCCATTTGGTGGGAAAAGGGGACTACCAATGCCAAGAATAATACCGAGTTCTAAAACACCTTAATAGGTATGGATTTATAGTGGTATATGAAGTTTGTATAATTTCCTTTGAGTGGAGTATCCCCACTTTAGATGAGGTGAATTTGTAGTTTGTAACCAAGTTCCAATTACCCAAGTTGGGTCAACAAAGTATAGGGGCGTTGAAAGGGATAACAAATCTAATTGGTGAAACAATCTGGGGGTATGCACAAAGATTCCATGATTTTCCAAGTAGACTCCCCTTCGAAATTCCCACATCATAGCATAAGAAATGGTTCATCACTTGATTATTACCTTTGACTAGGATTTCCCTGATGTAGTAGAATATTATCAATTCCATAGAATCTTTGGATCAAGAAATGCATATTGAATCCATTGTATGATCTCTATGGAATGTGAATATCATAGTGATTGGTTCAACTTTGAAAATGGGCCATATTCAATCACATATTGTATCCTTGATTGATGAGATTTAAGAACTCACCAGGGTTGAGGATGATTGAGAACATGTATGGTTCCCCCACTACAACAATGAAGGGAATCACACAAATGAGTTTCTCCTCTTTTGAGGAGGAATTATACAGGAACCATCGATTAACCATTACCTAGGCCAATCCTCAGGTGGAGTTGCATAAATGGCCACTACAACATCCTTCCAACGTGCTTCCCCTTTTCAAGTTATCACTCCATTTTATTGTGGTTATCTAGGGGATTATTGTGAGATATATCACACTTATGGACATCGTCCATGATGCTGTCCCCTATTACAAAATTATTCATTAGTGCTTAAAACTATACATTGTGAGTTCTCACACCGTAGACAAGTGTCAAGCTTATAATGATCTATCCAAGAAAATGGAGAAAACATATTTTAGAGTATTATCCCAAGGTGATGGAGGTAGAGGTCAAGGAGTAGGTTATAGAGGAGGAAGAGCTAGTTGATGGATTAGTCAAGTCCATTTCTACAACTATGATGATTTGGATCATATTACTCGATATTTCCATCTTCCTACCTTGGTGACTTAAATATAGCCATTGCGAGACCATTAGTCATGGTATTGAAGAATTTCCTAATCTCATTAAGCAATAGGAAGCTCATAATAGGAAACAATCTTAAAATTTGGTAAACTTCAAGCACATGATGGGGGATGAAGAACTAGACCTTACCATCAATGAAATAACTTGGGGAGGCACATAAAATGGTGCAGACATTGATGTTTTGGAGCCTAGAACAATAAATAAGTCTTCTCTAGGTGCCCCAAGGTTTGATGTTGTGTAACATAAATATTTTCTTTGACAAGTTATTGGAACGTTCATGGACATTTTCCTATTCGAGGTTCTAGGATTTGTGTAAAATACCATAGTACCCACATCAAAACTTGTAGACTCCATAGGATATTACTGATGGGTTCCTAATATAGGAGACACAAAGAACCTAATGAGATATTATATCACAATGATTTTACTTGTTGTCTAATATCTTAGGAGAGGGACACCATGTTGTGCAAGTGCGCTCTACCTTGAAAAGGATGAAAAAATCCTGAAGAGGACTTTTCCCTGATTTCAACCAACCCCTTTGAGAAAAACCTAAGTAGAATTGGAACAAACAAGAAGCTGTAGGAAAAGAGTTTTGCTTGGATTCACACATAGATGGATGTGAAATCAAGTATGTCATGTTAGTTTTGGGGTTGGATGTAAACATCCTACCAAACAAATCCTAGGAGGTTGTGGTGAAACCTGCATTAGTTGAATCCCCTCTTCAATTGTGGATGCACAATCAATATAATTATTTTTTCCATTGATAGGTTGGAAAAAGTAGAAGTTGACCTAGAAGGAACTAAAAAATTCACATACTTTCAAGTGATTAAGATTATGGATATCCAGGATCCCTATTCTACTTGCCATTGAGTGGGACTTAGAGAATAATGCATTGATTGACCTAAAAAGGTGAAACCATGAATTTTAAGGTTGATGGTACTTGGGAGATTCAACCATTGGACCATTGCAAAGGAGAAAGATACATTGAGCCCATGGAGGATTAAATTGAATATAGATATTAAAGAATCATTACACTTTCACCACAAGCAGGAGGAAGGAGTATGTTAACCCAACAACATATGGGTCAGTTAGTTGGAGTAGCATGCATTCCTTTGAAATTGACTTAGAGAATCCTATGTAATAATGGAAGGTACATGCACATATTATCTACTATGAGGTGTTCCTAACTTAAAAGTTTCCATTGGATTTTCCCAAGTTGTGGGATCCACCAACTGATGATGGGATTCAAGATGTAGAAAATTTCTGCAATAAAATGGAATACAATATTTAAGGAGAAATGAGTTTTTGGCTTGGATGTTTTTATAAAGGAAACCCTTTCTCATTCATGGGATACCCACAAAGAATACTTGAATACTTTGGATGTATTTCATCCAACATTGCTACACAAATTCATCCTTCCTACAAAATTTTAGTGTCAAGATTCACTTTAGAAACATAAACAAAATTTTATATTTCTAGAATTATATGAAGGAAATATAGATCCTTATATCCATGTGAAAATAATATACAAGTATGGTATTGATAATGTTTACAACTTAAATTTTAAGTTCATAAGTCTATGCATGCTTTCGAGCCCATCCCTAAAGCCTAGTTTTTATTGGAGGAAAATCAGAAGAAGACTAGGGATTGGAGGGTCACCGGCATAAGTGATTTTGCATTATTGTATCCTATGATGCAACTAGTCTCAAGATCACTACAACCCTGAGAGAATTCAAGAGTGTATTATTCAATGACTAGTTGCGGCGTTGACGCTCCACTATGCTTTGTCTCATTGCACCACAATATAGACCCCCTTAACTAGTTAGAGAGATAATTGGATTAGTTGCTTTTTTAAATGATCAAATATGAACATGAGGAAGGTTCCCAAGAAGTTAAAAGTGGTTATTTGTATAACGTTTAAAAACAATATCATCAACCTTTGAATCTGCACAAAATTAATTATCCCAAAGTGTTGTTCTTAGGGTACTAAAGCAATACGATGGTCGATTACTTTGATCTAAAGCTAGTTCTAGGTATACCTAGGGGAATTTGGATATGTGGAAGTGAAATTCAGTATGTAGGTTATATATGACATGGTACTACTGCAAGTGGTACCAACATAGGTGACTTAAGTATCACTTGTATTTTATACATGTATGCTTCCCCAACCACATGTTTACCCATCGAATGACAAATATTTTTGTTATTTAAATATACCATAACAGATCACTACAAAAAATTAAAATTTAGCTTGCCATACCTAGAAATATCTCTATGATCAATGTAAAATAAATTACTTTTCAAGATAGGGTTTGAGCACAACATTTTGAAATAAGCACAATTTCTTGTTAAACCCTTATTTGGAGAGTCTTGCAAGCTCACCTTGAAGCTTTGGTAACTTTTAAATTTATACACCTTTGAGTGTTTTGTCATGTAGTATCATTGATATGTCTACTCTGCAATGCCATAGGTTTTATTGATTTTTAATGTGCGAATAAAAAATAGTGTAATTTTCCTACAACTTGTTGATTTTTACCTTCTTAAAAGATCAAACTTGTACAAACTGACATGCATCCAATTTTTTAGATATGAATATGATTTTTTTTTACCTTAAATATTTTGGTCCATCTTATTTCCAATACAAATAATGACACTGAATTTGGATTTTTAAACCTTCATATATAACATTTTTACCCAGAAAACTTGTTTAGGACATGTTTTTGGGCTAGTTACAAACTCTAACTTACCTAGAGATTATCTATGAATATATAGTGACCTAGAGCCTAAAATTTTGTCTCGAGGTAATTTTTTATATCCTATTTGTAATATGAAAAAAAAGACCCTAAAACGTCACTAAAAAATTTGGAGCAAAAATTCCAAGATGACTTGTTTGAAGCAACTACACCTCCTAGATTAGTAAAAACCCCTAAATTACATAGAGTGTATCTCCAAAACTATATAAAACTACAGGAGTAATTTTTTACACAAGTTAAGTCTATATGTCCTTTATGTACCTTGAAAATTCCATATTCTGAAACATTGTAGAAAACAATTGGAACAAAAATGCCAAAACGACTAATTTGAAAGAGCCACACCTTAGTATTAAACTTCTTATTTTCAGAACACTTTCTCTTTTTCCACAGTATAAATTTTAGAATGTTTGAATGATAAAAAATTGGACATAATTATTTCCTGTAACCAAAGTGACATAACTTGGACATGGAAACAACTTGACAAACTTAAAATAGATAGGGGCACAACTTGGTGGATTTCAACAACTCAACATATTAGAAAATATATAAAATATTGAACATTTTTTGAGATAAAGTCAAGTATGTCCATTTCATATCAAATATATGATATTAGATTATACACAATAGACATAATCTCAACCAAATACTAAATATTTGAACTGGATATACATCATCCTTCAAATAAATAATAAACATTAGACAATGAACATCCAATAGGATTAAATGCTCTAGAGTTTCTATGGTAAATTGATTACACTTTAAATGTACAAAGTATCAAATGCCATGGATGATGATGGACAATATAAATTGATAAAAAAATGAATCTATAGATCATTATACCCTAGGCCCATGATTAGACACCTAAATACTTTTCCAATTGGATGTTAGTGAACTTCAAACAAATTAAATGCTTTATATGGTAAATAGTTTACACTTTAAATGTACATAATTTTTGTTTAAGGAAAAACTTGTAGAGAAACTCTTGGGTTATTATTCACATTTGTTAATGGAAACTATTGCAAGCTTGTTGACATTGATTATGACACCTGTCTCAACATCGACATCGAGTGACGCATGCAACATAGTCAACCTACTTGGGTAACTCACCTTGAGTTTGTCATCAACATAATCAATTTTATATTTCTTTTTTTTTATAGTTAAGGTTTCTAGTGCTACTGCAAGGCCTTTATATTTGTATTGTAGCGCTGGTTCCTTGTGTGAAAATAAAAGTAGCATTGAGAATTAAGTAGATGCTTCTGGATTGGTTATTGTATCCTTCTAGACTCCATGTCCTAGCCATTAATGACAAGTAAAAAAATGAGTATAGGATGTATGTTTTGAACTTTCTTATAATGCAAAAAAATGAAGAAATCATATCAATTCTATTTCCTTTTCCTAATGCATATTATGTACCATTACTTGAGAACGTAATAATTCTAACCCATTGAAGATTCTAGCTTGAAAATAATCATTCATAGTTTGCTTACATTCTTGGGTATTGTTAATTTCTTACCAGTTGCTCTGACATCCCTCCTTTAGTAATTTGTTTCCAACTATTGTATTCCTTTCATTATTACTAGTCTTTTGTTTATATGATATTAAGCCTCATATATTTTGTTTTCTCTCTATGATAAGGAATTTCCCTTAGCTTCTACAATTTCTTTATCATTCACCCTTGTCACCTCCATTTTCACTTTATCATTCTCTCCTATTAAGTCCATTTTCATCTACCTTACATATTTGAGTATTTTCCCCTATATCACAAATTTATTTTAACGTTCCTTCATCACCTCCATTTTCACTTTATCATGCTTTCCGTGTCACCTCTATTTTCATGTACCTTGCATCTAGTTTCCCTTTCGTCTAATTTTGTATTAGTGCTTTATATATTGTTCTTCACATTAGTGAATTTTAGTTATGAAGCCTCGTATAGTTTGCTTTCCCTTTTATGAGTAGGCATTCCCCCGATCTTCTACGTTTATTTATCACCCCATTCTTGTGACCTTAGTTTTCATGCACCTTGCATCTTTGAGTATTTTCCCTTGTAGCCTATATTTGTAATAGCCTTTTATATATCATTCTTCTTATTACTAAAGAGGCTCAAGTGAATTTATCAAATGTTACACCAAGTTTTTGGGAATCAAGGATGTGAGAGTGGGGAAAAGTGGGAGAAACATCTATATAAGTATCCCCTAGATTTTAGGGAACATTGAAGCAGGTGATCAGGTATTCAACATGGAAGATCCCTCTCAAAATACTAAAAAATTTAATTTAGAATACATACGAATTGAAACATAAATATTGAAATTTTATAATCGAATAGACTAATACATACTTAATAACAATGTAACATAATAAATCATAAATCATAAATATGTAAAAGACTATCACAATTGTATTTATGAGTTCTCATTCTATTTACGGAATTGGAAATCTAGAATATGTAAATTATCTAAGTCTTGAGAAGATAACTATTACTAATCAATGAAGATAAAATCGCCGAAAAATTGTTGATTTCCCAAAAATTCACAATTTTTTTGGCTTGAAGATTTTTTGGTCCAAAAAATTGTGATTTTTTGTAAAAATTAAACCTCACATTTTTTTTGAAAAAAACGACAATTTTTTTTAGAAAAAAAACACACCATAAACTAAAACATCTGCATGGAGGTTTTTTCATGGTTTTAAAAACTCATATTTTGTTAAAACAAATGACCAATTTTGTTAGGATTATTAATCCTCCCTTGTCCAATTTGGTCATATGTCTAAATAAGGAGTCATGTCTAAATCGAGAGTCCTTCTAGTCTATTTTTAGTCACTAGCACCATTGGGTCCACTTGGCCTAATTGGGGCACATGTTCCAGTTACTAAAGTGTGGGGAACACTAATTGAGGCCTACTGTCACTGATTGCACTTACATGCATCAGTTTAGGAGCCTCCTAGATCAATCCCTACAAATTAGGAGCCACTAGGAGTGTTGATACAAACCAAGTTCATTTGAGTTGAGCTGGTGACTAGTCAAGCTCAGTTAGGAGTCAGTTACATTCAGTGCTAGTCCTCTACATTCAGTTAGCGCTAGGTTTGCATGGTTGAATGCAAGAGAGGCGCATTTCTCACCTACCACAGTTAGTTAGGCTTAGTTAACACTGAATTAGACACTTGAGTTGTGATTTAGAACTCCGATAATGATTTAGACAATGCCAGTTAACCATTAAGTCCTCCGATAATGATTTAGACAAGGTTAGTTAACCATTCAATAGAGTAGAGTCTAATCAATTCGAATTTCCTCACATGGATTTGAATTGCATGAGGCTATTTAGGCATTGTACTTCATTGTAATTATTATATAATTACTTTTGATTAATGAAAGCATTCATAGTTGCAAGACATTTTTGCATTGTTTCATTCTTCAATTACTGAGTAAATTGTGTGATCTATTTTTTGAGTTGTGTGTTGATCCATAGATCTATGTGCTCAATTTAATAAATTTTGTACAAGTGACATTGAATTTAACAATATGAAATGGTAATTCTTTCATTTTCTATAATTTTACTTAAATTATTAACAATACCATTAATTATTTCAAGATGTTTTAGAGTGGTTCCAACCTCATCAGAATTCATATGCAAAAGGTAGAAGTTTGTCCCATTCTGAATTAAATAGACTTCATGGTTTTCAGGATTTTAGCATTGCAGTGTTTTCATCATGTATGAGGGTAAGGGATTGGAATTTAATCAAGCACATAAAACTCTCTATGTACCTTGATGTTGTTGGTGTTGATGCTTAATTGTTGAATTTGATTGAACTCCACCACGAGCTTAATAAAATATACCCTTTAGTCAAGTAAAATAACATATTAAGCATGGGAATATGTTTCTACTATATTTCAATACTTGGTTTAAGAAGTTTCATAAAAATTGTAGGGTGTTGACTAATATACTTTGAGGATCAACTTCGAGATTCAAAGTATAGGCAAGGGATAAAGTCTAGAGGAGGGCATAACATGGTGTTCTTGATGAATTGGATCCCAATATAGGCAATGATTTTGATGATTGTGCATTTTTTTTTTTGATTCAGATATGTATTGTACTTGGTTCCCTTTTGATATATTCTCCCTTAGATAGTATATACAAGAGTATAATTTGATTATTTTGACTCTAATTATTTGGAATCATATCTTGGAATCTTTAATATTTTTTTTTTTATGAAAATTATAAAATTTACATATATTTAGTAGTCCATGTAATTGAAATCAAACCACTCAAAGTCATTTGAAATTCACTACATCTATATACCAGTCCTTTCACCATATTTATGTGCCAATGTGTGTGATGTTGTTGTTGCTTTATATGTTTAGAATTTTGAAAAAAAATGAATGTATTTTGTATTTTTTTTATGTTTTCTCATGTTTGTTGATTTTTTCCATTTTTTTCACAGATGTTGTTGAGAAGTTGTATTCGGGACTCTCGCCCATTTTTTCCAATGCTGAAATTATCTATATTATTACTAGTATAATTTTAGAATATACATCAAGTGCAAAAAACCATAAATAAAATAAAAATCATAGCCATATTGAAATGAAAACTCAAAATTGTGAATCTTGAATGCTCAATCTTATACATCAAGATTCCTATTTCTAAATGTCACAAGACTTAAAAGTTAAGGACTCAAGTTTATATTCAAAACAAAATCAAAATAAAAGTAGAACATTTCAAACGACAAATCAACATCATTTCCCAAGGAAATTCACCACTAGTCTTTGCATCTAGTTGTTCCATTCCTAGTCATGCTCAATGGCACACCAACCAAGCCGAGTTGTGCTTCTTCCTTCCCCCACTTCTCATATATATGTGGATTATCCTCTAGATCAACATCCTACTATTGGTGCATTCAAATACTCAAGGGTATGCTCAAGACATAATGTACTATGCACATCGACTAACTTCTTTCCTCTTCTAGAGGTAAGTTTGTTCCTCTTGATAGAGTGGATGAAGCTATATGTGGACCAATTCCTCTAATACAAGGAACAAATAGCAGCTTGTTTAATATTTGGAGATTCGTTCCTTGAATCCTTAACCAACCAATTAGGCCATCATGGCGTAGATCTATGTGATTTTCTCTGAGCACCGATCTTGTTGAAGGGGCCAGAAGACCTGCAAACTGAACAAAGTTTCTTCAAATTTTTCCCTTTCTCTTCATTGTGCATCTTTACAATCGCATATTAAAAACTATTCCTTACCTCGGGATCATGTTGACGCATTTTTTAAGCACTTACACCAACTAAGAGGAATTGACCCGATTCGAAGGTGTCTAACTTACCCTAAATCATTGAAATGGCCAACCCTAACAAGCTTTACGGCTCTGCTAGCAGATATGATTTGTAATTGGGAATACCAACCTAAAATAAGTATAAATGTGGCTAATATACTGCAATATATACATAACTGAATTAAATATTCTATTCAAACATGAAATGTACATAAGAGTTTAGGGATCCCAATCTTTCAACAATTAATCTGCAAACAATAAAAAAATGAAAATTGATGATAAGAAGACTAAATCCCTCGAGGAGAAATTTTTTGATAAAAATAATATATCAGATGTTAATATAAAAATTAATGGAAATACCACTCAAACCAAATTTGGTAAGAATCAATCAGGCATGATAAATTTATATATGAGGATAAAAACAAATAAATTCACACACTTTTAGCAAAGCAAAGAAAACTATTCTTCGTCCGAGACTAAAATGTGGATGTCTTGAGATTGACAACTACAAGTTTAAGTAGTAAAAGATAAGCCATCATAATAAACACAAAAAAATGATAGAGTTTAGCTGATAACCTAACTGAAAAATATACTGACAAAGTGGCAACAAATTATATTAGCACCTTAAACTATAATTGGTCAACTCAATTCTTAATCAAACATTACATAACATAAAATCAAATGATCAGCATTCATAAACAAGACATTCATAAATTAGGAAAACAAACCATTTAAGTTGATACATTATTAACTCAAAATGGTGACTAAGATACCCATATATGAACCAAACTTAATCACAAGAATGAATTCAATGTCTAAAAACAAACGAAATGGTGAATAGTATTATATGACAAATGATTGCTAACAAAATTCAGATGATAAAAAAAAGTAATTTGATATTAAGATACAAATCTACACAAAGACACGACTGTGTCAAAAATCAAGAGACTTAATAACATTAAAAATAATAGGAATACAAAATGAAAACATATAGAAATATTTTGTATATACTTATCAAAATGATTCATAAAAGAACAATCATCAAGTATGCTTTAGCGTTTTCACCATTCCAATTCCAACCCCTTTACAAATCTATGTCATTCTCTTTTGTAGAGTTCAAGAGATGATTATGATTAAAAAAAATGCATATTGTATGCTCAAGATTCGAGATATTGAAACAACATACTATTCTACGACAATTAATATTTTCTCTATAATCAATGACAATCCATGTGTAAAGTGGAAGCATGACTGACGAAGCCAAAATATCGCATCGAATTCCCAAACTTGAGACATAAGATCATTCAAGATGGCGGGGAGCACACAACATCCACAACAAAAATAGATTGAGCAAGGGGTACCTATAAAGAAACATTGGAAATTAATGACAAATGATAAAATATAATGAGATGGCTACATAATCTTAATTCTGCAGCTATCTCTTATTAAGTAATAAAAACATAACTAATCGAGTTATGAAGAAAATGTTGAAAATAAAGAGAACTACAATCATAAAAATTAACTTACCATGCAAAATTTGTAGAAAATATAAACAAAGAAGATAAAACCACTCTTTAACTTCCTGGAGACTTTGAATGATCAATGAAAAGATAGATATTAACTCTAGGTATATGGATAATAGATTGTTGATGTTTTTCATTTAATTTATCAATATGACTCTAGTATTGTTAAACCATAAGATTTATGTTCTTAACCAATCTCTAAATTTGATTTTTATAACCTTGCACTCGTTCTATAAGAACATCATTTTTTGGAGCATAATAGGTAGCAAGATATTGGCATATTGTACAATTAGTTGGTGCATTTACATGATGTACATCAACTGAATAAGGAAACTTGGACAATCGGTCGCAAAATGACTTAAACTTATTCAACGTAAATAGTTGGAGTAGATTGAACACCTATAGATAATTTGAATTCCTGATCTAATTCTCTGTCTACCTACAAATTATTCTCATTACCTTTAGTTTCATGTTAAGACAAGATCATCTACATTAATTATTGGAGGATAAAATAGTTGAGATGGTAGATTACGCTTGAACTGAGACAAACATCATGCCTCCATTTTACCCACGATACTCCCAACATAAATATTATCACCTTCAGAATGAATTCTAAAAGAGGAAGTGGAAGTATGACCAAGCTGAGGAGTATTAGGGGTGAGATTATCAATTGTAATTGATCGATGTTTAATTCAGTCAATAACATTTTTTTTTACTAACGACACCTTATAATCATTCGCGGGTTCTTTATATAAACATGGCGGAGTATGAAATTTCTAAAATGAGGATGTTAAGTCACAATCAACCTTGACTTTTACTTTTCCCTATTCTTTACTTGAAATAATAGATTGCACGCATTCAATAAGATGATCCTGTAATTTATCAGACTCTTTTGAATGGGAACTTTTAGACAAATCAAACATTAATTTGTTTACTTTATGTTCATCTGAGTCACTACGATTTTGATCAGTACTTCATTTAATTTGACATTCTTGAACTGAATTATGCTGATTGGAACCCTGAAATGGATCAAAATTGTGATACTAAGAGTTAGCATTAGCTTCTATTATAGGATGAGTATGTGTCCAATCTTTTTCCTACTCTATCTTAATCATAGAATCCTGAGATGAATTGTAAGCACTGATTTGTGGCATGTTTTGCACCCAGGCTTGGAATCTAGTAGTGACAGAGGCATGATGATGGTTCACATCTTGGAGATGTTTAACTCCACTACCATAAAACATTTGTGAAGAATATTCACCTAGTTCTTCTAGACAGTCCTTTCCTAGATCAACCTTTTGCAAATGATCTAACCGCAAGTCACGATGAGACTTATTTAGTCGCACATAAAACTTTATCACCATCAAACGACTGTGTAAAGGCGAGGGTAACAAGCTTATTATTAATTCGAAAGAAATTGAAGAAAGGACACCACCCAATATCCCTCAACAAGCAAACCAATGGAGGATTGGTCACCAAATATTTTGTATTTTCAAGTTCAGCCCTACTAATAAACCCCATAACATTAGAGGAAATTTCAACTCAAAATGGGCCATTTAAGCCTAATTCAAATTCCATGTTATCATGTGTTAGCCAATGAAATTTATTTAAATTTGAAATACCTTATAGGTCTTAAAAAAAATTTTAATATAAATTTGGGGATAGGTATCATAAAAAAACTACTTTTTTTGTTTGTATTTTCGACATATCTCCCTGTGTTTTTACTCAAATTTCGATCGGGAGAGCTCGTTGGATGAAGAGTACCCACTCGGCATACTTTTGAATGACCCCGCTACCCCAAAAACAAGAAATACTTGAAAAAATGTGATGATGACACTCGACATACTTTTGACGAACTCCGCTACCCCAAAAACAAGAAAATACTTGAAAAAATGTAATGATGATGTCATCATCAAGTTTTTTCAAGTATTTCTTGTTCTTGGGGGTATCAAGGTCTGTAATAAGTATGCCGAGTGGGTACTCGTCGGATGCTGAATTTTATTCTACATCCAAAGATCTCTCCCAATCGAAATTTGAGTAAAAACACAGAGAGATATGTCGAAAATACGAACAAAAAAATAGTTTTTTTTTCTTTTCTTCCTCCAAAATTAATAAATATTTTTTTATTTTTTATTTTAACTATTATTTTATTATTTTCCTTAAGAGGCTCATTTTGAGTTTAAATTTCCTCTAATGTAAATAGGAGGGCGAATAAAGAAGGATATGAACAATGGTGTAACCGTCGTTGACGCTAAGATCAAACAAAGTTTGTAGTGAAAGGAACAGAACAAAACCTACCTCACCCATGAACGGAGAAGATTCAAGAAGAGTAGGAGCATGCACAAAATGAAACTCATAAACAAAAACTTGAATCAAGATGAACTCAAGGTTCAATGTATCCTAAATCATGCGAGGAGATAAAGGATGGTACAACAAGACCGTAAAAAACAGAATGGGATATTATAAATTTACCACTAACCTATAAAATCATTATTGAAGAATTCTACATAGGTTGCTAAGGATGGAAAGAGAAGAATATGGCATTATGCATGTCACTCAATCTCCAAGAGAGCTAGGAAAATAACAATCATTACCTATAAACTTACCATAATTCAGAAATAGACTATGACAACTAATGTTCATCGTAATTTTTTCCCCAAATACCATTGACATTGCCACTGCTGTCGACGAGTGTCCATAGCTCCAAAAGGGTTGTCTTTAACCAATGTTAGCTACCTAGTTCCCATCCACTAGATATAAATATTCGTTGTATTTATGAAAGAGGAGAACAAAGGTGCACTTCCATGACTTAGTGATCAGTTGTGATAGTGTCATTCACACATACCTACCGAAAATGAGTGGGTTGGCTCCTGTGAGACCTCATGTCTTGTAGCTATTGGGGACCACAAGCTAGTATCCTGGCTTGGTAACCATATATGATAAAGTCATTTTGTAGGGATGCATGATCATGATCAGGTCGTCTTGTTATATGACCTCCTGACCTTATATTTAGTCTTATTTATTACAAATTTTGAGTTATTAATGTTGATATCGCATGGGATTACTTAGTGAATAGGGGGCAACCAACCTGTTCCTTAAGAGCACAAAATGGCATAAAGAAGTTCATGATTTTGACTGAACAATTACAATTGCTAATTTGAATGTAGCTGATAAAATTATGTCTGTAAAAATGCTATGTTATTAAAGATATATATTCTCATCCAATGTTTTATAAAGGTACAGGTGTGGCTAGCAAGGTGTAGTTTAGATTATCAGGATATTTAAAGAATGCGCCCACAACAAACTGGTTTTACTTAGATTTACAGACCTTGACTAGAGTAACCTTGACTTAGATGCTTAGTTGTTGACAACATCTAGGAATGATCTAGTCATAATTATGTTCCATTGATTGGCTCAATCAACCATAAAATGTTTAAACAATAACTTCTCAACTAAACAATTAGATGAACCAGGTTTCGATTTGAAAATGAGTGTTGAACCATTTCCCTCTTTTATTGATTGGAACGTACAAAGGAGAGAAATAAGTAAATAAGAACATGATTTAAGATAATAGAAAATTTAGTTGATACAATATGATTATTTAATAATAAAGAATAACGGATCTAATTAACTATTTTTGTGTAAAAGCTATTCTTGTAAAAATAATCATCTTATCGTAAAAAATATCATAATTAAATTAATTAATATTAGGGCTTGATATGAACGCAAAATAAAATAAACTCAACAAAATGAAATGAAAACAATCTGCACTAAAAACAAACTCGTTATGCACAAGGTATGTATAGGATGGATTTTCCCATCCAAGGATCAAAAGAAATATCACTTCAAGATTTTCCCATTGATAGGATGGGATTCTTCTTACCCTTCCATTGTCTTAAGGTGAAAAGATTTGCATTCCAATTTTTATTTAATAACAAAAGGCCCTAGCCATAGTTGTTGGAACTTAGTGTGTTCCCCTTTGTCTTCATGGGCCTTGTCCCATTTTAACACCAGATTTCCCACCTGCAAGTCTCTGTTAGAAGAAGAATGATCGTCAAACCATCTCTTAACGACCATATTATGTTGATGAAATTTTTTCTTGGCCTTATCCCATTCTTCTTCAAGTTTTAACAAAGCATCAATTTTGTGTTGCATAACAGGAGAATCCACTTCTTCCAGTGATTGAGATAGTTGGAGTGAAGGCATGAAAATATTGGGAGGCAAAATTGCCTCCTTTCTGTATACCAGGAAGAAAGGGGAATTACCTATAGAAGCATTCGGGGAAACCCGGTTTTCCCACAGAGCATTCAAGAGCTTGTTATGCCAATTTTTATGGTGACTAACCACTTTCCTTATAAGGATATTCAACAGATTCTTGTTTGTAGATTCGGCTAAACCGTTTCCCTGGGGATAATAATTGGCAGAGTACCTAATTTTAATGCATTTATTTAAATCAAATGTTGTCAGCTCAATAAATGAAAAATAAGAGGCATTATATAAAACAAGTGACTCTAGGGTTCCAAATATGGTAATGATAAATTGTTGAAGAAAAGATATTACCTTGTTTGAATTTACCACACGCAACGAAAAAACTTCAATCTATCTAGTAAAGTAATCACTAGTTGTCACTATGTATTTATGTTGCATACTGGAAAATGGGTTGATAGGGCCTACAATATCTAACCCCTGTTGCTGAAATGGAAATTCAACAATAACAGCCTGTAAAGGAAAGGCGAGCTTCTTGACTCTATCGGTTGTTTTTTTGTAGACTTGGCATTTACGTTCTAGTGCATGCGCATCTTTAAAAAACGCAAGACAATAGTAACCTGCACGAGGGACCTCCTGAGCAGTGGTATCACCTCTAAAATTCCCACCATATGGTCTAGAGTGTAATTCTGCCAAGCCTTTTTCAACATCGTCCTTTTCAAGACAACGCAAAAGTACCTCGTCATAATGCTTTCTAAATAAGGCATTGTTTATTAGCTGATAAGGGGAAAATTTGAGTCTTAAGGATCTTCTCTATTTTGGTTCAAGATGATTAGGGGAGTTACCATACAACAAAAATTATTTCAAATCTGAATACCGGGAATCAAGTATGGCTGAAATAGGACAAACCTCTCATTCAAACATCAATTGTTCTTCTTCAGGATCACACTATACCCGAGGAGAAGAAGCATACTCGACAACAAATTTACAAAGTCCTTTTCCTTCCACCACTTTGGTTTAATATAAAAGTCAAATGATTGGAGAGTAGTCATCCAGTGAGCTTGTTTTTCTCCAGGCTCTTTTTGAATTTTAGCAAGCAAGGCCTGAGATTCTTAACTTCCTTAAATACAAAAAAGGGTTTCTTATCAACTTCCAAATAATTAGCTCCACACCTTTGAGTGAAGAAATCATAAATGCAATAGGGAACTAGTTCCCTCTTGATTTTTTTGCATCAAAACTATAGCATACGATAAGTCATATGAAAAAATATATAAAATGAAATTTCTAGAAAAGTCAAGAGTGGCTAAAGGAGCTTTTGCAATAGATTCCTTGATTCTATAGAATGCATGTTTTTGTAGTTCTCCCCATTTAAACTCAACATCCTTTTTAATCATATTTTGTAAAGGTCTAATAATTTCAAAAAATCCGTGGACATATATGGGCACAAAGTTTGTCTTACCCAAGAAGGATTGCATCGTTTTTTTAGAAAAAAGGATATGTGATTTTTAAATAGTTTGAGTCCTTTCTGGATCTATTTGCATATCTTCTTTGGAAACAATAAAACCAATTAATTTACCTTTGGTAACAAAAAAATATTTTTTAGGGTGTTTAGGGATACACCATATTTTCTGCATCTATCACATACCTTTTTTAAATGAAGAATATGATCTCCCTATCATTTGAAAAAATGATGGTGTCATTGAGGTAAACTACTACAACTTGATTGATCAGACCCTTAAAGGCTACATCCATTCATCTATAGAATTTTTCTCCTACATTGATTAACCTGAAGGGCATCTTGAGATATGTGTATGCCCCCCATGGAGTTCAAAATTTAGTTTTGAGTTGATCAAGGAATGCAACTAAGACCTAGTTATAACTAGAAAATTCATCTAGTAAAGTCTAGAGCATTTTTGAAACGACAAATTGCTGCAACACCTGCTCCATTAGAGGGATAGGGTAATTGAATTTATCAGAATCCCTATTCAAATTACGAAATTCAACACACAAACGTATATCTCCATTCTTTTTTGAACTAGGATTAAATTCACAACCCAAAAAGATGTGGAAAGTCTTAAGAGTGTTCCTCCCATTGATGATCTTGAGGTAAATAATAGTTTTCAAGATGCGATTGGAAATATGTATAATGAGGAGAGTGCGAAAAATTTGAAGACAATATATTCAGTTTATGGGTCCTCATGGCCCCTTCAACAAGCTCGATGCTCAAGCAAATCACATAGATTCAGACCAAGATGGCCTAATTGGTTGGTGAAGGATGCAAGGAATGAAGCTCCAAAGCTCAAACATCTTGTTATTTGTTTCTTGTAAAAGAGGAATTGGTTCACATATAGCTTCATCCACTCTGTCAAGATGAACAAACTTACCTCTAGAATAGAAAAGAGGTTAGTCGATGTGCATAATGCCCTATGTCTTGAGCATGGGAAGACCCTTGAGTATTTGAATGCACCAATAGTAGGTTGTTGATCCAGAGGATGATGCACACAGAGATGAGAAGGGGGACTTGATGAAGCACAACTCGACTTGGTTGGTGTGCTATTGAGCATGACTAAGAATGCAACAACTAGATGCAAAGATTAGTGGAGCATTGCCTTAAGCAATGATGCTGATTTGTGATTTGACATGTTTTACATTTACTTTGATTTTGTTTTGAATCTAGACTTGACTCAAATTTTAGGTCTTATGGCATTTAAAAATATGAATCTTGATATATAAGATTGAGAGTTCAAGATTCACAATTTTGAGTTTTCATTTCAATGTGGTTGTATTTCTGATCTTATTTAACAATTTTCTACTTGATGTATATATTATAAATTTATATTAGTAATAGTTATCTTCTTGAAACTTAGATAACTTACATCTTCTAGATAGGATATCACCCGAAGTGCTTGTGCTTGCCCTCTTTCTTAGGTCTAAGGGTGGCTCGTACCTCGCTCCTGGCTTATGAAATCTGAAAGTTGTGGTTTGTAGTGTGCTTATCCTAGCGGTGTGGTGTGGTTTGGTGTGTAATGGTGGTGTGTGGTGTGTTTAGTGGTGTTGTGTGGCGACGTCTCCTCTGGTGTTCGATGTTCTTTGCATATTTTCCAATTTTATAAATAGAATGAGAACTCAAAAATATAATTGTGATAGTTATTTCCAGATTTATAATTTATGATTTATTAGGTTAAATTGTTATCAGGTATATAGTAGTCTATTAGATTATAAAATTTCAATATTTATGTTTCAACTTGTATGTATTCCAAATTAATGTTTTTTGTATTTCAAGTGGGATCTCCAATGTCAAATACCATAACGTCCCTTTCAATGTTCCCTAAAATTTGGGGGATACTTCTACAGATGTCGCTCTCATGTTTCCCCACTCTTCTGTCCCTGAAGCCCAAAAACTTGGTGGAATATTGGATAAATTAATTTGAGCCTCCTAGAACAAAAAAGAGACCTTGATAGCTAGATTTTACTAATAAAAATAACAGCATATAAAATGGCATATTAATGGCTATTACAAATTTCGACTACAAGGGAAAATACTCAAAGATGCAAGGTACAAGAAAAAATGTGGTGATAAAGAGGGAGGGATAAAGAAGTGTATAAGCTAGGAGGATTCCTGTTCATAAAAGGGAAAGCAAAATATATGAGGTTGTATAACTAAAATTTACTAATGAGAAGAGAAATATATAAAACACTTTACAAATTTAGGCAAAAGGGATAAACTAAAAATGGAGGAGACACTGGAATGATACAAGAAATTTAGGCTACAAGGACAAATACTCAAATATTGAAGGTAGATGAAAATGGACTTGACAGGAGAGAATAATAAAATGAAAATGGATGTGACAAAGGGGAATGATAAAGAAAGTGTAGAAGCTAAAGGCAACACCTAAGCTAAGGGCGACACCTTCTCATAGAGAAAAAAAATATATACGAGCCTTCATACAATAAATAAATGACTAGTGATAATGAAAAAAATACCATAGACTGAAACAAATGACTAAAGGGAAATATAAGAGAAACTAGTAAGAAATTAACAGTAACGAAGAATGCAAGTAGACTATGAATGGTTATTTTCAAGCTAGAATCATCAACGGGTCACAATGCTCACAAGCAGACTATGAATGGTTATTTTCAAGATAGAATCTTCAACGGGTCAGAATGCTAACATCCTCAAGTAACGGTACATAATATGCATTTGGAAAAGGAAATATAAGTGATATGATTTCTTCATTTTTTTTTGTATTATAAGGAAGTCCAGAATATACATGGTATACTCAATTTTTTGCTTGTCATTAATGACTAGGACATGGAGTCAAGAAGGAGATAATAACCAATCTATAAACACCTGCTTAATTCACCTGGAGACTGAAGCTGCAAATTTGATTCAAAATCAGAATACAAGGACCGACATGTTCAAACCTATCTAACAACACCATATATATGATTATACTGTGTGACATTTCTCCTGAGCCTCTATCCAACTAAGTGTTGTCTTGGAAACTATTTGCATGATTTGATATTAAAAGTTTCGGAGCAGATACCTTACTATGGATCTATCATGACAAGTTTCAGAGCATATGCCACGCAATAGTCAAAACATCACAAGAGTTATGAACTTTCAATATCCTTATAATTGATCAATCATAAACATGATAATAACAACTATTAAATTGATATAATCTAAAGGCGATGTTTCCAAAGATAATTAAGCAAGTGGATTATGCAGAGATGCCAGAAGGTTATATGTTACAGATCAGAGATTAAACAAGGTGGATATAAAACTTACTACAGTTAACCTAAAAACAGCAGACAGAGATCTTAGTTTTTGTATAACTTTTACAACAGAGTAAACTAGTACAGAAATAAAACTATCTAAAAAAGAGAGATGACGAATCAACCTCAGAAATTTTGATCCATGGAAAGCGAGAATATTGAAAACTTTACAGTAGTTCTATGCTACTGAGCAAAATTACACCAGAAGGCAAAAAATGAAGCGACAACTTACTCATCTCAAACTAGACCATTGCTCAATAGCTCGGAAAAAATAGTTTCCCCTGCCTCTGGCATTGCTCAAATGTCTCGGAAAAAACAGTTGCCACATTAAACACATCAATGCCACAAGAAATACTAAACAACAGTTGAATATTACAATAATAAATTTGTCTAATTATTGAGAAGAATAAAGCTAGGGGAAAAAAGAATTTTCCTCGAGTTCTCCATTATTACAATCCTCTATGAAGTAGCCAACAGTTCTATGTTTGCTGGCCATCCTATGGTTTGGCAGTAAACTACTCTTTTACCCAATCAAATGGCTGCAAAATTTAAAGAAGTAATTCAATTATAATGCCTTGATCAAAAGAATCATAATTATACTCTACCAATTACTAAAGCCAAAAAATTGAAATCCATGGCATTAACATGTATTTGTAGCTAACAATTCAATTCATACATTTTAAAAACATAATGAACAGTGCTTGTGAATTTAACATGCCTTTCAACAACTACAGGAAGCATTCAAAATTAACAAAAGCATGCATAAATGTTCAAGGTTGAGGGCAATCCAACTTCCTAAATTTCTCTCTCAGAAAAACTCAGAATTCAACAAAATCAACAAAACTAAATCTCATATCTTGAAAACAAAGATATACACTTTCAGGTAAATAAATCCGGGTCAATTCCTTTCAATGTGGATTTAAGATATCAATATTACCATGTCCGGTCTTTCTTTCTTTTAGCATCTACTTCCAAGTGTTGAAATGGTTAGCCCCAACACCAACAAACACTTGGAATTGAGCTGGCAAGGCCCAAAATACCATAGTAAATATTTTTGCAATCATTCCAAAAATGATCATCCATAATCATACCCTCTTGCCTTGTGTTGTTTTGGACGACTATACTTTAGACCAATCATTGCTGGCAATGACAGATTGTGTCCACCAACACCTAATAACCAATAAAAAGTCTTTCATCTTATCACTTTAATCATTTCTCTCAAAAATTAGTATTCCCTTCTAAGATCCCCAAAAAATGTTTATTACAAATCTTTGTCTAAAAAATGTTTAACTGTCCATGATAATAAAGCGCAACCCTCACCTAGATTTGTTTAAGGTCTCCCATTAACCCTAGTACTTTTTAGACCCTGTTGTTCCTGATATATTTTAAAATGGGGGTAAACATCCAGCCATTTGTGATAATATTACACCCTGTACTCACCCAAGGGATGCCAATAATTAACAATAACAATAACAACAACTCTTCCAGGCATAATAAACTCAATAATTGTTTTATCTGTCAACATTAACAATATTTCTACTAGGCATTATAAACTCAACAATTGTTTATCTGTCTCCTTCCTATGCTGTATGCTATGCTTGTTAATCACATTTTGATATGAATACTTCTCTATACTAGAATATCCCCTTATATAACCAACAGAATCGTGTTTCATTGGAAATTGGGAGGAATCTAAAGTGTAAGGTTTTCGAGTTTCTTAGCATATGCACTATTAAATGAAGCCTAGTCACTTGAAAACTTTTCACAAATAAAATTTATATGGCGTAGCCCAATTACCAATAATGTCCAAAACATGTTGGTTAACTTGACTATAACCACCAAAACAAGGTTTATCATTAAGATTGCACACCCAGTTCTTGGAACCACTAATGTTTTTTTCTTTTTTCCTTTTGTGCATTTCTTAGCATATTGGATTGAAGAGTTTAGAGCCAAGTGCCCTAGGGATTTCTTGTCGTGACCTTATTTTAGACAAGGCAGGCTAAGATTATTCCTTCATTTTTATTATTATGCTAGGAAGGCATATGTACATTGAATATTATCCCATGTGATTAGCTTAACTAGTAGTCACCAATATTGCTGTGGATTTGGCTAGTTCAGTGCCAGCAGGTACCCTGTTCAAATCTCCTTGGGTTAGGTGCACTAGTCTATGCTGATAGGTTTACTAGGGATGCCATCCACATATGTGGAGAAGCATCCATTTGGTTTTCTTGAGAAAACGTACATTGAAGCTTATAGAATGGAAAACAACCTACTGCTCAAAATGATAAAAGTTCCAAAACCTTCAAAATGCTCAAAAAAATTCAAAATAACCTACCTACAACTTGATAGTTGAGACTTCATAGACCTGAAGCTGCCTCAATCTATGTCTCTACCAGTTAAATTTCTTCAAAGTTCCAATATATATAATTCTCAAATCTTCACTCTACCCACTTCAGGTTACAACCTAGCTGAAATACTTTTTCTTCAATGTTTTCAACTTCGTTTTCAAGACATTCTATCAAAAATAAAGCTCTTTACAGTCAGGTATTAAGAGACCTAGTCTTTAACACATATAAGTGTGCTCATCTTGAGATATTCAAAATCATTTTGCTTCAGGGGATTGTGATACAACAATCTACTCCGTTGCAGCAAGATTCAAATTCGAATATGAATTGGGTACAGAAGAAATCCATCACAAAAAAATCCAATACAGCTCCAATATGGAAGTATACATCTTGATCTCACAGATACGAAAATATGCATTTTGTTCTAAATTTTAGAATAATTTCAGCCCAGGGAATGCCCAATTAATCATAAAATATAATTCCTTCCTTGAAAATTTGTTAACTTAATTATATTTACAAGTGTCTAAGATTTTTTAAAATAATTTTGAGGATTTTCGACTATTTTTTGGGAAGTGTATGGAACAGTATGTATCAATTACATAAGGTATATTATCAAAGACAATCAAAAGTAAGCTATCCAGACCATATCCATTGTGTATGGAAATTACGCTTTTTTCCTACTGTTACGCTGCACCTGTACCCAGCGCACCTTTAGGTGTACCCCATGGAGAGATGGCCAATTTTTTCAACCAGGAGGGGTGTTATCAAGCAATGGTGGTCATGGTTGGGCCCTTTGGTCATCCTTTAGGGGCACTATGGGTTAATGAAATTGATGACTGCCCTTTATTGGGGTTTTTAACCTCGGGGTTGGTATCGGGGGCCCCTAAGCGTTGACCACTGGGCCTCATGGCTCCATATCCTGTTTACGAGCTCTGGTGGCCTCTGCCTCAGCTACGAGACACTCATCTTCATTCACATCCACTTTGGACACCCTCCTGGCCCTTCAGTCAATGGACACCTGCTCTCCATGGCCTTATCTCCTCAAAGGAAAGACACCCTCCATGCCAGGCCTTTTCATGCTTTGAGGAGGGCGTTGAGGGATTGTATAGCATTCTAGGGGTTATATGGGGTATAACACCCTCCCTCCAGCTCCCTCCAGCCTTTCATTTGGAGTGATTCGCTTATTTGAGCATGTTTTGGCACCTAGGGGTACAAATACCCCAGGTAGCCTACCTTGAGCCTACCTTAGGCTATATTTTATTATTATTTTCTTTTAATTTTCAATTAACATTTTATAATTTCAAGTTGACTTATTTTAAGGCATGTAGGCCTGTATATTTTGTAAAAAGTGAGTGTGAGATCATATAAATAGATCTCCTCACTTTCATTTTAAGACAAAACTTATGGGATAATACACCATACAGTTGTTTTACCCTTGCTAGGGCTCTTTGGAGAGATGTGCCCCTCTTGAGGAGATTTTTATGGGTTAATGCAAGTTGTTTCCCAGTGATTCTTTGATGAAACTCTTTTCTTGGTGATGCTTTGATTTGTTGGTTTAACACGAGGACAAGGAGGTCAGCCTTCTTATCTTTTTGTTTGAATGGTGGATGATGATGTATGTTCAAGTCTAAGTGGTAGCCGTAGTGCTGCACTTTTTCTTAGGATAGGCCATTACCATCCTTGTGAGGGTTCTCTAGGGTTTTATCCTTAGTTTTCCTAGGCTAGTTGTTTGACCTGGGAACTCTTCCTCTTTAGGTTACCCATCCTCCCCAAAATCCCTAGGTTGTGGTAGGGATTTTGCTAGGGTTAGTTCCTTTTGTTTTCACATGTTCTCTTTTCCCAAACCTATTCAATAGGGTTAGATAGATTTCATTTTACATGGTAGATTAAGGTAATTTTAGGTCTTCATTTTTATGTTGAAAACCCTAAAAACCAAAAAAATATTTTTTTGCATTTTTTGGCCTCCCTAAAATTTCGGTCTCCTTCCCTAAAAATTCGTCCTAGCCTCTAAAGCCCTAGAAACCCTGAGCCATAATTATAGGGAACCCTAAAAATATAAAAATTCCATAAACTTAATTTTTGACTTTAAAAGGGGCCCTAAAACAGTCCCAGTCTTCCTCTAAAACCATAAAGGCCTTCCCATAACCATCATTGTCCTCTCTAAGGCCTCTCACCACCTTCGTTAGTCCTTTCCACTATCTCCCTACCCTAGATACAACCCTTAGACTACTACTAAACCATCGTTTCTACCTCTTCTAACCTCAGGGGTCTTCCCTTTTCCATTTGCTGCTATCCTAAGCATTTCCCTACCCACTGCCTTTTATGATAGCCTTAATGCTGCTCCTCTCTTCGATCTGTGGCTGCTACCCCTACCTTTGGGCTGTCCTTATAGTGGACGCCCTCCCGTTAGCCATTGTATACTCTCCTTGACCTACACAGCAACACACAAAGGATTAGTCTCCTAATAACCTAATTGCAATAAGTAAGTGGACTATACTCATCTTTGCATTATCATACTCACATTTTGCAACATGGTTCCAAGTTGGTGAAATTGTGTGGTTAGTACCTAGATACATTACCTATTGAATGCTAAACTTATGTTGCTAAGACATACTTATATTGTTGTTAGCTAATGTTGTTTGTATAAATCAAAGAGTTCATTATTACAGGGAAATAATTTGTGGAAAGGGAACCCCGTGTATTATTTTTGAAACCAACGTTTTGGACTACAATATAATTGAGTCCATCATCAGGGCGGATACTCAATAATGCTGCTATAAATAGATTTCTGATTGCATATTGTTGTACATGCTGCATATTCACACATAAAAGATCAATCTTAACACAATTGCTGCTGTGTATTGTTTCTGATTTCAATGCTAATGGATAGAAGCAACTTGTCTTCATACTGATATATTAATGTGTTAAAACATGGTCCTTGCCGTAACACTTGAGTAAAGGACCAAAATACTGCTATACTACTGCTATATACTTACTGTTGTTCATTATTTTCACATGACCAATGCTGCTATAAAATACTGAGTGTGATGTGAGGACTGAATGCATACATGCTGTCCTAGGATCACTGATGTCATAGCTATCAACAGTGCTTGTACTGTTGTATTTGTGTTTTTGGACAATGATAAATACTTGATCACTAATTTCACTTAAGCTTTGTTGGTAACATTGTGGAATAATTCCAGGGGAGACAGGTGCGAGAGGGGGTCGTCTTCGACCTTGGAGGACAAATTGTGAAGACTTTTGCTTGAGGCCTCGAAACCAAGACAAACAACGAGGCAGAATGGCTGGCGCTCCTTCATAGCCTAGAAATGATAAAATAGGGATCTATCTGAAATATTCTCAACTTTGGGGACTCTCATCAAGTCATCCTAAAGATGCACTCGAGCTACTTTGCAGGATTCATCAATTGCAAAAAATTCTACGACAGGATATCCCACCTAAATGTCCCCCATCGCATCACCTATTATCACATCCTTAGATCGAATAATGCACTCATCGATCGCTTGGCCAACAAAGGGGCCTCCCTACCTCAAGGTTCTATTCTTTATAATGACCAAGGGGTCATTCACAAGTTCATTCCCTAAGCCTCTGCCCCCCTCATGGACTCACCTCTTCCCTCCTCCATGGGTCACGTTGTCTCGTCCCGCAAACCTCTCCTAGTCCGGCTTGGTGGCATCTCTCTTGACGTGTGGCCTCCTTCAATGCTACACCTTTACTACCCATCCTTCATCACTGTGCGAGCTATCTCCTCCCACACATGCACCATGGCTCTTTACCTTCACTTGAATGCCTCTCCCCATATGCCTCTTTCACATTCGGAGCCTTTCGTCAAAGGCACTGAGCTCTCTCTCGCAGGTTCTTTAATTGAATTTTTTGCGTATACTATTGAAAGGTCTGCTTCTAATAGTATCCTTCCCATCGAAGAAGGTTTAAGTGCTGCCAGCATCTCGCACAGGGCCGAAGGTTTTTCTTCCAAAAGCGTTGCGCCCCTCATCGACGCCCACTCCTCTGCAACTTCGTCAAGGACCAGGACTTCTACTCTTCAGGGTTTGACCTCAGTTCTTTCTTCTTAATTCACATCCCTTTCAATGGCACACAAAGGTTCAAGTTCAGGTTATTCTAACCTTAAGGTAGGACAGGAGGACCTCAAAAAAGAAATTTGCAGGCTTTTAGACTTTGTTGCAGTCGACATCGAGGAAAACATGAATATGGCTTTTGATGTAAATAACTTGGTTTCTGACATGAGGCTCTTGTCCAACCTGATTGGCTGCCATGACTCCTGCATAGATGAACATCATAGATATCTTAAAGAGCTGATGGGCATGGTAGACATTATCAAGGAAGAATTGCAAAAGCTCGTCCAGATGAATCAATGCAACCATTGTCAAGACTACCCCGATGAAGCAGCTCAGCCAATGGAAGACATTTCAGTCACCCATCCTGTGGGGTTTCCAGGCAAACCAAAATAATCCCTTTTGCTCTTCCCATGTTTTTTTGTATAATTTTGAACCATCAGTTTGTTTGCATATACTCCTCTTTGGTAATAGTGCACAACATGTACTTTCATGCCGTATTTAGAGGGATATCAAACCGGATAGTAGCTTATGCCGACCTTCTTTCTCAGCTTCCATATTTCAGTTTTTTACTTGCTATGTTTTGGATGGTTGTGCACAACCCTTTTTAATATATACATATTTTACTGTTTTTTGTCAAGAAAAAAACATTGTGTAATAAGTCTAACATTTGGGAGGATATATCGCTGCTATAAAAACTATACTAGTATACTCCCTATACACACATAAGGCTTTGAATTGACTCCATAAGGAATTGGCTGCTAACGTCCTTGATAGAGAATATTTTTTATGTTTGAGTGTCTTTCCATAGGTATCATAGGGCTCTCCCCTAAGAGGGTTAGGCTTCCGAAGCAATTGGGAGAAGTTGACTAAGGTGACAATGGTCACTTCATCCTCACATGCTTACCAGTGGATTGGACTGCCATTTCAATCAGTAACATTTTGGCGCCATTGCCGGGGACCTCAAATCCATTGAGGTGATTTATCTAAAAAAGAACAACATTTTGGTAAGTCTTGAAGCCCTTGATTGTATATGATTGCATGTATTTTCTAGAAAGGACTAAATTGCAGGCTTATTTGGAAACTCCACAAAAGACTCAGCCCTACCCATCAATCATGTACTCCCTTATTTTGTTTAGTACTTTGGTGAGATTTGTTTAACTAATCTGGTAGGTCTCTCCTAACGACTCCATTTGAAGAAAAATAAAAGTACTCTATAAAGACAGGGAAGCCTGGTGATATAGCATCCAATTATGAATTGTGGATGGACATATTGGACTTTTCATGCGTTCCAGGGTTTCGACACAAGTATGTCATTCAAGATGGTGGAAAGACACTTTTCCCATTATTCCAGCAGTATAAGTACCATGCAGCAACACATGGGTTGGCATTCATGCAATTCCTCCGGGAAAGCAACATCGTACATGAAGACATTCAAATGAGGCTCTTTTTGCTATCTCTTCACTTAGAAGACAACCTGTCTGTTAGGAATTGGTATGAAGGTTTTCCTCGCAAAATATTTTTTTCATTTAGACAGTTCATTGATGCATTCATCATGGATTGGGATTGTGGTATCGAAGAACAAGAAAGAAAGGTCATGATCGATAGTATATGGGAAGAAACACTGGGAAGCATCTAGACACAAGATGATTAGAGCGAAGAGATCAAAGATGACATTCCATTTGAATTTAAAAATCCTGATAATCTGACCACTACCGAAATGGAAATAGGTTTTGCTCCTCTTGATTTATCAAAGTTCCCACAATATTCAGATGAGTTACCAAAGGCATTCTGGCATGCCTTCAAGGGTGATCATGATAATGCCACACATCATGTGGAATGGTTTATGACTTTGGCTTCATAATATGGTATTAAAAGAAGAGGAAGATTTTTGCATTCGATCATTTGCCCTTCATCTAGGAGGAAATGCTCTCGCTTGGTTTGTGGGCCTAGATAAAGGAACGATATCATCCTTTGCAGAATTGGTGGAAACATTCTGTAGCCATTGGGATTCATTTCAAGCATGCAAGGGACTTGTTTAGTAAGGAAACCCAAAACAAAGATCAGGTTAAAGCATCCATTGTTCAAGGTCTAAATGATGATATCTCAAGCATGATAGATGAAGCTTCCCAAATAGACGAATATGATGACAGTCCTATATATGAAGATCCAAAATTTTTAGCCAAAGAAGCTGAAGAAGAGAAGGATGGGGGAATTTCTCACTTCCAACATACAGTGATTCTTTATGACATATCAGATCTATGGGAACATAATGACGGGAATTCTGAAGACGATGGTTATTGGACATTTATGGGTCCACCTTTCTATGATTCCTCGAGACCAAGTAGCATTGTCTTCATATGTTGCAACAAGGAAGAACAACTTGATGAAGTTACTTAGGTTGAGCCAGAATTTGACACTGTTTGGGATGAAGACCTTTATCTATCTTATTCAGATATCACGGTCAAAAGTGTTTTTCCTTATTCCCAAAGAGGTGGATAATTTTAACCATCACTTGCTTCAAAGCTCTCCTATTCCAACTACTAGGATTACCTATTTTTTCTTCCCTATTATGACTAATAGTAGAATGAATCAACCTAGAGCTATGGTAGATAATCAAGATGACAGTGTAGACCCACCAAACACTTCCCCTTTACATGGCAATTTCTCGGCATCTGTTCCATTCTAGTGGACTAGTTCATGGTGTATTACCAAATTTTTTAGTAAGGCTCGTATTAATCCCACAAAGGCTCAAATTTCCCCAACATGTTCACCCCTCATGAGACAGTGCCCCATGCAAGTAGTTTGTTTATTATGGTTCAAGCCATGTGTAGGTTGTGGGTGAGTTTGGAAAAAATGATACCCCCCACTTGTGGTTTCTTAAATATAGGTTAATGGAATCTCTATTACACTGCCACAATTGAGGTAAAATGGGGATCATCAAAACTCAAATGTAAACCTAGTCATGTTCCCTGAATGAGTATCCAAAGTCTTGGAAAGAAGGGAGGGTTGGAAGATGTTCCTTTGCAACCATGTCAATCATAGAGCTCCTTTGGGTAAGGAGTCACAGTAGGTCATGAACCATAAAGTTGTCACCCTGATTGTGATTAAAGCTAAAGGGACCTTTGTTGCTCAAGGTGTCTTCAAGGCGGTTGCTTCATTTGGTATCAGAGTAGATTCGCTCCTGCACTCTGAGCTCGGACTCGGCTCATCAATTTTCGATTCCTCTGTTGATCCATCTCACTCATACCTCCCTCACTGCTCCCTCTATCATCATTCATCTTTAATATTTATTTTAGATTTTCAATATGGAATTATTTTCCATTGGTTGATTATTCAACTGAGTAATCATTATAATATAAATAGTATTATAATATTTGTTAAAAAAGAAAAAAAACTATATACAAAATATTATATAGTTTATGAAAAATAAAATTAATTACAACAATATTAATTAATTAATTAATATATTATTATTCAAATTTCACCTCAAAAGCCAAAATAGCATTGAAATACACACCTCCACATACAAGGTCCAAGACCATGGAGGAACTGAAAGAGAAAATCGAAAAAATAGAGGACATCAAGTCCCTTGTCACTAACCAAAAATGCTTGAAGGAAGAGATGCAAAATAACAATACAGTACTCAAAGATGAGCTTGTTTTGGTACTAGAAAGAAGGTTGGATGACAAATTTGACATCTTGAGCGAAAAACAAAAAAGACCTGGATGACAAAATGAGTACCATGACTCAAAACATAAACACCTTAACACAGAACATGAGCACCATGACGCAGAACCATGATACATTAATCGAGATGTTACAAAAGCTCATACCCAGTCCGAGCTAAGTCAGCAGTCTAGACATGTTAGATGCCTCATTTCATGTTGCCACCCAGGAAACACTCACAAAGAATCAAGAAGAGTTGCAAAAAGAAATAAAGATTAAAAATGTGATGCTTAAGCAAGAGATAGAAACAAAAGTACTTCCAGATATGGAGGCACGATTAAACAACAAAATAGATGCTATCAGTAAGATAGTAGAGAATAAAAAGGCTAAAAATCACCACCAATAGCGAAGTAGTTCAAATATGTCACTTTCATCATTGAGTAGTTCCAAGCCACCATCCAACCGTAAGGAAAAAGGAAATCAATATCGTCCTCACAAAGTATACCCACCTAAGGCAAAAATAGAGTTGTTAAAATACAATGGGAGTGAAGACCAATGCGTTGCTTGGCTAAACAAAGAAAAAGAATACTTCGACATTTACAATATTCAATCTGACGAGGAGAAGGTGAAATATGAGTCAATGCATATGGAAGGGTATGCCTATAATTGGTACTTATGGTGGAAGAGAGATAATTTTACCTACACCTAGAACTTGTTCAAAAATGATTTTTTAATAGGTTTCAAGGAATCAAAGAAGATGAATTTCTCAGTAAACTTACCATATTACAACGGGTTGGAAGCGTTGAGGAATTCACACATCAGTGGGAATCCTTATTGACACGAGTAATTGGGTTGTCTGACAAGCAAAGACTTGAAACATATTTAGGAGGTCTTAAACCATACCTCCAAAAAGATTTAAATTTGCATGAAATACCTAATGTAGAAGTAGCAAGACATAAAGCAAAAGTCGCAGAACACAAATTGGAAGGAATTAAAACAAGAGGCAATAACCACTATCGACAAGAAAAAGAGACACGATGTAGGTACTGTGCAGATACTTGGTCACTTGGTCATCAATGCCACAAACCTCAATCATATGCCTATGAAATGGAAATTAGATAGAAGTAATTTAATAGTTACTCTGATAATACAAAAAAGAAGAAAAACATATGTCGTCGATGCGGTGATGATTGGACCCCTGGTCATAAATGTAGGAACAATTAGACAATACAGTGCAAAATCATCAATGGAGAGGAAGTGCAAGTCTCTGCTCAAGATACCTCATCTGATTCTAATACCGACACCGAGTCAGAATGAAGAACAACATTAGGAAAATACTTAAGCTTTGAGGACAAAGCTCCCTAGAAGGGAGTGGCAATGTAACAAACATAAATAAGAAAATAATTAAATATTTAAATAATTTATAAGTTAGGATAGTATGAAAGGAGGTGTCTCCTCATCATAAATGTCCAAACCATATTTAAGGCCAAGATATCTTTGTAAATATTCATTGTCTAATATATATTATTCTTATTTCTCATGGTCGGATTCGATTATTGAGAGATCAACCGGACTCGGTTGCTCCACAAACTCATCATAGCAAAGAAAGGCCAAGATACAAAGTTGGTAGAGTCACGTGAGAAAGTAGAGAGCGTCACCACATATCAACTCGATGTAGCCTTCCAACATCACTATTGAATAATAACTTTCTAACCCTTGCATTCCCAAACTTGCTATGTCTTAATGGCATCGTTTTTTAGACTGAATATTTTTGTTATTTGGCCAAGTGGCTCTATGAGGATATTTGAGATTTAAACGGTTATGGCCAAGTGGCTCTAGGATATTGCATGCATCAAATAATCTGTGCTTAATGACAAATTACTTGTCTTTGGTTATGAACCAGTCCAGAGCATGGCAGCAAGTGACAACCATGTCTTCCCAATACAATGGTTGTAACAGAAAATCAGTTTCCTAAACCTGCACTAAAAGAATGCCGAGAACAAGGAAGAACCATTGACATATGCAGTTCAGTAATTATGTTGAACTCATCTATGTGAATAAAGACTATTACAACTACGAATTCCTGCAACAAAAATTCTACTGCTGGAACAAAATCATTGTCTAAAAAAATCAATGCAGCAACCTCAACAATACAAAGGAATTAAAACAACAGAGAAGCAGTACCATCAGTGAAGGCAATACAAAAAGCTCAACATTTTAAAACAATTCCCATTTAGATCCTTGAAAATAAGTCGTGTGGTGCAATAAATTTCATCATGGCAAAACAACACAAACCTACTTATTTCATACCACAACGAAGTTCATAAGTTTAGGTGCAACATGCCCATGCCTATAAATTCGTTGTAGAGGCTTCAATCCTTCTTTCTCTCTAATTCCTGGTGGCAAGTAATTTCACTTTTAGGATTGATCTAGTCTTATTCCATTCTCTATCTAACAACTAATTCAATTATCTCTCTAACTAGTTCAGGCGGTCTATCTTGTGGTGCTTGAGACAAAGCATAGTGGAGAGTCAATGACACAATTGGTCATTGAAAAATACACTCTTGAATTTTCTTAGGGTTGTAGTGATCTCAAGATATTTTTCATTGTAGGAGAACATAATGCAAAATCACTTATAAGTTATGAGTGACCATCCAATCCCTAGCCTTCTTTTGGTTTTCCTCCAATAAATACTAGGTTATAGGGATGGGCCCTAAAGCGCGCATAAACTTAATAACTTAAAATTTAGGTGGTAAACATTATTGATACCATACATGTATATTATTCGCACATGGATAAAAGGATCTAACTTTCCTTCATATAATTTTAGAGATAAAATTTTGTCTGTGTTTCCAAGGTGAATCTTGACACTAAAATTTTGGGGGAAGGATGAATTTGTGTAGAGCATTGTTGGATGAACTACATCCCAAGTAATCAAGAATTCTTTGTGGGTATCCCATCAATGAGAAAGGGTTTCCTCTAACACTACATCCAAGGCTGAAACTCATTTCTCCTTCACAATATTGAATTCCATTTCATTGAGGAAATTTTATACATCCCCTATCCCATCATAAGCTGGTGGGTCTCGTAACTTGGGCCAATCCAATAGACACTTTTAAGTTATGCACACCTCTTGGTAGATAATATGGGCATGGCCCTTTCATTGGTATATAGCTTCCTCTAAGTCAATGTCCGAGGAATGCATACTACTCCAACTACCCTGCCCATATGTTGTTGGATTAACATACTCCTACATCTTGCTTGTAGTCAAAGTGTAATGATTATTTAGTATCTATCTTCGATTGAATCCTCCATGGGCTAAATGTATCTTGATCCTTGGTAAGGGATACTTCACCCGAAGTACGTTCTAAAAAAATCATATACCACTATAAATCCATACCTATCAAGGCGCTTTCAAACTCAATAATATTATTGGCATCAGTAGTCCCCTTAGCCCACCAAATGGATTAAAAAAAACATTTTTTATGCATGCTCATCACCTCTACATTAAAATTCAAGCAACCTAAAGGGGGATCCTACCTATCTCCAAACATACCACCAAGTGAATATCCTACAAGAACAAATCCCTTAGGCTGAAATTGTGCTACATATTCCAACTAGAGAAATAAGACAAACTAGAACTTGTTTGGTTGACTTTGGAATATATCCAACAATGACTACTAGTCTATCCACTACTTATTCCTATCTAGTCACTACTAGGAAATAAACTAGAAATAGAAAGAGTAATAGTTGATACATTATGCATTAATTATAGTAGGGGTTGGATGAGGACTAAGTTGGTTTCATGGTTTTAGGGTAATATTGCTTCTAGTTGGCGGGTCTCCCATCATTAATCATCTAACTTGTGGTTCCAAGCACAACTTATTTGATCTTTGTGTTCTATGGAGATGTGGGATGACATACACTAGGACTTCCTTCCCTAAGAAAATCTCTTTTCCATAACCATGAGTTGGCCATCTCTCCTCGTCTCTTCAACTTTTGTGACCCTTTCAACTTAGTCTCGATACTATGTTCACTACTAATCTCTTTCTGCAACTACTCACTCATTGCCTAAATTCCTTCATCTGATTCATCCACCATCTATTTGTGATTGCTTCCCTCCTTAGAACTCATTCATCCCTTGTGTTGTTCTCTCCCTGTGCGTCCTTGAGAACACTAACTTTGTTTCCTCACAAAGACCATCCCCATCACCCCGAGTGCAAGATATTCACATGTCCACATCAACCAAATGAAAAGGTATCAATCCTACATAACCAACAACATCTTGATCCAGAGAGATTTATTTCAACAATATCCATCACACTCCCCTTCAAAACTCTTCCTGGGATTTTTAAAAACACTTACAAAGTTCTGTAGGAAACTCTACAAAGTACCTTTCCATGCATTTGTCAATTGGACCAATAATATAATCATCCACTCAATGGAGTGCATTGATATTTGGAGCATCTTAGTTGATTACCAACTTCTAACTCTTTTCAAAATTTGAGGTTTCCTCTATTTTCTTCAAGAACTTAAGTAGGCCTATCAATTCCAGAACACCTCATAATCTTGGAAGTTCATACAAGACACATTCTCTGCACCTCTCTAACTTCCATCCTCAGCTTCGCTTCTTAAACAATAAATTTCTCAACCTAATTCTCAAACTAGTCTTGAATCATGTTCTTTAGGAACCATTCTCTCATCCTCCAAAGACCCTCTTTTGAAGCACAATCCCAATAATCGAACCATTTGTTGGTGCAAAATGGAGACCAAGGTTCTTAGATTTGTCCAACAAAGGGTCCCCTTGTACTCTTAAGTGATGTCATTTGCAATCCCCATAAGGATAAGGTCACAACTGAAGCAATGCCAAGACATAAGGATAAAGAGGGAGTTTGCATAGCAATAAAACATACTCACATGTTATCAAAAGTTAGTACAATTTTTCAATCTCTTAAAAACCCTAGTAAGGGAAAACCAAGAAAACTCTAGCCACCACCAAATATCTCCAATAAGAAAGCAACAACACAAGAAAGTCCTCTGTGGATTCAACACTTGTCTCCCACAAGTGTCCAAGACATCTACTTTCCTCCTTCTCAATCATTCACCTCTAGGGTAAAACCTAGCCTCTTTGCCTCCTTACATTAAAATCGTATCCCTAGAACTAACTTGAACTTCTCCAAGAACCCTAGAAATCAATAAAAAGATAAATAAAAAGATAAGATACAATGATCCTTACACAAAAGAGAGAGAGAGGGAGAGAGAGAGAGAAAGAGAGACTAGTGTGTTAATATCCTCACATCTCAAACAGAGGATGATGAATGAACAGTAAGTGAAAAGACTCTATCCTTCCTCTACTTATATGAGAGGTAAGGGAGGCTTACATTGAAATCCCAACCCTAGAAATGCCTTCAACTTATCCAAGAACCCTAGAACTCAATACAAAGAGATGATACAATGAACATTACAAGAGAGAGAGAGAGAGAGAGAGAGAGAGACTAGTGTGCTAGTCTCCTTGCATCTAACACATGATAATGAAGGAATAGTAAGTGAAAGGACTCTCTCCTTTCTCTACTTATATGGGAGGTAAGGGAGGCCAACAATATAAAGTGATCATAAAACCATTAAAAGCAACCTACCTGTAACAAGTAGGTCCACACATGTGAAGAACTCTACTAAAAAAGGACACATGTCAATCTCCAAGGAAATGTTATTAACAAGCAAAGGCTTCAAAGCATGAATGCTCAATTCGATGTGTCCAATGCTCCTCCTCCATAAACCTTGAGCTGCCTTCTACACAATGGAGATCCAGGGTTTCACTCTTTAACAGTAAGTATCACTGATTTCTTCTTTTAATTCATGTACTAATTCATTTAAAAACCACTCTGCAAAACCCTAGATAGTATTTACTTATATGCTACCTCTATCCTCTGTGTATCACTCTACCACCTCTATCCTCTATATATCACTCTGCCGCCTCTAATTCAGTAGTAATATGCAAACATGGGTATCAAACCTGTGAACTCAAACCTGAGTAATATGCTGCCTCTATCATTCTACCGCCTCCAATTTTTTCAGTAGTTATATACGAACCTGTGATCTCAAACCTCAGATTCTTCCTACATTTGGATTATTCAGTAGTTTAAGTATTTTTTTTAACCCTTAGTTTACTCTTACTGAAATTGCAGCAGATGGTTACGATCTGTGGCCCATACACTCACAAAAAGCCAATGCCATCTGCGGGAAATGCCATCTGCCCGCCATATGCCGTCGTTGTTTTTTTTAAATACGCTTTGAATGTATATGTAATGCAGGTTTTTTTTTTTAATACTTATGCTTATGCAGGTTTTTTTTTTAAATAATACTTATGCTTATGCAGGTTTTTTTTTAATAATACTTATACTTAGGTTTTTTTAAATACTTATACTTAGGTTTTTTTAATAATACTTATACTTGAATGTATATGTTATGAAGGGTTTTTTTTAAAATACGCTTTGAATGTACATGTCATGAGCTTTTCTTCATGTGTTAGAGTTAATGCTTTCCCTTGCAGTTTGTATATATATTTTCTTTTAATATTTTGGGTATGCCAAACAGTTCGTAAAGTTATTTTTTAATTATAGGTAAAGTTTGTGTAGTTTAAATTTATTTGTTTTATTTTTTTTAATTCTCAAGTAGGTCCAAAGTTTATATATATTTTTTTGAGAGTTTGTATTTCTTAATTGATTGCGAGTAATAGTTATTTTAAAGAAGTTTATTATCCTACGAAAATAAAGATGAAAATACAATTTAATTTAATATATATATTTATTTATTTGCACGTAATATATTTAGATGTTTTATTAATAATATTTAAAAATATATTAAACATATGTATTTTTTAAATATATGTGTTTTATTAAAAAAAAAATTTGAGGGGAGACAAAGGAGTAGGAGGAAGAGGAGGGAGAGGAGTATTAGGAGGAGGAGGACGAGGAAGGCTAAAGGGTAAGGGCGGGGGGATTGAGGGGAAGAGGGGGGAGGGGAGGTGTAAGAGGGGGAGGGG
>LPNX010838103.1:471724-509200 GCA_001517045.1 Pseudotsuga menziesii | reverse complement strand
TAGAGGAGGGGGGTGAGGCAAAGGTAGAGGGAAAAGGAGGAGGGGGAAAAAGTATCAACCTACAAGACCATTATCATTGTAGAAAATGTATCAGCCTACATTTGAAATATTGTTACTATGTGAGATAACAAAACAATGTCGCTAATATCATCAAAAAATAATAGAATGGCATTGAATTCCAAGAGAAAGCAACCATTTATGTCTCCTATTTTTTATTTAGATACTTATGATTCATTAATATAAATTCCAAAGAAAGTAGATAATAGTGGGAAACATCATTTACCATTATGGTATTATGTACTCAACATTGCCAATTTTAACAAAATTGAGGGTTGTCCCTAAACACAAAATTAGATATATAACCAAGAAGGAAGATCCCACAAAAGAATGATATGGTAGCAATATTGTGAAATTATTCTCCAACCAGTATATAAACATTAAAAAAGGTCCACACCTTCTAATCAAATGTAGAATGTGTAAAGCAAAGGATTTCATTGTGTAATTTTTCAAAAATGGCATGAAACCTTTATGAAATAAGTGGCTTATGAAGATTACATGAACTTATACAAATAATTGAATAATTATAACATGGAAGGAAGAGTCCACTAAATAATGAAATGGTATCAAATGCTCCAACAAGTCTATAAAAAATCAAGAAGGTCCATCCCATGTAATGCAACATACAATGTGTGAAGCAAAGAACTTCATTGTGTTATTTAAAAATAAAGACAATGAAAACTTTAATAAATGTATAGCTTATGAATATTCCAAGAACTTATACAAATGAATAGTGCCATTTTCATATAAGTTTTAGAATATAATTACTATAGATGAACATAAGCAATAAAAACAAGTAGTAAGCAAATTTTATCTAATAAATACATGCAAATAAGAAATTGCAAGAAAAAAATAAAAATAAAATTGCCAATATTAAAAGTCAATCCCTACAATTGCCAATTTACAACTCAAATGGATTAATGGAATGAATTTTTGTGGTATCTCATAAGTACGATGTAACAAGGGTTTATAAAGAACCATCATGCTTTGTAGTCTCTACATTGACAACTAAAAAAGATAATTAATTTTGTGCATGCATGTCACGTCCCCATGCCTCCGACCGGCAAAGAGGATGCGACCCAAGCTTCAATCACATGGGCTAAGAGACCCATGAACATGTACATGAATAAAATTGCTAAAACAGAATGCTTAAACATACACACATGAACATTTATCATGCACAGATGCAATCATCTATCAGACACAGTGGAAAAATCATACATTTAAGCGAGCATTCATTTAACATGATCATCATTTTCATTAACAGAAATTAAGGTTGCAGAAGTAAAAATGGACAAGAGCACTTATATTTTGATGAACTCATTCCGCAACCAGCTACGTTGCTGCAACGTTCCACCCAACCATAGGCCAGCATGCTCCTTAATCTCTCAGCAACGCTGCCACCCCCAAGCTGGGCATGATTCTCCAAGGAATAAGGGAACTAGCAGGCTTACACATAGCCAAGGATATACAAAACACATAGCCAAGCCAACAAAGTTGGGTTTATCAGGCCATCAAGGAGTTGGGAAAGGCTAAATGCTAAGCTGGTGAGCTCATTACAGAGCCAAGAACACCTACACCAGAACTAGCCTGACCTCTAAGACACCCAAACACGCCCAACACAAGGAATCATTCCCTTCTCTGCTACACAGTCCCTCAGGCCCTGCATTCCCTTCCAGTGCTATTCAGGGGTGATGGAGAAGAAGGCCAGTCCTCTAGCTCTGTCTGTGTGGTTTCTAGCCACCAGGTTTATCAAGCAAACCAAGCCCCCATCCCTGCTCCCAACACAGTTCGAAGACCAACCATTGCACTTAGGCAATTAATTTAGCTGTCACAGCTTAAATAGGGAAAGCCAAATCCTGAATCGTTCTTGGCCCTATTGTGGCCAAAACGATTCCCAACGAATTATAACATTCCCCAAATGTACCACAGAAATAGCTCACGACATGAGAAAACAACAGTCCCAAAAGAGAAATGCATCAGCATACATTACCAGCAACGTGGGGAACAACAGCCCGTTTTGGGCAATGAAGTCACTGGAAGAAATTACACAGACCACGCTGGGAAGGAATTTACAGTCTTCTAACCTGTACATGAGGAACAACAACGTAGAGCCCACAAATCAACCCGTGAGGAAAGGATTTCCCCACACCATCCACAAATCCGCAGAAGAAAACCACATGGGTAAAACCCAAGAAATTCCTGCGCGTGAGAGACTAATGATCGGGAAATGGTTCAGGCGCGAAAATGAGCAGCCCACAGAGAGGACGCGGAAGTGGATGTGTGTGAGCCTTCAGCACGGTCGTGGAGATTGAAATCCCTGCGTGGGGATGAGCAACGTGAGGAAGAAACAGACTGTGGAGGTGAACAACAAAATCATGAGGTCGCGAAATTGGAGAGTGCGTGAAGGTTTTTCCTGCCATAGTGAAGTCAACAGTGGTGGAGTGTGCATTTGGGTGAGGACTGACAGTCGTGCCACCCCACTCCCAAGGATCATAACTATCTCAACCACCAGCAGCCTTTCTTAATGAAGGTGGTTGGAATAAAACAAGGGAAGAAGACACATGGGTATTTTCCCTCATTGGCCATGTTTTGACAAATTTCCCCACATCCTTATCCTTGTGAAAATCATGCCCCTTTCTCATTTTAGTTGCCACGATCGTAGCTGGTCGGGTTCATTTAATTAATTATAGATGCATATCTACATGATAACAACATAATATATGCCGCATGCCCCGATATACCATCGGTGACAAATTTAAATCCAAAACATAGCATGACCGATCAATGGTGGGGCCTTGGCCTTTACCCCGCACCATGATCATTATAATATATACATCATGTACATTTAAAGCAACGGGGACAAAACCGGGGTGTTACAATGCACCCCTAAGCCATGTATGGGTTCAATTCCAAGCCATCCTACCAATACACAAAATTTATAGCGATCCATGTTCATGAACATTATCGCATCAGATAAAATCATTATGTGAGCTTGTCCACCACCCTTAAACCTCACACCACTCTAACTCCAAGCCATCCTCTAAATGCATGGAACCCCCAACCTTCCTTATTTACAATACACTTTTGTTTGGGTTATTTTGAAGCACTCCATGGTATGAATATGTTGGAAAATTCATGTATTCATTATATTGTGTTATTAGGCCATGTCTTGGTGAAGTCATTCATAAATTCCTCTCTTTTACTCTAAGAAATCAATTGCACCTAATAATTCCAAATCCTCCATAAAAGATGAAAGGTCCTTCAATAACAATGTTTGCCTCGCAGTCATTCCTTCCTCGGAAGTGGTCAATAGTGTTTTGGAAATCATTGCCACCCACTCATCCCCCCTTTCTCTCTAAAATCATCTCTGCATTTATCTTTAATCTTCCATCCTCCCAAGTATTTCAAGGACATAATTAAGGTCAACCCATTTTTCCTCATAATTTTTGACAATTTCACAGCTCGAGAATTGTAATTATAAATTTGGACTTTAAACTTTCAATGGTAAGTGTGGCATACTATTAATAAATTGCTTTAATCTACAAATTAAACAACTTTTGGCTCAATTATTCCCATTTTAGTTTTTTATATGAAATTGGAAAAATATCTTTATAATTTTTCATGTTGGAGGCATTTTTAATTGTTTACATTATAAATATAGATCAAAGAAATAGACTCTTAAATGACCATTATTTTGCCATTTATTCTACCTATTGGTGAGATAATAGTTCATAGGATTTAATCGAACTAACTGTCTTGCGATATTATAAACCCACTTCATACTTACGATAACAATATTTAATCATTTTTTATTCCTACATACTAGCCTAGATAGTTGGAATCCACTTGCACCACTTGGTCAACACTTGCCATTTATATCCAAAGAGCTCCTTTTTCCTAATTCTGGTTATATCCTTCCCACTTTATTGACTGCTACAATTAGCAACTGAGCCCTCCTGTAGATTCTATTTTTATCCTGCTTTATTCCAGCTTTTCAATGGATAAGGTAAAGCTAATCAACTAGGAAACTGCTATATTTTGTTGCCAACCCATCCTCCGTGATTTTCTCTCCAGATTCCAGGATTAGCTTGTTTTTCCATAACTCGTGACAACTCACTCATGCTTTAGCTAATTCATGAGGTCCTTGACAGTGTTGGAAAGTTCTTTAGCCACCTATGGGGGTTTATCATATTTAGCAAGCCTGATTTATGAGCTAGCATGAGTTGTCTTCCACCAACTCAATTTTCTTTTACAAGGATGTATTAATATTGTAATAATCAATCAATTATTCATTATTAATTTCTTCATGTGATTCGGGCTCTTTATTCTTCTCTCTATTTTCCTTGCGCATGCTTGTGAGAATTATCTTGTTGCTAGATCTACCTACTGTGATTTCTTCTAAGATTCAGAGTTTTTATTTCTACATGGTATCAGAGCTCTCCTACATGGTATTAGAGCCATAGGTTGTCAATTTAATTTGAGCACAAGGTATCTTAAGTTCTACAAAGTTGAGGAGTTATATGTTCTCTCTATTAGAGCACATCCAATTTCTTATTCCTCTCTGAAGAAGAGCTTGAATTGAGCTTATAAGATTTTCTCCTAGTTTTATTTGTACAGGTTGCATAGAGTGTCTTCTTGAGTGCATCAATATCTTAGTATGGATTCTTCTTCAACTATGTAGTAATTCTTTCACATGATCTAGGAACTAGGAATCAAAATCATCAAAGAATTATTAACAAATACTCATGAATTGGAAATAATCGGGTTACAATTCCAATGCTGAGCAATGGCTTAACTCCATGAATAATTCGAATACCTAAGGAGACAATTTGAATTCAGTGAGTGATTCTAGCTTAACTCACTCTCTACCATTCAATCTCACTCAGTTAACCACTTGACCAAAACCCTAATTGACTCATCAAACCCTAACTAAAGTCGAAGTGCAATAAATGACTGAATCTCAACTGAAGGAGATCAAACACATGTCATAGAAATCCAATCATCAAGTGCTAGTACTGCATGACTCCAATAAACCCTGATGAGGTTAACTGAAGCTGAACAGACCATCAGAAGTTGGTGAAGGTGCCTTGTTCACTCTAGTTCATTAAAATAATAATAAATAATCATTAAATAATATATTTAATGAATGGAGGCGCCTTAACTGTCTGGTTGAACTGATTGTAACCACCAGTTAGCAATTAGGTGCATTAATATCACTCAAATCACCCCCGGAGTGCTCCAGTTAGCCTCCTTGACTGTAGGAGAAGGCTAAGTTATCCTCCTTGACTATAGGAAGGCATGGGTGTGACTGGATGATGGCAATTAATGCTCACTGATGTCAATTAAACTTAGGATAGTGGTTTAACTAGGCCAATTTGACCAAAAGAGTGTGTATGATGGTAAATGTATCCAACACCCCCCCTTAAGCTATACTCAGGAAGAGTTAGAAAACATATATGCATAAAATGCTAGGGCCCTGGAAACAAAGGCCATAGGTCACCTTGTACAATAAAGTAACTGCTTAATATAACCAAGGAAATGGGGAAAACCTCATGGGAAAAGTACCTCCCCTCAAACTAAGCAGTAAATCAAGAATTGGTTCCTCTATGCAGCAGTATCATGAGACTGTGCATGTGAACCTCTGAATCCAAACTAAATGAATATGTCTGGAGGAATATTCCACTTTGGAAGAAGAACAATGCACTCAACTGAATCAGAAATATAAACAGCTGCACGGTGAAAACTGGACAAATGTAGAGCAACTGAAATCATCTGAAGAGAGAGCAAAGGTTCTTGAGGATTTGAACCATGTATGGAACACTCAAGAAACTGATATGTTGCAGCTTTGAACAGCAAACCATGAGTGGTAAAATCAGCCCCAAATCTTAGGAGCAAGTGTCCAAGCAGATGCAGAATGTCTTCCTCTTTACTTGTTCTGTGAGGAGATGAGCATGTGACCAAAGGTAGAGAATCCCTGGGACTCTGGAGAGTGAATGCTTGAGCTCCATAATCTGATATATATTCTTAAATATATAATGAATCACAAAATAAAATATCAGCAACCTCATAAGAGGAAACTAACACCAAATCCCCGTAAGCAAAATTGAAGAAGAACTGCGGTACTTGATTTTTCACACCGGAATTGGTGAGAGCAGCTACAAGCATGAATGAAAGCTCTTGAATTTTAAAATATGAACAAAATAATATCAGATCATAATGTAAATCAGATCTAAATAATTTCACAACAGATCCAAAACTATGAAATGAAATCAAATCCCCAACAGCAGTTTCGAAGGAGACTTGTGGTACTTGTTTCTTCACACCGTTGATGAGAACAGCTACAAGCAGTACTGAAGGTTTATGAACATGAAATTTTTAACCAAGCAATATCAGATCAGATCCAAATAATATCATATCAGATCCAATAAGGTTCATATCAGATCCAAAATTATGGTCAACCGAGACGGTAGATGCACAGTTTTCTTCTTCTTCAAAATTCTGAATTTTCGTGCATGCAATTCTGCAGGAATTTGCTGGAAGATCTAGATCATGGGAAGCGAATGTGTCACTCTTATAATATGATATTTCTTCCAAAATATCCAATTTTTTACATATTTTCACACCAGCAGCAACATTATATGGAGAAAAATCAAATTTCTCTTCACTTTCGGAAGAAATTACTTGTAAATTTTGCACAGAATTCAAAGGAAAATCACCGGTGAATGTTTGCGTGGAAGTGTAGTAGTATTTTTCTTCAATATCAGAGATTCGAATGTCTTCTTCTGTTTCAACAATATGAGAAGATGAGATATCATAGATCTCATTAACTTCCGGAGCATCAGGAGAAGGAGTCACTTCATGGAGACTTTCTTCAATTCGAATTGAATGTGTAGAAGATTCTGCTTCATCTTCATCTTGAACAACTTCATCAGAGAGAGTAGAGGCTGAGAATTTTGAGAAAAGAACTCTTGTGGTGCTGGCTGTGATCTCCAAAGTACTATTATGATCCTCATTGTGCTTGCCAAAGGTTCTGTCCAATATTGGCCAGAAATTCTTTGGGTATTCAGCATAATCAATAAGGTAGTACAAGCTAGGAGAAAGGGCTAGACATATTGCTCCATAAGCTCTATCACCGTCATTTATCCAGTCATTCTCATTCTCATAAGACTCTTTTCCAAGTCCAATAGACAGTTCATAGAGACCTCATCTCTTCAGAGATGCAATCATCTTCAACTTCCATTCCGAATAGCTTGTGAAGGGGGCGAGAAGAGGGATTGATGAGTCCATTCGAAGTTGTACATGATAAAACCTACAAATCAAAACAAAAGGGGCACCGTAAGGTCGGACAGCCTGTACATTCTAGGTTTTCATCACACCCAGCATAGTCAATCAAGAAAGCTTGATCAACAAGTTCTTTACTTGGGGTATTAAGTGGTAAGCCTTGCCTTCTGGTGCAGTGCCGGATTTTTGAGCTATTGCTCAAATTTCATGGAGAAATCTGTCAAAAATATTGTTTTTGAGAGATTGATCTTCGTCCCGCCATAAGCTCTGATACCATATTAATTCTTGCACATGATCTAGGAACTAGGAATCAAAATCATCAAAGAATTATTAACAAATACTCATGAATTGGAAATAATCGGGTTACAATTCCAATGCTGAGCAATGGCTTAACTCCATGAAGAATTCGAATACCTAAGGAGACAATTCGAATTCAGTGAGTGAGTCTAGCTTAATTGACTCTCTACCATTCAATCTCACTCAGTTAACCACTTGAACAAAACCCTAATTGACTCACCAAACCCTAACTGAAGTCGGAGTGCAATAAATGACTGAATCTCAACTGAAGGAGATCAAACACATGTCATAGAAATCCAACCATCAAGTGCTAGTGCTCCATGACTCCAATTAACCCTGATGAAGTTAACTGAAGCTGAACTAACCATCAGAAGTTGGTGGAGGCGCCTTGTTGACTCCAGTTCATTAAATAATAATAAATAATCATTAAATAATATATTTAATGAATGGAGGCGCCTTAACTGACTGTAACTGACTGGTTGAACTGATTGTAACCACCAGTTAGCAATTAGGTGCATTAATATCACTCAGATCACCCTCGGAGTGCTCCAGTTAGCCTCCTTAACTGTAGGAGAAGGCTAAGTTAGCCTCCTTGACTGTAGGAAGGCGTGGGTGTGACTGGATGATGGCAATTAATGCTCCACTGATGTCAATTAAACTTAGGATAGTGGTTTAACTAGGCCAATTTGACCAAAAGAGTGTGTATGATGGTAAATGTCTCCAACACCCCGCCTTAAGCTATACTCAGGAAGAGTTATAAAACATAGATGCATAAATTGATAGGGCCATGGAAACAAAGGCCATAGGTCACGCTGTACAATAAAGTAACTGCTTAATATAACCTAGGAAACGGGGAAAACCTCATGGGAAAAATACCCCCCCTCAAACTAAGCAGTAAATCAAGAATTGGTTCTTCTATGCAGCAGTATCCTGAGACTGTGCATGTGAACCTCTAAATCCAAACTAAATGAATATGTCTGGAGGAATCTTCCACTTTGGAAGAAGAACAATGCACTCAACTGAATCAGAAATATAAACAACTTCACGGTGAAAACTGGACAAATGTAGAGCAACTGAAATCATCTGAAGAGAGAGCAAAGGTTCTTGAGGATTCAAACCATGTATGGAAAACTCAAGAAACTGATATGTTGCATCTTTGAACATCAAACCATGAGTGGTAACATCAGCCCCAAATCTTAGGAGCAAGTGTCCAAGCAAATACAGAATGTCTTCATCTTTACTTATTCTGTGAGGAGATGAGCATGTGACCAAAGGTAGAGAATCCCTGGGACTCTGGAGAGCGAATGCTTGAGCTCCATAATCTGATATAGATTCTGAAATAGCTAATGAATCACAAAATAAAATATCAGCAACCTCATAAGAGGAAACTAACACCAAATCCCGATAAGCAAAATTGAAGAAGAACTGTAGTACTTGATTTTTCACACCGGAATTGGTGAGAGAAGCTACAAGCATGAATGAAAGCTCTTGAATTTTAAAATATGAACAAAATAATATCAGATCAGAATGTAAATAAGATCTAAATAAGTTCACAACATATCCAAAACTGTGAAATGAAATCAAATCCCCAACAGCAGTTTCGAAGGAGACTTGTGGTACTTGTTTCTTCACACCATTGATGAGAACAGCTACAAGCAGTACTGAAGGTTTATGAACGTGAAATTTTGAACCAAGAAATATCAGATCAGATCCAAATAAGATCATATCAAATCCAATAAGGTTCATATCAGATCCAAAATTATGGTCAACCGAGACGGTAGATGCACAGTTTTCTTCTTCTTCAAAATTCTGAATTTTGGTGCATGCAATCCTGGAGGAATTTGCTGGAAGATATAGATCATGGGAAGCGAATGTGTCACTCTTATAATCTGATATTTCTTCCAAAATATCCAATTTTTTACATATTTGCACACCAGCAGCAACATTAGATGGAGAAAAATCAAATTTCTCTTCACTTTTGGAAGCAATTACTAATAAATTTTGCACAGAATTCAAAGGAAAATCACCGGTGAATGTTTGCATGGAAGTGCAGTAGTATTTTTCTTCAATATAAGAGATTCGAATGTCTTCTTCTATTTCAGCAATATGAGAAGATGAGATATCAAATATCTCATTAACTTCCGGAGCATCAGGAGAAGGAGTCACTTCATGGAGACTTTCTTCAATTCGAATTGAATGTGTAGAAGATTCTGCTCCATCTTCATCTTGAACAACTTCATCAGAGAGAGTAGAGGCTGAGAATTTTGAGAAAAGAACTCTTGTGGTGCTGGCTGTGATCTCCAAAGTACTATTATGATCCTCATTGTGCTTGCCAAAGGTTCTGTCCAATATTGGCCAGAAATTCTTTGGGTATTCAGCAGAATCAATAAGGTAGTACAAGCTAGGAGAAAGGGCCAGACATATTGCTCCATAAGCTCTATCACCGTCATTTAGCCAATCATTCTCATTCTCATAAGACTCTTTTCCAAGTCCAATAGATAGCTCATAGAGACCTCGTCTCTTCAGAGATGCAATCATCTTCAACTTCCATTCCGAATAGCTTGTGAATGGGGTGAGAAGAGGGATTGATGAGTCCATTCGAAGTTGTACCTAATAAAACCTGCAAATCAAAACAAAAGGGGCACTGTAAGGTTGGACAGCCTGCACATTCTAGGCTTTCATCACACCCAGCATAGTCAATCAAGCAAGCTTGATCAACAAGTTCTTTACTTGGGGTATTAAGTGGTAAGCCTTGGCTTCTGGTGTAGTGCCGGATTTTCGAGCTATTGCTCAAATTTCATGGAGAAATCTGTCAAAAATATTGTTTTTGAGATATTGATCTTCGTCCCACCGTAAGCTCTGATACCATATTAATTCTTGCACATGATCTAGGAACTAGGAATCAAAATCATCAAAGAATTATTAACAAATACTCATGAATTGGAAATAATCGGGTTACAATTCCAATGCTGAGCAATGGCTTAACTCCATGAATAATTCGAATACCTAAGGAGACAATTCGAATTCAGTGAGTGAGTCTAGCTTAACTGACTCTCTACCATTCAATGTCACTCAGTTAACCACTTGACCAAAACCCTAATTGACTCACCAAACCCTAACTGAAGTCGGAGTGCAATAAATGACTGAATCTCAACTGAAGGAGATCAAACACATGTCAGAGCAATCCAACCATCAAGTGCTAGTGCTCCATGACTCCAATGAACCCTGATGAAGTTAACTGAAGCTGAACTAACCATCAGAAGTTGGTGGAGGCGCCTTGTTGACTCCAGTTCATTAAATAATAATAAATAATCATTAAATAATATATTTAATGAATGGAGGCACCTTAACTGACTGTAACTGAATGGTTGAACTGATTGTAACCACTAGTTAGCTATTATGTGCATTAATATCACTCAGATCACCCCCGGAGTGCTCCAGTTAGCCTCCTTGACTATAGGAGAAGGCTAAGTTAGCCTCCTTGACTGTAGGAAGGTGTGGGTGTGACTGGATGATGGCAATTAATGCTCCACTGATGTCAATTAAACTTAGGATAGTGGTTTAACTAGGCCAATTTGACCAAAAGAGTGTGTATGATGGTAAATGTCTCCAACACTATGATCCCAACTCCCTTCAAATATCATGAATGGAAACCCAAAATTGGCATTCTATTGCACAATAAGGGACCCTATAGAGTTTCTATGGCTTTAGAAAATGAACCAAATTCTATTGTTGAGAAAGCTAAGTGGAATAATAGGTTGGATGAATCCTATGGATTTTTTTTCCACTCTATTTACCCTGATCTACTCTTTCATCTAGATTGTTTGACCACTTTAAACCAAGTATGGACCAAACTTGAGTCTCTCTTTGGAGTTCAAGATGAGATAAGAGCGCATCAGTTGGAGAATGAGTTATTCTCATTGAGTCAAGCAGTTTCGATTCCATTGAGGGTTTTTTCACCAAATTCAAGTCACTTTTCCTATTTATCAAGCAATGTGGGATTGAGAAGAAGGAAGATCAATTGATAATTTCCATATTATCAAAATTGGGTCCTAAATACTCATTTTTTGTGTCTACTTTTCATGCTACTATGCTTGCTATTTCGAATTGGGAAAAGCCCTTTTTAGTACATTCTTTGATTCACTGACAAAGGAGAAAGGTAAATTGATCCATATGGGTGCTCTTAGATCCTCTAAGTTCAAGGAAGCAATAATGGAAGATCAAAAGAGAAGCAAATTGTGAAAAAAAAAATAAGCCAAAGTCAAATAATGAAGATGAAAGTTCGAAGCCAAATGATGAAGGTTCAATGAAGAAAGTTAAGAGGAAAGTTAAGAAGAAAGGAAGTACATCCAAGTGTTATTATTATAGCAAGGGATTTCATCTTGAGAACAAATATTTCAAGAAGAATATGGAATCATCTCTCAGCTTCTTGAGAAGCATAACATTGAAGTTCCAAATTATCTAGAGAAGCCTGTTGATTCCTCAGAACATTATCATAGTGTTGGAGACATTTACCACCATACACACTCTTTTTGGTCAAATTGGCCTAGTTAAACCACTATCCTAAGTATTATTGACATTAATAAACATCAGTGGAGCATTAAATGTCATCATCCAGTCTCACCCATGCCTACCTTCAGTCAAGGAGGATAACTTAGCCTTCTCCTACATTCGGGGAGGCTAACTGGAGCACTCCGGGGGTGATCTGAGTGATATTAATGCACCTAATTGCTAACTGGTGGTTACAATCAGTTAAACAAGTCAGTTAAGGAACCTCCTCTCATTAAATATATTATTTAATGATTATTTAATGAACTGAAGTCAACAGGGGCGCCTCCACCAACTTCTGATCTGCAGTTCAACTTCACTTAACCTCATCGGGGTTCATTGGAGTCAGTGTAGCGCTACCTCTTGATGGTTGGTGAGCTGTGACATGTGTCTGATCTCTTTCAGTTGAGACTCAGTCATTTATTGCACTCCAAATTTGGTTAGGTTTAGTTGAGTCAATCAGGGTTTTGATCAGTGGTTAACTGAGTGTGGACTATGGCTTACAGTCAGTTAAGCTAGACTCACTCATTCAATTTGAATGACCTCCTAAGGAATTCGAATTGTCTCTTCATTCATGCTTGTAGCATGTCATTGTAATTGTAATCATTCATTGTTTATGTGAATACAGAGCGGCTACTATTCCTGTAGACCGATTACACCATTTCATGAGTTATTTGTTGATTAATTCTTGATGAGATTGATTCTTTGTTCCTAGATCAATAGACAAGATTAATACATAGTGTGCAGTTCCAAGGTGATATAAACTATGCCTTGAGTTCCAGAGTTAAATCCTTTCCTCAGATATCTGATATATGAGAATCATAAATCTCAATTTCTTTCTTTGATAATCCACCTATCAGTCTCCTAGATTCATCTCCCAATGATTGTGATTTTTCACTAAATCCCGACTTGTCTGTAAGAAACTCTTATTCACTCCATTAAAATGGTTATAATTCTGATTTTGAAGCATATTTTCAGGCTGATATGCATGTTATGACATCATCCATACCATCTACCATACCTCTGAATACTCCTAAGATTATACAAACCCTAAGTTCACTAGTTGATTCCTCATTACTATCTTATGGTGTGTTACTTATATCAAATGGTTTCAAGTCTTGTCTATTTTTCACTGGTTGGTTATACATGAACTTAGTCATCATTAGAATTATATTACACATATTTGGATCTGTTCTAAGCACTTATGGTTCATATCTCAACATCATCCATCATTCATATTTTTACACTCATCAGTTCTCCCCAGTTGCTCATACTTCTCCTAGTCTAGCCCCATATCCTATAGCTTTGGTATTTGTTGTTACATATGATAATATTTATGATATATCAGAGTCCTTTAAGACACATATCATGTTTGGGAAGGTGATACATTATATTGGAAGAATGATATATGTGATCCACATCACATTTTTGCAGCTATACAAGGAACTTATTGTATTAATTTTTGTACTCTTTGGGAATGAGTATGCACATGTATCTTTTCCTTTTCAGGTTGTATTTGTAAATAAGAGTATGTTAGCAGAAAAAAACATTCATGTAATGCTCCTAATTTATTAGATGATAAGATACAAAGAGTCTCTCATCTTCTTTCTTGCAGATTCTACACTCTAACGCATGCTCATGGAGTCTACAATTTCTTCATCAAAGGATTTCACCAAAAGTAGTTCATTCATCTCATTCAAGTGAATATAATGACATAATTGAAGACTGTTGTTCAATTTTTTTCCTTGTCCTTTCTTGAGGGAGTATTTTTCCCATGTGGTTTTTCCTATTTCCTCACTTTTCTGGACATAAATAATTGTAAAGGGTGACCATAGCCTTGTTGTTGGGCCCTATATGAAATTGTATTTATGATTATTTTAGACATATCATCATAAAGTCAGAATTAAAGGGGGGTGTTGGGATATTATAAACCCACTTCATACTTAGGATAACAATATTTAATAATTGTTTATTCCTACCTACTAGCCTAGATAGTTGGAATCCAATTGCACCACTTGGTAAACACATTCCATATATACCCCAGTAGCGACTTTATCCTACTTTTGGTTAGATACTACCCACTTTATTGACTACTAGAATTAGCAATTGCGCCTTCCTACAGATTCTATCTTTATCCTGCTTTATTCAATCTTTTCAGTGTATAAGGTAAAGCTAGTCAACTACGAAACTGTTATTTTTGTTTCCAACCGACCCTCCATGATTTTCTCTCCATATTCCAGGATTAGCATGTTTTTCCATCACTCATGACAACTCACTCATGCTTTAGCTAATTTGTGACATCCTTGACAGAGTTGGAAAGTGCTTTAGCCACCTATGGGGGTTTATCCTATTTAGTAAGCTTGATTTAAGAGCTAGCATAATTTGCCTTCCACCAGCTGAATTTTCCTTTATAAGGATGTATTAATATTGTAATAATCAATCAATTATTAATTCTTCACTTCTTCATGTGATTCAGTCTCTTTATTCTTCTCTCTATTTTCCTTGTGCATACTTGTGAGAATTATCTTGTAGCTATATCTTCTTCCCATGATTTCTTCTTAGCTTCAGAGCTTCTATTTCTACATGGTATCAGATCTCTCCTACACACTATACCCATAACAACCACATTTTTTTGGGAAATACTTTCAAATATTCTCCCTTATCTATGGTAAGAGGAAGTTATAAAAGTAATCGAAAATTCTTTAGGTATGTGTCATGTTTATGACAAGCAACAATACTCTTGATTGTGCCACATTGTTTGATAAATTAGACTTAAATACCTACAAGATGATGTCTAAAGAGTAGGAGAGAAAAAAATGAAACAAAATTTTAGCTAAAATAACAGACATGGATGGAGGGATTGTTTTGAAACAAATCATTTGGTATATACCTAAAAAAAAATGAAACCCTATGGTAGAGGCCCGGGGTTCACAAAATACTTTAGAACCCATATGAAAAATTTTAAAAAGATAAAAGGATAAACAAGATATTAATGTGGCTTTTATCATAAGTAAATGTATAAAGAAGAGGAATCTTTAACTTGCAACAACCACACTCTTGGCATTACAACGACACGTGATAAACTCTTATCCTAGGAAGAAATACACACAAATATCACTTTATTCTAGAAAATGAATTAAGATGATAAACTTATTGGTTATCAAGATGTCTTCAAATTTGGAAATTTCAACCATATATATGTAAATAAAAATAAACACTCCACATTCATCTCAATTTATACATCATTTATAATATTCATTCTCTTCACATACCAATATAGTTCTGGTTCTAACTTTTAGACATTATTGATATAGTTAATTTATTTTGTGAAAATAAATTAACTTGGAAGAATGGTTAGGACTCAACCCTAGCAGGTAAGATTCCCTTGTGTAGGTTGTTTTTGTTTTCACAATATATATTTAAAAAAAAAACTTTTAGTTTAATGGAAACTTGGAACTAGACAAATCGTTGTGAAGATGAACCAAGCTCAAACCTTGGTAGGTATGGTCCACCTTGAGCGAGTTTTTTTTTCTACAAGTTTTGTTTTAAGTCAATATAAAATTAAAATTTTCATATATCATATGCTTATAAAAAAATCCCAAATCCTTTCTCATATCCAAAATGAGACATATATATGTCCTTGTAGACACCATACAACAAAAAGATCTGCAATCACATATTTAGCTTTAAAACCCAAATTGAAATTTTCATATATCATATGCTTATATTAAAATCCCAAATCCTTTCTCATATCCAAAATGATACATATATCTATCCTTGTAGACACCATACAACAAAAATATCCGCAATCACCTATTTAGCTTTAAAACCCAAAAAGCTTGGTCCAAAATTCAAGTCTATATATATATATATACTCTCCAAAAAGGAGTAAATTCCACTTATACAGTCATCCATAAGTATTGTTCAAAAAAGAAAAAAAAATCCAACACCAATTTATTATAAGAATAAGGGTATTATAATCTTCATAAAAAAAAAGTCAGAATAGACAGAGTAGAGCCCATTTAAGTATTCCTCCACAATCCACTCACCCAGTATAAGTCGTAAGCCCTCTTTTGACAAGATATTTTCCCTTTTATGATATTGAGATAGATGTGTGAAAATGAAAACCTGTGTAAAACCTTCCAAGATATCTGAAATTCATAAAATAAGGGTTGAAGGGTAGAATTCCTCAATATTCCTTTTTAAATCATTTAAGGACCGAGATTAAATCCCCAGATAGTTGTATTCCCTCTTTTCACAATGTTTTTTCCCTTTGATTCCATCAAAATAGATCTGTGCAAATGAAAGCTTTGTAAAACCTTCAAAGGTACCCAAATTTCATCAAATAAGGGTTGAAGAGTAAATTCATTTTTTCTTTTTTGAACCATTTAATGACCAGTAGTAAATCCAAAAAGATTTATATGCTTGTGAATCCATATTCAACTATTAGAATTAAAGTTAAATTCAAGGCCATGAACTCATCCAAGCTATTATATCCATATCCAATGCATTCTTTGAAACTCATTGTATGGGAATTAGAGAAGAGAAGTAAGCCACCAACACTACCATAGGAGGCTCACCCTAAGTTTCCATCGAAATAAACCCGAGCTTTTGTTTTGTTTAGGAATTTTCTCTAACATGTCAAAGAAGCTTTGGAACTTTCACTTGCTTGTAGAAGCTTTATTGTTTCACCCTTGTATAACACATTGGACTTGAGGAATAACGTTATTGTCAAATTTTACATGATTTATGGTAATCCAAATTCCCCAATCAATGATCAAAGGAAATTACCTAAAATGTATTTTGGTAGGTTTTCCACACCAAATTTTGAACCCCCTCTTCAATAGTATCTCCAACCAAGCACCCATTAATCCTATGAAACCCTTTATTTCCTTCAAAAAATGTTTAACAAAACTACATGAAATTATTAAGTGGTAATTTGTTTCATCACTTCCCATGCATAGACTACACCAACTAGGTCCTTTGAGGTTCATGTTTGTAAGTTGTGCCAAGTTATAAAAAAAACGTTTAAAATAAACCACATAAAAAATGTGAATTTTAGTAGGGCATTCAAAATGGCAAGTTTTTCTCCACCACCATCTCTAAAGTTCCTCGTCACCTTGTGTGGAGAGTGTTTAATAACCCTCCCTATGTGTATAAACCTTGGAAGGGTTCAAATTCCATACCAAAGAATCATTCACCTATTTAATTCCAACATATATTGGTATAGCTTTGCTACATAATCATCCATAATCATCTCACACAGGTTCATCTTTCTCCCTTAATATTGAATCCCCTGTAGAAAACCACTCTTGATGCTAGATTGTAGTCATATTCAAGTATGAAATTTGATGTAAGGTGTATATTCCTCTACTCCTTATATGTTTTATAATGTGCATTGGAAGTCTATAATCTCCACCACTACCTATCCAAGGATCCACCCTAACATAGACCTTTGTATCTTTTCCCACACACCAAGAAATCCAATTCCCTATCAAAGAAAATGCAAATAAAATAACATTACAAATGACATAAATATTATAAGGGTTATTGATAAGGTTTCAGATTTAATCCCCCCCCTCTCTCTCTCTACATATACATATGTATACGTATATGTATATATATGTATATATGTGTGTGTGTGTGTGTGTGTGTGTGTGTGTGTGTGTGTGTGGCGCACACACACACACATATATATACATACATACATATGTAGATACATACATATGTACATGCATATATATATACATGCATATATATGTGTGTACACAACACACCAAAATATTTTCCCTTGAAAAAAAACCCAAGCACTTTTAGCTACCAAGGCTTGAGAAAAGTGAAAAATATTTTTCAATCCCTACCATCCCATTGCCTCTGAACCAGATGAACAAAAAATAACAATTGCAAAAATGAGTTTTAAGAATATGGAAAATACAATGAAATTAGACAATAATGAATTTTCACAAATTCTAAAGTCAAATATTTGAGAAGTTATACAAGTTGAAAATCCTTGGTGAGACAAAATCAAAGATTGTTTATCAGGAAGTTTAAAGAAGTTTTAAAAAATTGTAATAAATCTATCATTATTCCTTTAGAAAAACTATATAAGTGGAAATCTAGGTAAAATTATTGTGCTCAAATTGTTCTTTAAAAATAGCAATTATTGTAAACATAGATAATTTTCAAAGTAGATTGAAATAGGCATTCCAAAAGAATTGCATTAAAAACTATTCTACACATTGATGTTATTAAATAGCATGGAAAGTTTCTTTGGAGCTGAGATGAGATAACAAAGTCCCTCTCATGGTTACAATCTACCATGACAGTCATCTCTACTCTTTGTGTATTTGTTGGACAACCTACACAAGCTCGTGTGATAGGGTTCCTTCAAGTCGGATGAAGAGCACCTCAAACATCTTAGGGTTCCTTCAAGTGAAAATCATAGTGTATTCACGCTGCCCACTTCAGGCTACAACCTAGCTGAAATACTTTTTCTTCAATGTTTTCAACTTCGTTTTGAAGACATTCTATCAAAAATAAAGCTCTTTACAGTCAGGTATTACGAGACCTAGTCTTTAACACATATAAGTGTGCTCATCTTGAGATATTCAAAACCATTTTGCTTCTGGGGATTATGTGATACAAATAATCTACTCCATTGCAGCAGTATTCAAATTTGAATATGAATTGGGTACGAAAGAAATTCATAACAAAAAAATCCAGTACAGCTCCAAATGAGCTCCAATATGGAAGTATACATCTTGATCTCACAGATACGAAAATTTGCATTTTGTTCTAAATTTTAGAATATTTCAACCTCGGGAATGCCCAATAAATCATAAAATATAATCCTTTCATTGAAAATTTGGCGACTTAATTTAAATTATATTTACAAGTGTCCAATATTTTTTTAAATATTTTTGAGGTTTTTGGGTTGTTTTTTGGGAAGTGTATGGATCAGTAGGTATCAATTACATAAGGTATATTATCAAAGAAAATCAAAAGAAAGCTATGTAGACCATATCCATACTGTATGGAAATTACGCTTTTTTCCTACTGTTACGCTGCACCTATACACAGTGCACCTTCAAGTGTACCCCACGGAGAGGGGCAATTTTTTCAACCAGGAGGGGTGTTATCAAGCAATGGTGATCATGGTTGGGCCCTTTGGTCATCCTTCAGGGGTACTATGGCTTAATGCCACTGTTGACTACCTTTTATTGGGGTTTTTAACCTCGAGGTTGGTATCCGGGGCCCCTAAGCGTTGACCACTGGGCCTCATGGCTCCATATCATGTTTATGAGCTCTAGTGGCCTCTGCCTCAGCTACAAGACACTCATCTTCATTCGCAGCCACTTTGGACAACCTCCTAGCCCTTTAATCAATGGACACCTGCTCTCCCTGGCCTTATCTCCTCAGAGGAAAGACACCCTCCATGCCAATCCTTTTCATGCTTTGAGGAGGGCGTTGAGGGATTTCACAACATTCTAGGGGTTAGATAGGGTATAATGCCCTCCCTCCAGCTCACTCTAGCCTTTCATTCGGATTGATTCACTTATTTGAGCATGTTTTGGCACCTGAGGGTACAAATACCCCAGGTAGCCTACCTTGAGCCTACCTTAGGCTATATTTTATTATTATTTTCTCTTAATTTTCAATTGACATTTTATAATTTCAAGTTGACTTATTTTAAGGCATGTAGGCCTAGATATTTTGTTAAAAGTGAGTGTGAAATCATATAAATAGATCTCCTCACTTTCATTTTTAAGGCAAAACTTATGGGATAATACACTATGCACTTGTTTTACCGTTGTTAGGGCTCTTTGGAGAGATGTGCCCCTCTTCAGGAGATTTTTATGGGTTAATGCAAGTTGTTTTCTAGTGATTCTTTGGTGAAACTCTTTGCTTGGTGATGTTTTTATTTGTTGGTTGAACATGAGCACAAGGAGGTTAGGCTTCTTATCTCTTTGTTTGAATGGTGGTTGATGATGCACGTTCAAGTCTAAGTGGTAGCCGTAGTGCTGCACTTTTTCCTAGGATAGGTTGTTACCATCCTTGTGAGGGTGCTCTAGGGTTTTCTCTTTAGTTTTCCTAGGCTAGTTGTTTGACCTGGGAACTCTTCCTCTTTAGGTTACCCATCCTCCCTAGAAGCCCTAGGTTGTGGTAGGGATTTTGCTAGGGTTAGTTCCTTTTGTTTTCACACATTCTCTTTTCCCAAACCTATTCAATAGGGTTAGATAGATTGCATTTTACATGGTAGATTAGGGTAATTTTAGGTCTGCATTTTTATGTTGAAAACCCTAATAACCAAAAAAAAAAATTTGCATTTTTTGGCCTCCCTAAAATTTCGACCTCCTTCCCTAAAAATTCGTCCTAGCCTCTAAATCCCTAGAAACCCTGAGATAGAATTATAGGGAACCCTAAAAATATAAAAAATTCCATAAAATTAATTTTCGCCTTAAAAAAGGGCCCTAAAATAGTTCCAATCTTCCTTTTAAACCATAAAGGCCTTCCCATAACCATCACTGTCCTCTCTAAGGCCTCTCACCACCTTCCTTAGTCCTTTCCACTACCGCCCTGCCCTATAAACTACCCTTAGACTGCTACTAAACCATCATTGCTACCTCTTCTAACCTCAGGGGTCTTTCCTTTTCCATTTGTTGCTATCCTAAGCATTTCCCTACCCACTTCCTTTTATGACAGCTTTAATGCTGCTCCTCGCTTCGATCTGTGGCTGCTACCACTACCTTTGGGCTGCCCTTACAGTGGCAGCCCTCCCCTTAGCCATTGTATACTCTCCTTGACCTACACAGCAGCACATAAAGGGTTAGTCTCCTAATAACCTAATTGCAACAAGTAAGTGGACTATACTCATATTTGCATTATCATACTCACATTTTGCAACATTGTTCCAAGTTGGTGAAATTGTGTGGTTAGTACCTAGATACATCACCTATTGAATGCTAAATTTATGTTGCTAAGCCACACTTATATTGTTGTTAGCTAATGTTGTTTATAGAAATCAAAGAGTTCATTATCACAGGGAAACAACTTGTGAAAAGTGAACCCCGTGTATTATTTTTGAAACCAACGTTTTGGACTATAATATAATTGAGTCCATCATCAAGGCAGATACTCAATAATGTTGCTATAAATTTGAACAACAGTCTTCAATTAACACATAATTGTTGCTGCGTATTGTTTATGGTTCAATGCTAATGGATACAGGCAACTTGTCTTCATACTGATATATTAATGTGTTAAAACATGGTCCTTGTCGTAACACTTGATTAAAGGACCAAAGTACTGCTATACTGCTGCTATATACTTACTGTTGTTCATTATTTTCACATGACCAATGCTGCTATAAAACACTGAGTGTGATGTGAGGACTAAATACATATATGCTGTACTTGGATCACTGATGTCATAACTATCAACTTCATGCTTGTACTATTGTATTTGTGTTTTTGGGCAATGGTAAATACTTGATCACTAATTGCACTTAAGTTTTGTTGGTAACATTGTGGAATAAGTCCCAGGGAGACAGGTGCGATAGGGGTCATCTTTGACATTGGAGGACAAATTGTGAAGACTTTTGCTTGGGGCATCGGATCCAAGACAAACAACGAGGAGGAATGGTTGGCGCTCCTTCATGGCCTAGAAATGATAAACCGAAGATCCATCTGAAATCTTCTTTTCTTTGGGGACTCTCATCAAGTCATCCTAAAGATGCGCTCGGGCTACTTCACAGGATCCCTCAATTGTAAAAAATTCTACCACAGGATATCCCACCTAAATGACCCCCCTTGCATCACCTATTATCACATCCTCGGATTGAATAATGCACTCATTGATCGCTTGGACAACATAGGGGCCTCCCTACGTCAAGGTTCTATGCTTTATAACGACTAAGGGGTCATTCACAAGTTCATTTCCTAAGCGTCTCCCCCCCTTGTGGACTCACCCCTTCCCTCCTCCATGGGTCATGTCGTCTCATCCCGCACGCCTCTCCTTGTCCAGCTTAGTGACCTCTCTCTTGACGTGTGGCCTCCTTCCCTGTTGCACCTTTACTACCTGTCCTTGATCACTGTGTGAGCCAACTCCTCCCACACATGCACCATGGCTCTTTGTCTTCACTCTAACACCTCTACCCATATGTCGCTTTCACATTCGGAGCCTGTCGTCGAAGGCACTGAGCTCTCTCACGCAGGTTCTTCGGTTTAATTTTTTGCATCTATTGTTGAAAGGTCTGCTTCTAACAGCATATTGCCCATCGTCGAAGGTTTCGCTCCTACCATCATCTCGCATAGGGCCGAAGGTTTTGCTGCCAAAAGCGGTGCACCCCTCATCGACGCCCACTCCTTTGCAACTCTGTCGATGGCCAGGACTTCTGCTCTTCAGGGTTTGATATCGATTCTTTCTTCTCAGTTCGCAGCCCTTTCAATGGAACCCAAAGGTTTGGGTTTAGGTTATTCTACCATTAAGGAAGGACTGGAGAACCTTGAAAAAAAAATTCGTAAGCTTTCAGACTTCGTTGTAGTCGGCATCGAGGACAACAGGAATATGGATTTTGATGTAAAGAACTTGGTTTCTGACATGAGGTTCTTCTCCAACCAAATTGGATGCCATGACTCCCGCATAGAAGACCATGATAGAGATATTAAAGATCTGATGGGCATGGTAGACATTACCAAGGAAGAATTGCAAAATATCGTCTAGATGAATCAATGCAACCATTGTCAAGACTACCCCAGTGAAGCAGCTCAGCCAATGGAAGACATTTCAGTCACCCAGCCTGTGGGGTTTCCAGGTAAACCAAAATAATCCCTTCTGCTCTGCCCATGTTTTCTTGTATAATTTTGAACCATCAGTTTGTTCGCATATACTCCTCTTTAGTAATAGTGCACAGCGGGAACTTTCATGCTGGCTTTAGAGGAATATCAACCCGGATAGTAGCTTATGCTGACCTTTCTCAGCTTCCATGTTTCAGTTTTTAACATTTTTACTTTCTATGTTTTGGATGGTTGTGCACAACCCTTTTTAATATATACATATTTTACCATTTTTGTCAAAAAAAAACATTGTGGAATAAGTCTAACATTTGGGAGGATATATCGCTGCTATAAGAACTATACTAGTATACTCCCTATACACACATAACGCTTTGAATTGACTCCATAAGGAACTGACTACTAACGTCCTCGATAGAGAATATTTTTGGTGTTTTAGTGTCTTTCCATAGGTATCATAGGGCTCTCCCCTAAGAGGGTTAGGCTTTCGAAGCAGTTGGGAGAAGTTGACTAAGGTGATAGCAGTCACCTCATCCTCAAATGCTCACTGGTGGATTGGACTTCCATTTCAACCAGTAATATTTTGGCACCGTTGTCAGGGACCTCAAATTCATTGAGGTGATTTATCCGAGCAAGAACAACATTTTGGTAAGTATTGAAGCCCTTGATTGTATATGATTGCATGTATTTTCTAGAAAGGACTAACTTGCAGGCTTATCTGGCAACTCCACAAAGTACTCATCCCCACCCATCAATCATGTACTCCCTTGTTTTGTTTAGTACTTTGGTGAGATTTGTTGAACTAATCAGGAAGGTCTCTCCTAATGACTCCATTTGAAGAAAATTAAAAGAATTACTCTATAAAGACAGGGAAGCCTGATGATATGGCATCCAATTAAGAATTGTGAATGGACGTATTGGACTTTTCATGCATTCCAATATTTCCACACAAGTATGTCATTCAAGATGGTGGGAAGGCACTTTTCCCATTATTCCAACAGTATAAGTACCATGCAGCAACACATGGGCTGGCATTCATGCAATTCCTTTGGGAAAGCAACATTGTACACGAAGACATTGAAATGAGGCTCTTTCTGCTATCTCTTCACTAAGAAGACAACCTCTCTGTCAGGAATTGGTATGAAGGTTTTCCTTGCAAAATATTTTCTTCATTTAGGCAGTTCATTGATGCATTCATCATGGATTGGGATTATGGTATCGAATAACAAGAAATAAATACCATTATTGACCGTATATGAGAAGAAACACTGGGAAACATCCATACACAAGATGATTCGAGCGAAGAAATCAAAGATGACATTCCATTTGAATTTAAACATCCCGATAATCCGACTACTACCAAAATGGAAATAGGTTTCGCTCCTCTTGATTTATTAAAGTTCCCAGGATATTCAGATGAGCTACCAAAGGAATTCTAGCATGCCTTCAAGGGTGATCATGATAATGCCACACATCATGTGGAATGGTTTATGAGTTTGGCTTCAGAATAAGGTATTAAAAGAAGAGGAAGATGTTTACATGCGATCATTTTCCCTTCATCTAGGAGGAAAGGCTCTCGCTTGGTTTGTGTGCCTAGATAAAGGAACGATGTCATCCTTTGCAGAATTGGTGGAAACATTCTATAGCCACTGAGATTCATGTCAAGCAAGCAAGGGACTTTTTTAGTAAGGAAACCGAAAACAAGGATCAGGTCAAAGCATCTATTGTTCAAGGTCTAAATGATGATATCTCAAGCATGATAGATGAAGCTTCCCAAATAGATGAATATGATGACGGTCCTATATATGAAGATCCAAAATTCCTAGCCAAATAAGCTAAAGAAGAGAAGGATAGGGAAAGTTCTCACTTCCAACATACAACGATTCTTTATGAGATATCAGATCTCTGGGAACATAATGAAGGGAATTTTGAGGACGACGGTTACTGGACATTTATGGGTCCACCTTTCTATGATTCCTCGAGACCAGGTAAAATTTTCTTCATATGTTGCATCAAGGAAGAACAACTTGTGGAAGTTACTCAGGTTGAGCCAGAATTTGACACTGTTTGGGATGAAGAGCTTTATATGTCTTATTCAGATATCACGATCAAAAGTGTTTTTCCTTATTCCCAAAGAGGTGGATAATTTTAACCATCACTTGCTTCAAATCTCGCATGTTCCAACTACTGGGATTACCTATTTCTTCTTCCCTATTATGACTAATAGTAGAATGAATCAACCTAGAGCTATGGTAGATAATCAAGATGACAACGTAGACCCACCCAACACTTCCCCTTTACATGGAAATTTCTCGGCATCTATCCCATTCTAGTGGACTAGTTCATGGTGTATTACCAAATATTTCAATAAGGCTCATATTAATCCCACCAAGGCTCAAATTTCCCCAACACCATGTTCACCCCTCATGAGATGGTACCCCATGAAAGCAATTTGTTTATTGTTGTTCGAGCCATGTGTAGGTTGTGGGTGATTTTGGAGAAATAGATACCCCCCACTTGTGGTTTCTTAGATACATGTTTATGGAATCCCTATTGCACTGGCACAATTGAGGTAAAATGGGGATCATCAAAACTCATATGTAAACCTAGTCATGTGCCCTGAATCAGTATCCAAAGTCTTGAAAAGAAGGTAGGGTTGGAAGATGCTCCTTTGCAACTATATCAATCATAGAGCTGCTTTGGGTAAGTAGTCACAGTAGGTCATGAACCTATAAACCCTTGTTGTCACCCCGATTGTGATTAAAGCTAAAGGGACCTTTGTTGCTCAAAGTATCTTCAAGGCCAGGGAGGTTGTTCATCCTTTTCTAAATTGGAAAGGATTGAGATTCACATTTGGCATCTTTGTCAACAATCGCTCAATAAGGTCATCACCTATCCTCTTAAATGAAGGCAAGACCATGGCCAAGTTACCTTGGTTCTCGGCCTTGAAATTCTTTAAAAAAATAATTAACATTGTTCAATACCTCTTCACTTCTACAATAACAAACAAATGGTGCAACAATGCTTCATGAGGCCCAAGCAAATGGAAATTCCTATTGTCAAGAGAATACAATTGTATGTGCTAATAGCTCTTTGCAAACGTCCATATATCTCCAAAAGGTGGAGATAGGCATGGTGTATCTATGCCAAGTCCTAAAGTATTGGGGAACCCTAAAGGGGCACCATGCACCACAAATAGGGAGCCTCCTACTAACTTGATCGCCCCATTCTATTCGTTCATTACAAACTCATCATATAAAAGAAAGGCCAAGATACAAAGTTGGTAGAGTCATGTGAGAGAGTAGAGAGCATCACCACATATCAACTTGATGTACCCTTCCAACATCGTTATTGAATAATAACTTTCTAACCTTTGCATTCCCAAACTTGCTATGTCTTAATGGCATCATTTTTTAGACTGAATATTTTTGTTATTCGGCCAAGTGGCTCTATGAGTATATTTGAGATTTAAATGATTATGGCCAAGTGGCTCTATGAGGTTGCATGCATCAAATAATCTATGCTTAATGACAGATTACTTATCTTTGATTATGAACCAATGCAGAGCATGGTAGCAAATGACAACCATGTCTTCCCAATACAATGGTTGTAACAGAAAACCAGTTTCCTAAACCTGCACTAAAAGAATGCCGAGAACAAGGAAGAACCATTGACATATGCAGTTCAATAATTATGTTGAACTCTTCATCTGTGTGAAGAAAGACTGTTATAACTACGAATTCCTGTAACAAAAAATCTACTGCTGGAACAAAATCATTGTCTAAAAAAATCAATGCAACAATCTCAACAATACAAAGGAATTAAAACAACAAAGAAGCAGTACCATCAGTAAGGCGGTACAAAAATCTCAACATTTTAAAACAATTCCCCTTTAGAGCCTTGAAAAGAAGTCATGCCGTACAATAAATTTCATCATCGAAAAACAACACAAACCTACTTATTTCATGCCATAATAAAATTCAGAAGTTTAGGTGCAACATGCCCACGTCTATAAATTCGTTGTAGAGGCTTCAATCCTTCTTGCTCTCTAATTCTTGGTAGCAAGCAATTTCACTTTTAGGATTGATCTTGTCTTATTACATTCTCTCTCTAACTAGTTAAGGGGGTCTATCTTGTGGTGCTCGAGTCAAAGCATAGTGGAGAGTCAATGACACAATTGGTCATTGAACAATACACTCTTGAATTTTCTTAGGGTTGTAGTGATCTCAAGATTTTTTTCATTGCAGGAGAACATAATGCAAAATCACTTATAAGTTATGAGTGACCATCCAATCCCTAGCCTTCATTCGGTTTTCCTCTAATAAATACTAGGCTATAGGGATGGGCCCTAAAGCGTGCATAAACTTAAGAACTTAAAATTTAGGTGGTAAACATTCTTGATACCATACATGTATATTATTCGCACATGGATAAAAGGATCTAACTTTCCTTCATATAATTTTAGAGATAAAATTTTGTCTATGTTTCCAAGGTGAATCTTGACACTAAAATTTTGGGGGAAGGATGAATTTGTGTAGAGCATTGTTGGATGAACTATATCCCAAGTAATCAAGTATTCTTTGTGTGTATCCCATCAATGAGAAAGGGTTTCCTCTAACACTACATCCAGGGCTACAACTCATTTCTCCTTCACAATATTGAATTCCATTTCATTGAGGAAATTTTCTACATCCCTTATCCCATCATAAGCCGGGGGGTCCCGTAACTTGGGCCAATCCAATGGACACTTTTAAGTCATACACACCTCTTGGTAGATAATATGGGAATGGCCCTTTCATTGGTATATAGTTTCCTCTAAGTCAATGTCCAAGGAATGCATACTTCTCCAACTACCCCAACCATATGTTGTAGGGTTAACATACTCCTACCTCTTGCTTATAGTCAAAGTGTAATGATTATTTAGTATCTATCTTCAATTGAATCCTCCATGGGCTCAATGTATCTTGATCCTTGGTAAGGGATACTTCACTCAAAGTACATTCTAAAAAAATCATATACCACTATATATCCATACCTATCAAGGCGCTTTCGAACTCAATAATATTATTGGCATCTGTAGTCCCCTTAGCCCACCAAATGGATTAAAAAAACATTTTTGATGCATATTCATCACCTCTACATGAAAATTCAAGAAAACTAAAGGGGGATCCTACCTAAGCTCCAAACATTCCACCAAGTGAATGTCCTACAAGAACAAATCTCTTGCGCTCAAATCATGCTACACTGATTCTAACTAGAGAAATAAGACAAACTAGAACTTGTTTGGTTGACTTTGGAATATATCCAACAATGACTACTAGTCTATCCACTACTTATTTCTATCTAGTCACTACTAGGAAATAAACTAGAAATAGCAAGAGTAATAGTTGATACATTATGCATTAATTATAGTAGGGGTTGGATGAGGATTAAGGTGGTTTCATGGTTTTAGGGTAATATTGCTTCTAGTTGGCGAGTCTCCCATCATTAATCATCTAACTTGTGGTTGCAAGTACAACTTATTTGATCTTGGAGTTCTATGGATATGTGGGATGACATAAAAATTCTTATGAAGGTAGATTCATCCAATCAATCTAGATTCTTGCATCTATTTGTAACCTTATTTGCATCAATTCTCCATACTCTACCAACCTCCTCTCACCATGGTCTCTTACACTAGGACTTCCTTCCCTAAGAAAATCTCTCTTCCATAACCATGAGTTGGCCATCTCTCCTCATCTCTTCAACTTTCGTGACCCTTCCAACTTACTCTTGATACTATGTTCACTACTAATCTCTTTCTGCAACTACTCACTCATTGCCTAAATGGCTTTGTCTGATTCATCCACTATCTATTGTGATTGCTTCCCTCCTTAAAACTCATTCATCCCTTGTGTTGTTCTCTCCCCGTGTGTCCTTGAGAACACTAAATTTGTTTCCTCACCAAGACCATCCCCATCACCCCCAGTGCAAGATATTCACATGTCCACATCAACCAAATGAAAAGATACCAATCCTACCTAACCAACAACATCTTGATCCAAAGGGATTTATTTCAACAATATCCATCACACTCCCCTTCAAAACTCTTCCTAGGATTTTTAAAAACACTTACAAAGTTCTGTAGGAAACTCTACAAAGTACCTTTCCATACATTTGTCAATTGGACCAATAATATAATCATCCACTCAATGGAGTGCATTGATATTTGGAGCAGCTTAGTTGATTACCAACTTCTAACTCTTTCCAAAATTTGAGGCTTCCTCTATTTGCTTCAACAACTTAAGTAGGCCTATCAATACCAAAACACCTCATAATCTTGAAAGTTCATACAAGAGACATTCTTTGCACCTCTCTAACTTCCATCCTCATAGCTTCGCTTCTTAAGCAATAAATTTCTCAACCTAATTCTCAGACTAGTCTTGAATCATGCTCTTTAGGAACCACTCTCTCATCCTCCAAAGACCCTCTTTTGAAGCACGGTCCCAATAATCGAACCATTTGTTGGTGCAAAATGGAGACCAAGGTTCTTAGATTTGTCCAACAAAGGGTCCCCTTGTACTCTTAAGTGATGTCATTTGCAATCCCCATAAGGATAAGGTCACAACTAAAGAAATTCCAAGACTTGAGGATAAAGAGGGAGTTTGCATAACAATAAAACATACTCACATGTTATCAAAAGTTAGTACAACTCTTCAATCTCTTAAAAACCCTAGTGAGGAAAAACCAAGAAAACTCTAACTACCACCAAATATCTCCAATAAGAAAGCAACAACACAAAAAAGTCCTCCTTGGATTCAACACTTGTCTCCCACAAGTGTCCAAGACATCTACTTTCCTCGTCCTCAATCATTCACCTCTAGGATAAAACCTAGCTTCTTTGCCTTCTTACATTAAAATATTATCCCTAGAACTAACTTGAACTTCTCCAAGAACTCTAGAACTCAATAAAAAGATAAGATACAATGATCCTTACACAAAAGAGAGAGAGAGAGAGAGAGAGAGAGAGAGACTAGTGTGTTAATCTCCTCACATATCAAACAAATGATGAATGAACAGTAAGTGAAAATACTCTATCCTTCCTCTACTTATATGAGAGGTAAGGGAGGCTTAAATTGAAATCCTAACCCTAGAAATTCCTTCAACTTATCCAAGAACCCTAGAACTCAATACAAAGAGATGATACCATGAACATTACAAGAGAGAGAGAGAGAGAGAGAGAGAGAATATGAGAGAGAGAGAGAGAGAGACTAGTGTGCTAATCTCCTTGCATCTCTAACACATGATAATGAAGGAATAGTAAGTGAAAGGACTCTCTCCTACCTCTAAAGTGATCCTAAACCCTTAAAAGCAACCTACCTCTAACAAGTAGGTCCACACACGTGAAGAACTAAACTAAAAAAGGACACATGTCAATCTCCAAGGAGACACTATTAACAAGCAAAGGCTTCAAAGCATGAATGCTCAATTGGATTTGTCCAATGCTCCTCCTCCATAAACCTTGAAGCCTCCAACACTCCAAATAAATGTACTTCTCAAGGTCCGCTACACCTACATGATCACTTCCTCAACCCAAGTATCCTCAAGTTAAGTACAAGCCTCCATGCAAGTAACAAAAAGTGCACATGCTATATAGGGCTTATCCATGGCAGATGCCACGTAATAGTCAAAACATCACAAGAGCTATGGACTTTCAATAGCCTTATCATTGATCAATGATGAACACAATAATAACAACTATTAAATTGATACGATCTATAAGGAAATTTTTCCAAAGCTAATTAAGCAAGTGTATTATGCAGAGAGGCCAGAAGGTTATATGTTACAGATCAGAGATTAAACAAGGCAGATATAAAACTTACTACATTTAACCTAAAAACAACATACAGAGATCTTGGTACTTGTATAAATTTGACAACAGAGTAAACTAATACAGAAATAAAACTATATACAAAAAGGCAGATGATGAATCAACCTCATAAATTTTGATCCACGGAAAGTGAGTAGATTGAAAACTTTTAAGTAGTTCTATGCTAGTGAGCAAAATTGCACCCAGAAGGCATAAAATGAAGTGACAACTTACTCATGTCAAACTAGACCATTGCTTAATAGCTCATAACACACAGTTTTCTCTGCCTCTGACGTAAAAAACATGGATGCCACAAGAAATACTAAACAACAGTTGCAATTACCATAAGAAATTTATCTAATTAACACAGTTTTCCCTGCCTCAGACATTAAAAACATGGATGCCACAATAAATACTAAACAGTTGTAGATTACCATAAGAAATTTGTCTAATTATTCAAAAGAATAACGCTAGGAAAAAATGAAGAAGCAAATGATTGTTCCTCAAGTTCTCCATTATTACAACCCTCTATGAAGTAGCCAACAGTTATATGTTTGCTGGTCATCCTATGGTTTGGCAGTAGGCTGCTCTTTTACCCAATCAAATTGCTGCAAGGTTTAAAGAAGCAAGTCAATTATAATTCCTTGATCAAAATAAGCATAATTATACTCTACCAATTACTAAAAGCCAAAAAGTTGAAATCCACGACATTAACATGTATTCGCAGCTAAAAATTCACTTCATACATTTTTTAAACACAATGAATGGTGCTTGTGAATTTAACATGTCTTTCAACGACTGCAGGAAACATTCAAATTTAAAAAATGCATGCATACATTTTCAAGGTTGAGAACAATCCAAGTTCATAAATTTCTCTCTCAGAAAAAATCAGAATCCAATAATATCAACAAAATTAAATCTCATATCTTGAAAACAAAGATATTCACTTTCAGGTACAGAAAGCCAGGTCACTTCCTTTCAATGTGGATTTAAGATATCGATATTACAAATGCATGCATACATGTTCAAGTGACCTTTCAATGTGGATTTAAGATATCGACATTACAAATGCATGCATACATGTTCAAGGTTGAAGGAAATCCAAGTTCATAAATTTCTCTGAGAAAAAGTCAAATCCAATAATATCAACAAAATTAGATCTCATATTGAAAACAAGAGATTCACTTTCAGACTTTCAGGTAAAGAAAGCCAGGCCACTTCCATTCAATGTGGATTTAAGAAATCAATATTACCATACTTGTCTCTTCAAAGTTCAAACTAAAATATAACTAGCAAACCACTTTCCAACTGCAGAATCTCGAAACAACATTTGTGCTTGGCAGTTCTTTAGGAGAGCACTTACCAAGTGCTTGACAGTTCTTTAGGAGAGAAACCTGATTACATGTTGTATCTTCAGCATCTTTAGTTTGCATGTTTCTCTGGCTTTTCATTCCTCTCAAGGATGGTGATTCCTCACTCCAAAAATAATATCTTTTTCTTGGAGGAAACCATACTGTCTTCAGTGGGTATAAAAATCTGTCTGGTCTTTCTTTCTTTTAGCATCTGCCGCCAAGTGTTGAAATGGTTAGCCCCAACACCAACAAACACTTGGAATTGAGCTGGCAAGCCCAAAATATCATAGTAATCAGTTTTTGGATGACTATACTTTAGACCAATCATTCCTGGCAATAACAGATTGTGTCCACCAACACCTAATAACCAAAAGAAAGTCTTTCATCTTACCACTTTAATGATTTCTCTTAAAAAGTAGTATGCTCTTCTAAGATCCCAAAAAAATGCTTATTACGAATCTTTGTCTGAAATATGTTTAACCTCCATGATAATAAAGCACAACCCTCACCTAGATTTGTTTAAGGTCTTCCATTAACCCTGGCACTTTTTAGACCCTGTTGTGTCTGATATATTTTAAAATGGGGGTAAATATCCAGTCATTCATGATAATATTACACCCTGTACTCACCCAAGGGGTGCCAAAAACTACTACTAGATGACATATATATCCCTTCTTAGATCTATATTCCTCCGAGGCTAGCATTTTTGGACCAGCCATGTTAGTAATTTTGTTGGTTTTTGAGGTCTCTTTTCTTTTGCAGATGATCTCTCTATTCGCAGCCTCCCTCCATACAGACTCTCCATATCCCCCCACTCATCTCCTCAACCTTAAGCAGGAGTTAAGACCATTATTAAGGATAACACCTACAAGATATCCATCCATACTTTTTGGACTACATTGTCTAAGCCTCTAACTGCAAAATGGGCATTCTACTTTGGGCATTTCCATTTTCTAATGGTCTCATCATTCATCCTAACTACATTCACCACCATTGATCATATGGGCATAGTTTTCCTCTTGGCCATCTTAGGTTATGTTCTCACTAGCTGAGAGTAGATATTAACCATCACATGTTCAACGTGAGGAACACACTACAGGATTTTCTATTTATAGGAAAGGAAGGAGGAATATTTTATCTTTGTATGCTCAACTTATAATGAGATCGGAGGGAGATATTACTGCCATTTCAGAGACTGTAGAGGATGTTTTTCTGTCTCATCCAGATATCTCGTCAAAAGTGTTTTTCCTTGTCCCCAGAGAGGTGGATAAATTTAACCATCACCTACTACAAAGCTGTCCTGTTCCAACTACTGGGATCACCTATTTCTTCCCTATTATGACTAAGAGTAGAATGAATCATCCTGAAGCTATGGTAGATAATCAAGAAGACAGTGTAGACCCACCAAACACTTCCCCTTTACCTGGCAGTTGCTCGAAATTTGTCCCATTCTAGTGGACTAGTTCATGGTGTATTATTAGATGTTCCAGGAAAGCTCATATTCCTCCCACCAAGGCTCCAAATTCCCCAGCACCATGTTCACCCCTCATGGTATGGTATCTAGTGCAAGCAGTTTGTTTATTATGTTTTGAGCCATGTGTAGCCCTTGGGTGACTTTGGCAAAATAAATACCTCCGACTTGTGGTTTCTTAGATACAGGTTGATGAAATCTCTATTGCACTGCCATAATTGGGATGGAATGGGGATCATCAAAACTCATATGTAAACCTAGTCATGTGCCGTGAATAAATTATCAAAGTCTTGGAAAGAAGGGAGGGTTGGATGATGCTCCTGTGTAACTATGTCAATCACAGAGATCCTTTGGGTAAGTTGTCATTGTAGGTCATGAACCTATAAACCCTTGTTGTCACCTCAATTGTGATTAAAGCTTAAGGGACCTCTGTTGCTCAAAGTATCTGCAAGGCCTGGGAGGTTGTTCAGCCTTTTCTAAATTGGAAAGGACCAAGATTCGCATTTGGCATGTCTATAAACTCACCTATCCTCTTAAATGAACGCAAGACTGTGGCCAAGTTACTTTGGTTTTTAACCTTGAGATTCTTAGGCCTTTTCTAAATTAAAAAGGACCAAGATTCACACTTGGCATGTTTATCAACAATCGCTCAATAAGGTTATCACCTATCCTCTTAAATGAATGAATACTGTGGCCAAGTTAATTTGGTTCTCAGCCTTGAGATTCTTTAAAAATATAAGTAACAATGTTCAATACCTCTTCCATTCTCAATTAACAAAAAAATTTTGCAACAATGTTTCATTAGACCCAAGCAAATGGAAATTCTTATTGTGCAGAGAATACACTTGTATGTGCTAATATTTCATTGCAAATGACCATACATGCCCAAAAGGTGGAGCTAGGCATGGTGCATCTATGCCATGTCCTAAAATATTGGGGAAGGGGCACCATGCATCACAAATAGGTATCCTCCTACTAAGTTGGTCGCCCCTTCTATTCGTTCTTGACAAACTCATCGTAGCAAAGGAAGCCCAAAATACAAAGTTGGTAGAGTCGCGTGAGAGAGTAGAGAGCATCGCCACAACTCAAAATCCATCTAACAATGATAACTTTCTAACCCTTGCACTCTCAAACTTTCTATGTATTGATGGCATGAGTCGCTTGAGAAAGTAGAGAGCATCGCCACAACTCAAAAGCCATCTAACAATGATAACTTTCTAACCCTTGCACTCTCAAACTTTCTATGTATTGATGGCATTTTTTTGAGACTGAATATTTTTGTTGTTTGGCCAAGTGGCTCTATGAAGATATTTGATTTAAATGATTAAGGCCAAGTGGCTCTATGAGGTCGCATGCATCAAATCATCTTCGCTTAATGATAAATTGCCGGTCTTTGGTTATGGACTAGTACAGAGCATGGCAGCAAGTGACACCCATGTCTTCCCATACAATGGCTGTTACAGAAAATCAGTTTCCTATACCTGCACTAAAAGAATGCCTAGAACAGGGAAATTGACATATGCAGTCCAATGGATATGTTGAACTCTTCATCTGTGTGAAGAAAGGCTACTATGACTATGAATGCCTGCAACAAAAATTCTACAGCTGAAATAGAATCATTGTCTAAAAAAACCAATGTGACAACCTCAACCATACAGGGGAATTAAAACAACAGAGGCACTACCATCAGTGAAGGCAGTAGGAAAAGCTCAATACGTTAAAACAATTCCCATTAAGAGCCTTGAAAAGAAGCCGTGTAGTGTAATAAATTTCATCATGGCAGAAGAGCACAAACCTGGTCATTTCATGCCACAGAAAAGTTTAGAAGTTCAGGTGCAGCATGCCCACGTCTATAAATTGGCCGCAGAGGCTTCAATCCTTCTGGTTCTCTAATTCCTGGTAGCAGGCAATTTCACTTTCAATATTTCTCCATTATCGAGAAGTGCAAAAATTTCACTCATCCTTCCATAATTCCATAATTTCACTCATCCTGGTCATAATTTCACTCATCCATAATGTCAACTATTCAGGGAGAAAAAAGCAGTGAGTTCAGGAACTGAAAAGCTAAGTCTGTGATTCCAGCAACGGAAAAGCAGGGACGGAAAAGTAGTGATTCCAGCAAGGGAAAAGGGGGGATGGAAAAGCAATGATTCCAGGAAGGAAAAAATAGGGACGGAAAAGCGAAGTCAGGGAGAGAAAAGCAGTGATTTCAGGAAAAGCAGTGAGTTCAGGGACGGTAAAGTGAAGTCTGTTAGTTCAGGAAGAGAAAAGCAGTGAATTCAGGGACGGAAAAGCAATGAGTTTAGGGACGGAAAAGAGAAAAGAGTGCTTGTTCTGTCCGGTGAACAGAAAAGCAGTCGGTTCAGAGAGGAAAGAGCGCTTTTAAATCCATTGAAAGAAAAAGCAGCCAGTTTAGAGAGAGATGCAATTTGTATAAATTTGCAACCGCCTATTCCTAACCGTTAAAAGGAAGCGGAAGTGGGAATAGTGGCTCTGCTTGAGAGAGTCGTCTATATATCTTAATGTTACATAATTTCAGAGTATTTTTCGACTTCATGTGTGTCTGTAAGTATGTGATAGGGAAGGAGGTGGAATGCACTGCACTGCATTGGAGGCGAATTGGTTTCAAAAATCTACTATGCACTTCTCTAAAAGAACCTATGTCGAATGCTATAAGAGAACCTCTGCTGAATGCGGTTGAGCTGCCTTCTACACAATAGAGATCCAGGGTTTCACTCGTTAACAGTAAGTATCACTGATTTCTTCTTTTAATTAATGTACTAATTCATTTAAAAACCACTCTGCAAAACCCTAGATAGTATTTGCTTATATGCTGCATCTATCCTCTGTATATCACTCTGCCGCCTCTAATTCAGTAGTAATAAGAGAACCTGTGCTGAATGCAGTTGAGCCGCCTTATACACAATGGAGATCCAGGGTTTCACTCGTCAACCGTAAGTATCATTGATTTCTTCTTTTAATTCATGTACTAATTCATTTAAAAACCACTCTGCAGAACCCTAGATAGTATTTGCTTATATGCTGCCCCTATCCTCTATCCTCTGTATATCACTCTGCCGCCTCTAATTCAGTAGTAATATGCGAACATGGGTTTCAAACCCGAGCTGAGTAATATGCTGCCTCTATCATTCTGCCGCCTCCAATTTATTCAGTAGTTATATGCGAACCTGTGATCTCAAACCTCAGATTCTTCCTCTGCCGCCTCCAATTTAGGGCTCGAAATATTTCTTTAAACTCTTAGTTTATGTCTTCCTGAAATTGCAGCGGATGGTTGCAATCTGTGGCCCATACCTTGCAGAAAATGGGGCCTGCCCACCCTTGGTTTGAGTTTCTGCTGGAAATGCCATCTGCCCGCCAGTGGTTTAGATTTTTAATTTGCTTCGAATGTATATGTTATGCCGCTGTTGTTTTTTTTAATATGCTTTGAATGTATATGTTGTTTTTTTTAATATGCTTTGAATGTAGAATTCCAATGTCATGAGCCAGGAAATGCCATCTGCCCGCCACTGGTTTAAGTTAATACGCTTTGAATGTTATGCCGCCGTCGTTTTTTTTAAATACGCTTTGAATGTATATGTTATGCACATTTTTAATATGCATTGAATGTACATGTCATGATCTTTTCTTCATGTGTTAGAGTTAATGTTATAATACTTATGCTTAGAATTCACATGTCATGAGCTTTTCTTCATGTGTTAGAGTTAATGCTTTTCGTAAATTTTGAGAAACAATATGCTTTCCCTAATTTTGACTTACAGTTTGTATATTTTCTTTTAATATTTTGGGTATGCCAAACAGTTCGTT
>LPNX010838103.1:452987-470720 GCA_001517045.1 Pseudotsuga menziesii | reverse complement strand
GGGAGAGGGAGGGGGAGGAGGATAGAGGTGGAGATGGAGGTGGAGGTATAGGAGGGGGTTGAGGCGAAGAAAGGAGGAAGAGGAGGGGGAAAAGGAGGAGGGGGAGGAGGCAGAGGGAGAAGAAGAAGAGGAAGGGGGGAAGTAGTTTGATATGTTTACTCTGCAATTCCATAGATTTCACTGAATTCTAATGTGCCAAGCAAAAATTAGGGTAGTTTTTATCAATTTTGTCTTTTTCATAAGGTAGAACATGTACGAACTGCCACATGTCTAATTATGTATCTTCAAATATGGAACGTATACCAAACATACTATATTCTGTCTTATTTTCAATTCAACTAGTGGCACTCAATTTGGAGTTTTGAAACTTGAGATATAACAGTTTTACATAGAACACCTATTTAGGGCTAATTTTTGTGTTATTCAAATTTTCTAAATTACACCTCCTTTATCTCCAAAACGATAGCAACCCAAAATATGAAAAATGGAAAAAAAATACTTCTTAATGTCCTTTTTAATCCATGTGAATTTCAAATCTCAAAACATTGCAGAGAAAAAATGGGAGAGAAAATGCTAAAATGAATCATTTGAAAGGGCCAAACCCCATTCAAATCCCCTTCACTTTGACAAATATAACTCCAAAAGTGCAATATTATAAACCATTTTATTATATCTAAAAGGAATCTTAAGTGTAATCTAGAGCATAATTCTTCACCATCCATTCATCAGCTTTAGTGGTACTATTTATGTTAACATTAATTTCCAATTAGTATCACGATGAGTGTAGATTAAGGTCATAGGATGGACTTGTTTGGTATAACTCAACATTTCTTATATTCCTACCTCATCCAAGTGGGCATTCAATAAGTATTATGCTATAGATCTATATCTAGTGATTTGATAGTGTAGAGTTGAATGAGCTTGTTATCTTTTTTATATGTCATTGTTGATGATAATGTTATTAATCTCTAATTTGATACTAATCATCAAATTGGTAGACTATGCCTCTAAGCTTTAAATTCAATTATTATAATGAAAATGATAAGCATGTATGAGATATCTCCATACCTAAGGAGATCAATGGAGATGTGCACATTTATATATTATGTAACAAGAGTTGGTGCAATGTAAAAAAACAAAGATTAATCAATAGTGACTCATGAAACAAGAAAATCATAATATCAACATGTGTCCTACTCTAAAACTATACAATTTGCATTAGCGTGTGCTTCAAGGTAGAATGCATAATCTACAACTATAGGACAAACACACCTTGTGCACAAAAATCTGAATATGGAATGTGATGCTAGTTCCATGTAATGGCTAAGCTAAGAAGATACAATGAGGCTCAACAACAATACTTATACAATAATATTTTACATATCTTAATGACCTAATGGAATCGCTAAGGTTAATCCTAATAGTGTGTCTTGGGAACTAAGAAACAATGATAATGTTCATTGTGGCACATTGCAATTCTCGTCAAGGCAGTGCAACATACCTTTTGTAATTCTAAGTCGCCATTATGGGTTAAACTTGCAAAAAGGATCTTGCTCATTAGAAATGCATATATTTTTTACAATTATCATCTATTTTGTTGTTCTCGTTAAAAAAAAAAGCTCAATTTTGGGAATAAAATACCATACTTTCTAATGCAAAAAATAAAAATCAATATAGAGGGACTTTGTGTGTTAGAACTAGTCTTTGTGCAAGTGTTTCTTGAATCAATATGAATCTAAAGGGTACACAACCAAAGATAATTTAAAGAGACCGTTGAGTTACAATGCAATTGCATTTTCATATACTCTAGGGTGTAGATGAGGCCATCTCAAAAATGCAAGTAGAGTGGAGGTAGTGGGGAAGTTTAGAAGTTAGAGGATTATTTGGATCCATCCATGTGACTTTGAACTAAACTTTGTATATATATTCATGCATACCTACGTTAACATATGCCTTTGTGAGATTAGGAGAATCAATAAATAAATTTAAATAGGGGAACTTACATTTCTCAAGATTTAGATACTAAAGAATACAAGTGACTAGAAAACCAACTAACTCCAAAGCCTTGGATAATTATAATGAGAGTTATCCATGCACCAAAATATTGTGCCACATACACACATGGGAACTAAATAGGGTGAATTCAAGGAAAACAATTAAATCATCTCAAATTATCAAGGGATCCTCTTCTTTGGAATGAATATTATTTTAGCAAAATGATGATGACAACCATCCTAATGTGGCTCCAATCTATCTACATGATATGTGTCCCAAACCTGACATGCAAAATTAAAAGGGATAACTATAATGTGGTAAAGTCAATTCTTAATCGAAATACATTTGAAACTTGAGCTGAAAACATGGTCTTTCTAAGGTTCTTAATGTTGTGTAACCCTTATTATTACTTTTGTTGTTGTGACTAGACCAAAACATGATCTTTAGAAAATGAGACCCAAGTCTAACAAATTATACTTCCACCAATTGTAATAAGTTTTTATGTGACAATAGTAGTTGCTTATATTTTAGATATGTCGAATCCATAGTTCATGTTTTTCAAGGTTGACTTATAGACCATTATCATCATAAAAAATGCATCAACTAACAAGACCATTATCATTGTAGAAAAAGTATCATCCTACATTTGAAATCTTGTGACTATGTGAGATAACAAAACAATGTCGTTAATATCATCAAAAAATGATAGAATGACATTGAGAATTCCAAGAGAAATAAACCATATATGTCCCCTCTTTTTTATTTAGATCCTTATGGTTCATTAATATAAATTCCAAAGAAAGTAGATAATAGTGGGAAACATCATTTGCCATTATGGTATTATTATTGCCCATTTTAACAAAATTGAGGGTTGTCCCTAAACACAAAATTAGATATCTAACCAAGAAGGAAGATCCCACAAAAGAATGATATGGTAACAATATTGTGCAATTATTCTCCAACAAGTATATAAAAATTAAAAAAGGTCCACACCTTCGAATCAAATGTAGAATGTGTAAAGCAAAGGATTTCATTGTATAATTTTTCAAAAATGGAATGAAACCTTTATGGAATAAATGGCTTATGAAGATTACATGAACTTATACAAATAATTGAATAATTATAACACGGAAGGAAGAGTCCACTAAAGAAAGAAATGGTATCAAATATTTGAAATGATGCTCCAACAAGTCTATAAAAAATCAAGCCAAAGTCAAATAATGAAGATGAAAGTTCGAAGCCTAATGATGAAGGTTCAATGAAGAAAGTTAAGAGGAAAGTTAAGAAGAAAGGAAGTACATCCAACTGTTATTATTGCAACAAGGGATTTCATCTTGAGAACAAATGTTTCAAGAAGAAAATGGAAATCATTTCTCAGCTTCTTGAGAAGCATAACATTGAAGTTCCAAATGAGCTAGAGAAGCCTGTTGATTCCTTAGAACACTGTCATAGTGCGTAGTTCCAAGGTGATATAAACTATGCCTTAAGTGCTAGAGTTAAATTATTTCCTCAAATATCTGATATATGAGAATCATAAATCTCAGTTTCTTTCTTTGATAATCCACCTATTAGTCTCCTAGATTCATCTCCCAATGATTGTGATTTTTCACTAGATCCCAACTTGTCTGTAACAAACTCTTATTCACTCCATTAAAATGGTTATAATTCTGATTTTGAAGCATATTTTCAGGCTGATATGCATGTTATGACATCATCCATACCATTTTCCATACCTCTGAATACTCCTAAGATTATACAAACTCCAAGTTCACTAGTTGATTCCTCATTGGTTTCTTATGGTGTGTTACTTATATCAAATGGTTTCAAGTCTTGTCTATATTTCACTGGAAGGTTATACATGAACTTAGTCATCATTAGACTTATATTACACATATTTGGATCTGTTCTAAGCACTTACGGTTCATATCTCAACATCATCCATCATTCATATTTTTACACTCATCAATTCTCTACGGTTGCTCATACTTTTCCTAGTCTAGCCCCATATCCTCATAGAGACGCTATAGCTTTGGTATTTGTTGTTACATATGATAATATTTATGATATATCAGAGTCCTTTAAGCCACATATCATATTTGGGAAGGTGATACATCATATTGGAAGAATGATATGTGATCCACATCACATTTTTGCATCTATACAAGGAACTTATTGTATTAATTTTTGTACTCTTTGGGAAGGAGTATGCACATGTATATTTTCCTTTTCAGGTTGTATTTTCAAATAAGAGCATGTTAGCATAAAGAAGCATTCATATAATTCTCCTACTTTATTAGATGATGAGTTACAAGGAGTCTCTCCTCTTCTTTCTTCCAGATTCTACACTCTAACACATGCTCATGGAGTCTACATTTTATTCATCAAAGTATTTCACCAAAAGTAGTTCATTCATCTCATTCAAGTGAATATAATAACATAATTGAAGACTGTTGTTCAAATTTTTTCCTTGTCCTTTCTTGAGGGAGTATTTTCCCCATGTGGTTTTGCCTCTTTCCTCACTTTTCTGGACATAAATAATTGTAAAGGGTGACCATAGCCTTGTTGTTGGGCCCTATATGCACCTATATGCATCTATATTTATGATTATTTCAGACATATTATCATAAAGTCAGAATTAAAGGGGGGTGTTGGGATATTATAAACCCACTTCATACTTAGGATAACAATATTTAATCATTTCTTATTCCTACCTACTAGCCTAGATAGTTGGAATCCAATTGCACCACTTGGTCAACACTTTCTATATATACCCCATGAGTGACTTTATCCTACTTCTGGTTAGATACTACCCAATTTATTGACTGCCAGAATTAGCAAATGCGCCTTCCTACAAATTCTATCTTTATCCCGTTTTATTCCATCTTTTCAGTGTATAAGGTAAAGCTAGTCAACTAGGAAACTGTTATTTTTGTTGCCAACCCACCCTCCATGATTTTCACTCCATATTCCAGGATTAGCATGTTTTTCCATTACTCATGACAACTCACTCATTCTTTAGCTAATTCGTGAGATCCTTGACAGAGTTGGAAAGTGCTTTAGCCACCTGTGGGGGTTTATCATATTTAGTAAGCCTGATTTAAGAGCTAGCATGAGTTGTCTTCCACCAGCTGAATTTTCCTTTATAAGGATGTATTACTATTGTAATAATCAATCAATTATTCATTCTTCACTTCTTCATGTGATTTAGTCTGTTTATTCTTCTCTCTATTTTCCTTGTGCATGTTTGTGAGAAATATCTTGTAGCTATATCTTCTTCCTGTGATTTCTTCTTAGCTTCAGAGCTTCTATTTCTACATGGTATTAGATCTCTCCTACACACTGTAGCCATAACAACCACACTTTTTAGGTAAATACTTTCAAATATTCTCCCTTATCTATGGTAAGAGGAAGTTATAAAAGTAATCAAGAATTCTTTTGGTATGTGTCATTTTTATGACAAGCAACAATACTCTTGATTGTGCCACATTGTTTGAAAAAAAACACTTAAATACCTACAAGATGATGTCTGAAGAGTAGGAGACAAAAAATGAAACAAAATGTTAGCTAAAATAACACACATGGATGCAAGGATTGTTTTGAACAAATCATTTGGTATATACCTAACCAAAAAATGAAACCCTATGGTAGAGGCCTAGGGATTCACAAAATGCTTTAGAACCCATATGAAAACTTTTAAAAAGACAAAAGGATTTAAAAAAGATATTAATGTGGGTTTTATCATAAGTAAATGTATAAAGAAGAGGAATCTTTATCTTGCAACAACCACACTCTTGGAATTACAATGACACATGATCCAAAATAACTAGTGAAAAATCTTATCCTATGAAGAAATACACACAAATATCACTTAATTCTAGAAAATGAATTAAGATGATAAACTTGTTGGTTATCAAGATGTCTTCAAATTTGGAAATTTCAACCATATATATAAAAAGAAAAATAAACACTCCACATTTATCTCAATTTATGCATAAATTATAATATTCATTCTCTTCACACACCAATATAGTTGTGGTTCTAACTTTTAGACATTATTGGCAGAATGGTTAGGACTAAACCCTAGCAGGTAAGCTTCCCTTGTGTAGGTTGTTTTTGTTTTCACAATATATATTTAAAAACAAAACTTTTAGTTTAATGGAAACTTGGAACTAGACAAATGGTTGTGAAGATGAACCAAGCTCAAACCCTAGTAGGTATGGTCCCCCTTGAGCGAGTTTTTTTTCTATGATTTTTTATATCATATGCTTATAAAAAAATCCCAAATCCTTTCTCATATCCAAAATGAGACATATATATGTCCTCGTAGACACCATACAACAAAAAGATCTTTAATCACATATTTATCTTTAAAACCCAAATTAAAATTTTCATATATCATATGCTTATAAAAAATCCCAAATCCTTTCTCATATCCAAAATGAGATATGTATCTATCCTTGTAGACACCATACAATGAAAAGATCTGCAATCACATATTTAGCTTTAAAATGCAAATTAATATATATATATATATATATATATATTTTCCAAAGAAAAAAAGCATAATTTTATTTCATCTGTAGAGAGACAAAATTACATTTTGTAGATATGCAATGCATATTTGTAACCAACGATCAGCACCCGATAATAAGTTCTATAAGCACTTCCCATCCCAAAACATCAAAATATAGTTCGCCCCATCAATCCACTGATACAAGAAGCAAAAAATAGTTCTTGGAGAAATAGATGTTCCAAGAGAAATAACAAGCCAGTGCAACCCATATAGTCAAAAAAAAAATTATCGGTCATATCAACCAACTGTCATCCAAATGATCATATACTAAAAAAAAACACATGTAAAAAAAAAAACAGCATACGGCTAGTACCATAACAAGGATCCTCATCAAATCTCAAATCGCCACCCCTTCAATGAAAAGACTATGATAAAACTCAAATTCAACATCATCTAACCGCTCCTTAATCTTCCACACACCTGCATCCAACTGGAGCCCCTCCTTCGAGGCTGAGTCTACCTGGTAGTTGTTCTCCCTGTAAACATGTGTACATGTAATCACATCAGATGAATCCATGATATCCCAAATAGAAAGTAAAATGTTTTGTAACGTAAGGTCTCTGCAAGATTGAATCCTCTTAACCCAATTGATCACATTCAAAGAATCGCCATAAACCCTTAGGTTGTTGCACCCCTTTTCTGCTACGAATATGAGAAGTAATTTCAAACTTAAAAGTTTAGCGTGATTGTTTCCACCCTCTCCCAGCCCAGCCGTCAATTCAAAGGAATGATTTTCAGCCAAATGTAGGATAGCACCCCCCCACATAAATTATTCTGTGAGGCACCATCAAAGAAACCCCAGGGAGATGTCCAATCGATCACAAGTTCAAGCAACTCCCTCTGCTTCTCAACCCTGATATGTTTGGGGAGAGCTAATGCAATTCCACAAGTCTACCCTGCCATTATTGCTGGAGTGCAGACTTTCCCATTGAACACCACATTGTTCCTGTCCAGCCAGATGCCCCAAGTAACCAGAAGCAGAAGTACCTTCATAACATCTGTCTTTTCCAATTGATGCCATCTTACCCACGCATCAAGTATTGAAGCCCCTTCCCACCAACAACCCGGACCCAAGCCCAATAGCTTACAACACTTTGTCCATACCTCCACATAGTATGAGCATTCAAGGAACAAATGTATAACCGTATGCCCCCCCCCCCTCGCCCGAAATAAGGGACACCATCACAGGCCAATAATACACCGTTTATGAAGATTTTCCCAGATCAGTACCTTGTTCTCAAGCACACACCACCAGAATAACCTGGATTTTGGTGGACAATGAAATTTCCATATCTTCTTCCACCACCACTCCATCCTCTGATCATTTCCCACCGAACTGAGATAAATATACCCCCCCTTTGGAGTGTGTCTCCCACATGGCCCCGCATTCCATATTAGTTCATCATCCCCTTCCCGAAGCTGTACCAACGATAATTGTAGCAGCCCAATATACTGATTCAGTTCAGTCTCTTCCCTCACAAACAGATCAAAAAAAGTGGTTGGGCACCATCCCTGAGTCCATCTATTCTCCTGAACAGGAGAAACGAGTTGATAAAGATAATTAACACCGCGCTGTCTGAGAGAAGCCACCAGTGGTTCAGACAATCTAAACCTGCCATTGCATCCCAACCAAGGATCCTCCCCCACCTGCACCCTCCTGCCATTACCGACCTTCCAGACAAGATTTTCCCCGATAACATCAAAGGATTTAATCACCGCTTTCCATATGACCAATCCTCCATGGTGACTCTTAAGTGGATTCCTAATCCAGTCCAAAATAGTATCAGGGGAAATATATTTCGCACACATCACCCTGGTCCACAAATTTTCTGCTTGAATCAGTCTCCATCCCCCTTTGGCAGCCAACGCTTCAGCAAAAAAGAATATGTTTTTAAGGCCCCATCCCCCCAAATATTTGGGTCTAGCGATCCTATCCCATCTAACCCATGGGGTTACCGATACCTCCTTTTTTCCACTCCACAAAAAATGTAGACAGATCTGGCGAGCTTTCTCCAAAATACCCTTGGGGATCCATGAAAGAGACATCCAATAAACTGGTATAGCTTCCAGCACAGCCTTAACCAGAATCAGCCTCCCCGCCCTAGACAACCACCGATGACTCCATGTATGTAATCTCTTCTCCAATTTTTCAATCAGCCACACCCAATCCTTCTTCAAATAATTGTTGGGTTTCAGGAAAAAACCCAGATACTTTAGACCATCGTCCAACGAAACCCGAATGAAGGGAAAACAGTGAGTAGCACGACCAAATTCATTAACATCCATACGATGAGTCGATAACGTAGATTTCCCAACATTTATCTCCATGCCAGTCGTAGTAGAGAAAAGGACCAAAATATCAGCAAGTGTATTCATATCTTGGACATTTCCAGAACAGAAAAATAAGAACGTCATCCACAAACAAGAGATGAGTGATCTGCTGTTGTTGTGATATAGCAATGCCATTCAAGCTACCCCCCCATGAGCCTCCAAAAGTAAACAGCTCAGTCCTTCAGTAACTAAAAGAAATAATAGAGGAGACAAAGGACAACCTTGCCTCAATCCTCTCTCCGCATGAAAGAAAGGTGAAGCAACCCCATTGATCAGAACAAAGAAAGACACAGTGGTAACACAACTCATAATCCACCTGAAAAAAACAATCCCAAAACCAAGGTGAATTAGTAACATATGAATATATAACCAACTTACCTTGTCATAGGCTTTAGAGAGATCAATTTTCAAAATTGCCTCCTTAAGATTTCGGGTTTTCATGCTATGAAGGCCCTCCTGAGCCACACCAATGGCCTCATGGATCTGTCTTCCTTTAAGGAACCCAAATTTTTCTGCTAAAATATGCTCTGACAAGATATCCTTCAACCTACGAGCAATAATCTTCAAGATCACCTTATATATGCAGTTACAGAGCGAGATAGGTCTAAAATCGTGCATATATTTTGGATTATCCACCTTTGGAATCAGAGCAATGAAAGTCAAATTAAAGCAGGACGGGATCCTACCCGAAAGACGAGAATTCTCCACCACTTTCAGGATATCATCCCCCAAGAGGTCGTAAAGGTCTGTAAAAAATTCAATAGTCCAACCGTTTGGACCAGGAATCTTTTCTTTTTGAAAACTCTGAAGTGTCACTTTAAGTTATTCTTTAGTAACCTCTTCCATCAGAGAAAGATTTTCTTCCTCCCCCACAAAATGAGGAAAAACCTGAGCAATATGCATAATCTCCACTAGTCGAGAACCCTCAGGGGCCTAAAATAAATGCTGGAAATGTTCAACCCCTAAGCCAGACATATCCTCAAATGTTTCAAATCTTCTCCACAGACTATCCTCCAGACTCCAGATAGTATTCAAAGCTTCCCTTCCCCTTGCATAAGTATGAATTTTTTTTGTATTTTCATCCCCACATTCGAGCCATATAGCCCTGCTTTTCAATCTCCACGTCTCCTCCTTGTCCAAGAGAATAGAATTCCTTCTACCCTGCAGTCTGACCAAGGAGTCTTTAGTATCATGGTCCATAAACCCCCCTCCCTCCAAATCCATGATGGTATAAATTTCCTTCTCAAGCTACCGCAGTTCAAGATCTTCTCTGCTACACTTATCCACAGCCCATTTCTTAATTAAACCTTTGATCCAGGAAAAAATTTCCGCAAACTGAAAAGGTGTAGTTAATCTGATGTCAGGGTTATAAGGAACCCAGTTTGACAGAATCAGTTACCGAAACGATTCATCCTTTAACCAAGTCTTGTTGAATTTCAAAGGGATAGGCGGTATGACAGGACCATTCCTATATTCCAAAAATATAGGCAGATGGTCAGAACATCCCCCACATCCCACCCATTGCCTTATGTATTGTTGTTGATCTAGCAACGATTCAAAAATAAAAAATCGATCAAGACGCTTAGCCACATGTCCATCCCCACACCGATTGTTATGCCAAGTGGGCTTAAGCTTAACAGGTTCAATATCCAACCAATTCCTCTCAATGAGCTTCTGAGAGAAGTAATTATAAAAGAATCCCAATTCCTTTCTCATATCCAAAATGAGACATATATCTGTCCTTGTAGACACCATACAACAAAAATATCTACAATCACATATTTAGCTTTAAAACCCAAATAGCTTGTCCAAAATTCAAGTCTGTATATCTATATACTCTCCAAAAAGGAGTAAATTCCACTTATACAGTCATCCATAAGTATTGTTCAAAAAAGAAAAAAAATCCAACACCAATTTATTATAAGAATAAGGGTATTATAATCTTCATAAAAAAAAAGTTAGAATAGACAAAGTAGAGCCCATTTAAGTATTCCTCCACAATCCACTCACCTAGTAGAAGTCGTAAGCGCTCTTTTGACAAGATATTTTCCCTTTTATTATATTGAGATAGATGTATGAAAATGAAAACCTGTGTAAAACCTTCCAAGATATCCCAAATTCATAAAATAAGGGTTGAAGGGTAAAATTCCTCAATATTCCTTTTTAAATCATTTAAGGACCAAGATTAAATCCCCAAAGAGTTGTATTCCCTCTTTTCACAAGGTTTTTTCCCTTTCATTCCATCAAAATAGATTTGTGCAAATGAAAGCTTTGTAAAACCTTCAAAGCTACCCAAATTTCATCAAATAAGGGTTGAAGAGTAAATTCCTTAATATTCTTTTTTGAACCATTTGATGACCGGGAGTAAATCCCAAAAGATTTATATGCTTGTGAATCCATATTCAACTATTAGAATTAAATTTAAATTCAAGGCCATTAACTCATCTAAGCTATTATATCCATATCCAATGCATGCTTTGAAACTCATTGTATGGAAATTAGAGAAGAGAAGTAAGCCACCAACACCTACCATAGGAGGCTCACCCCGAGTTTCCATCGAAATAAACCCAAGGTTTTGTTTTGTCTAGGAATTTTCTCTAACATGTCAAAGAAACTTTGGAAATTTCACTTGCTTGTAGAAGCTATATTGTTTCACCCATGTATAACACACTGGACTTGAGGAATAACCTTGTTGTCAAATATTACAGGATTTATGGTAATCCAAATTGCTCAATCAATAATCAAAGGAAATTCCCTAAAATGTATTTTGGTAGGTTTTCCACACCAAATTTTGAACCCCGTCTTCAATAGTATCTCCAACCAAGCACCCATTAATCCTATGAAACCCTTTATTTCCTTCCAAAAATGTTTGACAAAACTACATGAAATTATTTAGTGGTAATTTGTTTCATCACTTCCCATGCATATACTACACCAACTAGGTCCTTTGAACTTCATGTTTGTAAGTTGTACTGAGTTATAAAAAAATGTTTAAAATAAATGACATAAAAATGTGAATTTTAGTAGGACATTCGAAATGACAATTTTTTCTCCACCACCATCTCTAAAGTTCCTCGTCACCTTGTGTGGAGAGTGTTTAATAACCCTCCCTATGTGTATAAACCTTGGAACGGTTCAAATTCCATACCAAAGAATCATTCACCTATTTAATTCTAACATAGATTGGTATAGCTTTGCTACATAGTCATCCATAATCATCTCACACAGGTTCATCTTCCTCCCTTAATCTCGAATCCCTTGTAGAAAACCACTCTTGATGCTAGATTGTAGTCATATTCAAGTATTTGATGTAAGGTGTATATTCCTCTACTCCTTATATGTTTTATAATGTGCATTGGAAGTCAGTAATCTCCACCACTACTTATCCAAGGATCCACCCTAACATAGACCTTTGTATCTTTTCCCACACACCAAGAAATCCAATTCCCCATCAAAGAAAATGCAAATAAAATAGCATTACAAATGACATAAATATTATAAGGGTTATTGACAAGGTTTTAGATCCAATCACCCCCCCTCTCTCTACATATACATATACATATGTATATGTATATATATGCATATACATATACATATATATATGTATGTAGATATATACATACATATATCTATATATATATATGTGTGTATTTATGTATATACATACATATATCTAAATACGTATGTATATATATATATATATCTACATATATCTCTATATATCTATATGTATGTATGTATGTATATACCTATATACATATATGTAGATATACGTATGTATATATCTACATATATGTATACACACATATGTACACACACACACACACACACACACACACACACACACACACACATATGCATATTTATACATGCATATATATGTGTGTGTACACAACACGCCAAAATATTTTTCCCTTGAAAAAACCCCAAGCACTTTTAGCTACCAAGGCTTGAGAAAAGTGAAAAATATTTTTCAATCCCTACCATCCCATTTCCTTCGAACCAGATGAACAAAAAATAACAATTGCAAAAATGAGTGTTAAGAATATGGGAAATACAATGAGATTAAACAATAATGAATTTTCACAAATTCTAAAGTCAAATATTTGAGAAGTTATACAAGTTGAAAATCCTTTGTGAGACAAAATCAAAGATTGCTTATCGGGATGTACAAAGAAATTTTAAAAATTTATAATAAAACTATCATTATTCCTTTTGAAAAACTATATAGGTGGAAATCCAAGTAAAATTATTGTGTTCAAATTGTTCTTTAAAAATAGCAATTATTGTAAACATGGAGAATTTTCAAAGTAGATTGAAATAGGCATTCCAAAAGAATGTCATTAAAAATTATTCTACACATTGATGTTATTGAATAGCATGGAAAGTTTCTTTCGAGCTGAGATGAGATAACAAAGTCCCTCTCATGGTTACGATTTACCCTCGTGTGATAGGGTTCCTTCAAGTGAAAATCACATCCCATTCACTAGCATATCTATAACCAATTCCAACAAATATGTGCCAAGTATCAGTAGGTTTCAAGCCCAAGCTAATTTATTCTTGTTTGAGGAAAGGCTATGGAAACAACAAATAATATATTTCTAGAAATCAAAGCCTTAATATTGATAAAAAATCTAAAGAAAACAAATTGAGCTTGATTGGATGGATGTCATCTTTCATTTAGACCTATCGATTCTAGATCCAAGGGAAAAATCCTTTATCCTTTATGAATGTGACCTAGTAGCAAATTTTAAAAGTTGTGGTATAATGAAATATCCATAGAATCATGGGCCATAAAATAACAGAATCCAAATTTCCATGGAGAAGTATTTATGTTTGCTTTAGAAAAAGGCTTCTTCATTTTTTTTATTCCACATAGAATATCGAGACTTTATCTTTTGCTCAAGACCCTACTTAATGGGATCCATGGATTTGTTTCTAACTAGGTGATTTATTGATTTCAACCCAAAAGAAGAGATCACAAGATCCCTATATGTTACATTACCATAAGATCCCATGGGTTGATGGAACCATCTACATGTGCTATAATATAAGTTTATTTCTTTCAAATGTAATTTGTGTCATTAGCATTGACACTTCACCAATAATTGTCCAAAGATCCAAGAAATAAAATATTCCCTAAAGCAAAATATGAATAATCATAGTAATCAAGCATAGCCTTATTTCAAGTCATTCTCAAATAATAATAATAAAAACCAAGGTGACACGACAATCAAATGTATATTAAAAAAATCCATCCATTGTAAACAAAACATAGATTTGAGATCCTCAAAGTTACAAAGGAAGTACAATAATAGTCCAAAGGAATACCTAGAATTAATTTCCATCATAACCAAAAGACTCGAGCAATAGCATTCGACATCTCAAAGAAATCATCAAATACTGCAACTGAGCCCTCAATGCAACATGCATGTTAATCTAAAACTTACAAATCACCATATTTCATCAAAGTCCCAAGGAAGGAATCTCATCCCTCTCCACCTCTCACGAGGAGGACATCAAGGTGAGAACATAGTCAAATAAAGGTTTAGCCAAATATTTTCCTCGATCATCAGTTAAACCCAAAAACATTTCTTAAACAAGAGAGAACTATCCTAAATAGTTCAGTATGTATTGCAAATATGTTTTGATTCTAGTCCAATTCTAAGGATCTATACTCATAGATATTTTCATAATTATGCTTCTTAAATAGTTAGAACAATTCAATATTTAGGAAAACATTTTGAATTTTGGACATTTTTTAAACACAAACTTCAAAAGAAACATTTTATGATTGATTGTGTTGCTATACTATACAATTCAACTACAACAATTTTTTAATATAATTATTAACAATCTCTATATAATAATTTTTTATTTTTGTTTATTCTATACTTGAAATGATTGATTGTGTTGCTATACTATACAATTCAACTACAACAATTTTTTAATATAATTATTAACAATCTCTATATAATAATTTTTTATTTTTGTTTATTCTATACTTGAAATTAATTATCACAATATGACTCGGAAAATGACATTAAAATTCCATGGATGTGGTTAATCTCATTCCTTGTTGCTTCTAAATTTGTCAGAAGTGATTTCCACACACCAACCAAACAATGATTGGTGATTGCCACTAATAAAATTTTAAAAGTTAAATGAATATGTTCTAAAAGTTTTAAAACAATAATTATTTTTAACATTTTCCTTGAAATGATTTATAGTATACTTTTTCTAAAATTTTGAAGGACTAACAATATTTATTGCCTCACAATTTGGACAACCTTTTTCCAACTATTCTCATAGCATTCTTAGCAAGGTAATATTCAGAATGGTTCTACTAGAAAAAAAACTCTTAAAATAGTGTGTCAAAAGTAGGAAAAAATAAAAGATGTAGATGAGCATGCTCCTTCCCATTAAAGAAATAAATATAATATTAGCAAGACCAATGCATTACCACAAGATGTTGACATCCTTTTCTCATATTGTTGAATCATTCCTCTTTAAACTCACATTCCTCTTTAAACTCACAATAACTAGCTCTTTCCATGTGTGCATAGTAAAGAGGTAAAGGATCATACAGTTATCTTTCCACATATCAAATTGAAGTAATATCAATATTACATCGCATTAATTTTAGGAAACTTCATGGAAAACATCATAAACACCCCACTCTATGTCTCTCATGTTTCCCAAGAGTGCAATGTGATAAACCCCCATACTGAATGTATCAGAAAGTTGGGAGGAATGGGGGCATGAGATCATACCATGTCATAATGAGTACTACCTTTGCAATGCAAAAAATAGAATCAACTGATCCCCTCTTCGAGAAACATGCTAAAATGCAAAAGGGGTCATTTATTGGAAAATAAGGAAATTGTTTCCCTCCTAAGCATAACATTGACCAATAAAATAAACTAGAAAGGAAAAAACACACCACTTAGACCCTAAAATTTCCACCTATATTTTAATATTTCTCATTTAAATTTTAATTTTTTTTATCTACCTAAGAGAGTGAGGCAATGACTAAGAGGGTTTATGTGTGACAATTTGTCTTTAGCTGTGGCGATGAGGAGATTCAAGGGTTCTAAATCCAAGTTGACATTATAAAGACAACATTGTGAGATGTGAGAGTAACACCACCACTGCCCTCCACCCCCCCCCCCCCCACCATGATTAAGTTTTAACATGCCCACGATCCATCACTCCTAAGCACTATGTGATCATTCTGTGGAGGGTTCTGGTTTAGCATTTTCCCATAGGACATGAATCATAATTTCAAATTATAATCCGAGTGTCTACATTATAATTTTTTCAACCACCATAGTAGTCCTTGGTTGAGTCTGGAGTGGGCAAGGTGTTCTAAAATACAAGATAAACTTGGGGAAGAAGGTTAGGCTTCAAGTGTTGAATAATGATTGGTGGGAATATTGTAGTTATTTAATGTTATTCATATCCCCTATTTTGGAAGTAATCCATTATACTAATTCAAATGCTCCCAATCTTCGAGAAATTAATGAAACTTGTGATAGCATGTTGGGTCTTATGAGGGTATCCATTCACCAAAGGTATCTTTCATTAGAGCTCTATACAACCCTAATTTTAACCAACGTTATACATAGATGGAATCACATAAACACGTATTTGCACATGGAAGCATATGCACTTAACCCAAAATGATATGTGGAAAGGCCTAGGAGTGTTCCTCCCATTGATGATCCTGAGATAGAGAATAGTTTTCAAGATGCGATTGGAAATATGTACAATGAGGAGAAAGAAAAAAATTTGAATACACTTTGTTTAGTATGTAGGTCTTCATGGCCCCTTCAACAAGATGGGTGCTCAGAGAAAATCACATAGATCTAGGCCATGATGTCCTAACTGGTTGGTGAAGGATGAAATGAATGAATCTCCAAAGCTTAAACATGTTGTTATTTGTTCCTTGTACTTGACTCTTTAACTTTTAATTCCAATGACATTTAAAAATAGGAATCTTGATGTATAAAATTGAGAGTTGAAGCTTCATAGTTTTCAATTTTCATTTCATTATGGCTATATTTCTGATCTTATTTATGATTTTTTCACTTAATAAATATTCTAAATTTATATTAGTAACAATTTAGATAATTCAACATTGGCAAAAATCGGCTCGGGTCCCGAATACAACTTCTCGACAACATCCGTGAAAAAATTGGCAAAATTTAGCAAACTGCAATGTTGGGTGAAATAACTCCCGAATTCATATTATTTCTCCATAGAATGCCTTTATTTATACATTTACAATGACTCTTGGGATCACACATCCTAGAGTCTCTTCATATTCCTAATATTTACAATAACGTATAATCCCGACGGATTATATTCCAACAATCCCCCCCTTAATCCGAAGGGGTGTTAGTAAGTCCGAGCATGTTTCTGAATCTTTCAAACTTTTCTCATCCAAGTGCTTTGGTGAAGATGTCTGCAACTTGATCATTTGTGGAACAATGTCGAAGATGGACTGTCTTGGCCTCTACATGATGTCGAATCAAATGATACTTTGTGTTGATGTGTTTGGTTTGATCATGGAATCTGGGATTCTTAGACAGCTTGATTGCAGAAGTATTGTCGATCAATAATGGAGTGGAGTTCTCTTTTTTTTCTTGCAAATATTCAAGTATCTTCCTGAGCCATACTATTTCTTTCGTTGCTTCAGCTGCAGCCACATATTCTGCTTCTGTTGTTGAATCTGTCGGAACTGACTTTTTGCGTGATCTCCATGAGACAGCTGCTGATCCAAGATTCATAGTGTATCCAGAAGTTGATACTCCTGTCTTCTTATCTAGAAT
>LPNX010838103.1:407810-452648 GCA_001517045.1 Pseudotsuga menziesii | reverse complement strand
CTTGCATACCTTTTGTTCTTTTCCTTTCACAACAAAGCCTTCTGGCTGAGACATGAAGACATTCTCTTTCAAGTCTCCATTCAAGAAAACAGTCTTCACATCCATCTTATGAACTTTCCACCCATTCTGAGCAGCTAAAGAGAGTAAGGTACGGATGGTAGCCCATTTTGCTATAGGAGAAAATGTTTCTTCATAGTCAATTCCTTCCTTCTATGCATAGCCTTTTGCTACAAGCCTCGCTTTGTGCTTGTCAAGTGAGCCATCTGATCTGTATTTGTTCTTGTACACCCACTTGCAGCCAATTGGTTTGGTTCCAACTGGAGGGTCAACCAGCTTCCAAGTTCCATTCTTCATGAGTGCATCATACTCATTCTGCATAGCTTCTTTCCACTCAACTCGAGTAGAAGCTTCTTCAAAGGAAGTTGGTTCAAAGTTAGCAGATAAATTAAATTCACAATCAAATGATACATCCATGTCATCACCTGAATTATCTGCTTCTCCTCCATCTTCATGTCTTTTTGAACTTCTCGTTCCCGTCTTTCCAACTTCATCCGGATGGAAACTTTCAAGTGTCTTTGTGGCCCATTTAGGAATCTTTCGTGATGGTCCTGGTTGATCAGCTGGTGGTGCTTCATTTCCTTTAAGGTCGAGTCTTCCAAGTCTCTCAATCACATCATCCAATTGAATCTCTTATTTAGGTGAAGTAGCAGGAAATTCTTCATGCGGGGGAGTTGGTGCTTCATATGGAAATTCAAAAGGTTGATACAGAATAGGAATCCCCCCTTCAAGGTTTGGAATTTCATATTCATTTTCAGAATATTTCTTTAGATGAGGATATTTTTCCAAATGATCAAGCTGTCTCTCAATGGACTGGTCATTTTTATTAGTCTCAAGAAAAATGACATCTCTGGAAATAACAAACTTCTTGTTTACCTCATCATATAGATGGTATGCCTTGGAGTTTTCTTCGTACCCCAGGAAAATGCATTTTCTGCTTCGAGCACCAAGCTTGTTTCTTTGCTCCTTTGGAATCAAGGCATAACATGTGGAACCAAAAAATCTGAGATGCCTGACTGAAGGGAGATGGCCAAACCACATTTCATGTGGAGTCTTGTTATCAAGAGCATTTGAGGGACTTCTATTTCTCAAATAGGCCGTACATTTCACTGCATCATCCCAAAACATTAGTTTTACATTCTTAAAAAACATCATTGAGCGTACCATATTCATTATGGTTCTGTTCATTCTTTCTGCTACACTGTTTTGTTGAGGATTGTAGGGAACTGTAGTCTGATGTGCAATTCCATGTTGGCGAAGATAATCTTCAAAAGCATTTGAAGTGTATTCTTTCCCATTGTCAGTACGAAGTGTACCAATTTTAGATTGTGCTTGTTTTTATATCAATGCATGAAAGTCCTTGAATGTTTGAAATGCTTCTGATTTTGTCTTTAATGAGTAAATCTAGCACATTCTTGAGTAGTCATCAACAAAGGTCATAAAATACTTATTCCCATTGGCAGAAGGAGTTGGCATTGGGCCACATAAATCAGAATGCACTAATTCTAATTTGCTACTTGCTCTGAAATTAGATTCATGGAATGGCAGCTTACTGTGTTTCCCTAATATACATGCATCCCATTTGCTCTTCTCTTTGGGAATGGTGGGAAAACCAAATACACCATTCTTTCTCAACAAATGAAGACTGTTATAATTCAGATGACCAAATCTTGCATGCCACAATAAACTTGATGACAAATTACCTTCTCCATGTTGAAAGAGGTAGGCATAGTTCTGAACCCTTGCAGATGAACCCTTTAGCTTCAGCAGCTTCCCATCTTCGTATCCAATCATGATGACTTGGTTATCAGAGGACTTTCTTATTTCTACGATTCCATCAAACACGTGGATGGAATGGCCTTGCTGTCGAATCTGCACCAAGGACAGCAGGCTTCTCTGCAACTTTGGAAGATAAAGAACATTCTTCAACAAGAAATTAGGGAATCCAGGCATCTTCAACTGAATGGTGCCCATTCCCTTTGGTTTAAGACTTGACTTATCTGCAAAGTAAAATATGCCATTTATTGTTTCATTAAGTTCTTCAAAATAGTCTTTTCTAAAATTCATGTGTGATGTTGCACCAATATCAAGTAGCCAACAATCTGTGTAAGATGAAAGTGAAGTCATTTCATTAATACCAAGATTACAATGTGCAACAATACAATGAGCCGAATCTGAAGATTTACTAGCATCTTGGTTCTTATTGTCATCTTTCTTCTGGTTATGTCTGTCTTTGATGGAGTCCCACGAAGCCCAACACTGATCTGCTGTGTGTCCAATCTTTCCAAAACGCTTGCACTTCAAATCTGATCTTTTGCTGGAGTTGTTTCTGACTCCTCTACCTCTGAAGTTTCTTCTTCCTCTGCCTCTCTTGCTGCTTTCTCCTTTGGGATGATCTTTGGATTGGTCTTTGGTGTGGTTCTTTTATTTTTGAGCAAAGCAAAGTGATTCTCCAGAATGCTCGGTTGTCTTCTTACCAAAAGCTTTCTCTCTGTCAGCTATCTTCTCTACCAGGGTGTCAAATGTTAGTGATTTGAACTTGTCACTTGCTTGCAACGACTCAAGATAGTTGGAGTGAGAAGGATACAAAGATTTTACAAATGCTACAAAGGGAAGATCTGGTTTCATACCAGTGGCTTGAATCTTGTGCATGATAGCTTTGATTTCAGAGGCAAGTAACATGGGATCATTGTCTTTTACTTCTAAACTGAATAGTTTTAGCATTAGTTGAATAACTTCCATTTCAGAGTGTGAATCATACAGATCTTTTAACATTTTTAGTGCTTCAAAACATGACTTTGCAGGCAATATGTGCTAGCTCACCTCTTCACTGACTGTGGCAGTGATTACCGCTAAAGCTTTCTTATCTTTTGTTTTCCAAATGGCCTTCTCTTTCTCGGATTCTGGAGGTCCTGGGTCTTTGGTTCTGTCTCTATTGTGGTTCCTTCGCAAATACCGTCCCAAAGGTCATTGTAGATGAAGGCATATTTGATCTTCCTCCACCATTCTGGATAAGTGTCTTTGCTAGTGAGAGTGGCACCAACTACAGATGCTATAGATTGCATCTTCTGTGATTGAATCTTGCAACTAAAACAATAGGAGAAAAAGAAGAAAGAGTAAAGGTGCAGGTCTAAGTCTCTGCCACCTTCCTCAAGCTTTACAACAATGCCAACGATAATCAGTCTTCAAAGCGGTCACAACAAACACCAACAATCTTCTCCTATACTGGTCACAGTTTCAAGCTCAAAGCACAGCTTTAAATCGAAAGGAGAAACCCCAGCACTACCATACACATACATTCAAACTCAAAGCTTCAATACAGCAGTCACAGGCCTCTTCAATACACAAAAACCATATCATACATATGAAAATATTTGTAGACTTTCCAAAAAAACTCCACGCACAGGAATTAGGGCAGAAATTAGGTTTTATGCACTTCCAACAGTCATAGGCAATACATAAAAAATTATGCAACTTATTACCTTCATGCACTTTGAGAAAAGGCATGAATCTTCACTGCAGCAATCTTCAGTGACCAAACTTCAATGAACTTACACCAGGAAAATGGCAAGACAGCTTCACTCATCAACTGATTCTTAGCTTTGAGTACTGATATCTACTCTTGGTTGGTCACAGCTCTCAAAAACAAACCTTCATTCGAAATCATAGCAACAAATCACAAGTTCAGTCTTCAAGCAAATAAATATGCGCAAGCTGTGTTCATCGTACAGTCTTCTCACCAATCTTCAACAAACATTCAACACCAATGTGTCTTCATGAATCTATGGTGGTCGCAGCTTTCAATTATTAGTCGAAGTCACACAACCCTTAGGATATGTCCCTCTCATTAAAGTCACAATTCACCCATGGAATGCAACTCACACTCAGAATTCATAGCTCACAAAGCACACAATATTATTACGGGATCAAATATGGAACTCACAATCTCCTCGCTAATATCGCATAATACTTGATAGAGAGCAATCATAAAGCGATATTCAGATGATGATTGTCACACTGTCGTTTAGAGTGAAGTGAGTATTGGAAAACGAGAGATCAAGCTAAACGTTATTGAGAGAAGTCTATACACAGGATGAAAGTAAGGATGGAACTAAGAGCGCACTATACACATCAGCAGAATAAGAGCATTCTCAAAATGAAAAATGAAGCGATGATGCAGAATTAGGGTTAGGTATATAGCAAGCTAATTCAAACGTTTTGCCAATGAATAGTCAAAACCATGCAACAAATTGAGGAAATAGTTAATAATGCAGCATCTATAGACCGTTTCATACCTCAAATCAAAACTGTTGCAGAATAACGCATGTATTGAAGGCACGCAGGAGAGACTAGTGGTGGCAGACTGACAACTTGCAGGAATCCTGAAACGAATTTGGTAGAGGGAAGAACGAAGGTAGAGGAGGAAGAACGAAGGTCTGGCAGACAGAATTCCAAGACTGAGATGCAACAGCCAGGAGTTATGGCAGGTGGTGCTGATAGGTATGCAGGCAGGAGTTATGGAGCTCTGATACCACTGTTGGGTGAAATAACTCCTGAATTCATATTATTTCTCCATAGAATGCCTTTATTTATACATTTACAATGACTCTTGGGATCACACATCCGAGAGTCTCTTCATATTCCTAATATTTACAATAACGTATAATCCCGACGGATTATATTCCAACATGCAACAAACATTAAAAAATACAAAATACATTCATTTTTTCAGAATTGTAAACTTATAAAGCAACAACATCATATAAACACATTAGCACATAAATATGGCAAAATCACTGATATATAGATGTAGTGGATGCCAAATGACTTGGAGAGGTTTGATTGCAATGAAATAGACTACTAAAAAAATGTAAAATTTTACAATTTTCATAAAAAAAAATATTGAAGATTCCAAGCTATGATTCTAAACCATTAGAGTCAAAATATTCAAATTCTACTCATGCATATACCATCTAAGGGTGAATATATCAAAAGGGAACCAAGTGCAATACATATCTAAATCAAAATAATAGTAAAATACATAGTCACCAAAATAATTGCCTATATTGAGATACAATTCATCAATATCACCATGTTCCCCCCTCCTCTAGACTCTATCCCTTTCCTATACCTTGACTCTCAAATTTGATCCTCCAAGGATATTACTAAATAGTCGACAATTTTGACGAAACTTCTTAACCCAGGCATTGAATAATGGTAGAAAGAGTTTCCTATGCTTAATAAGTCATTTTACTTAACTAGAGGGTATATTTTATTATGGTTGTGATGGAGGAGTTCAATTAACTTCAACAATATTTAGGCATCAACACCACCAAGATCAAGGTACATAGAGAGTTTGGCGTGCTTGATTAAATTCCAATCCCTCACCCTCATACATGATAGAATCCGATGAAAATGTTGCAATCTTGAAATCCTGAAAACGATGAAGTACTCTATTTAATTTTGAATGGGATAAAATTCTATTTTTTTGATATGAATTCCAATGAGGTTTGAACCGCTCTCAAACATCCTAAAACAATTAATGGTAATGTTAAAAATTTAAGTAAAAAGATAGAAAATGAAAGATAAAGAGAATGTCACTTTTACTTTAAGAATTTAACATTACCATTTAATATTGTTGGCTTCAATGCACTTGTACAAAATTGGTCAATTTTTTTTAACAAAATATGAGTTTTTAAAACCATGAAAAAACCTCCATGGCGATGTTTTAGTTCATGATGTGCTTTTTTGGGGAAAAATCACCGATTTTTCCAAAAAATTGTGAGGTCTAATTTTTACAAAAATCAAAATTTTTTTGACCGAAAAAATCATCAAGCCAAAAAAATCGTGAATTTTTAGAAAATGAACGATTTTTTTACTATTTTATCTTCACTGATTAGTAATAGTTATCTTTTTGAGACTTAGATAATTAATATCTTCTAGAATTTGAATTTTGTAAATACAATGAGAACTCATAAATACAATTGTTATAGTCTTTTGCAAATTTATGATTTATTATGCTACATTGTTATCAGTTATATATTAGTCTATTTGATTATAAAATTTTAATATTTATGTTTCAATTCGTATGTATTCTAAATTAAATTTTGTAGTATTTCGGGAGGGATCTCCCATGTTGAATACCTCAATCTCCCCTTAAATGTTCCCTAAAATTTGGGGGATACTTCTATAGATGTTGCTCCCATGCTTCCCCACTCTCACATCCCTGATTCCTAAAAACTTGGTGGAATTGTTGATAAATTCACTTGAGCCTCCTAAAATTAAAAAGACACATTGATAGCTAGAATTTACTAATAAGAAGAACGACATATAAAAGGCTATTACAGATATAGGCTACAAAGGAAAATGCTCAAAGATGCAAGGTGCATCAAAATTAAGGTCACAAGAAGGGGCTGATAAATAAGTGTAGAAGTTAAGGGGAATGCTTACTCATAAAAAGGAAAGAAAACTATATGAGGCTTCATAATTAAAATTCACTAATGTGAAGAATGATATATAAAGAATTGTTACAAATTTAGACAAAAGGGAAAATATATGCGAGGTACATGAAAATAGAGGTGACATAGAGAGAATGATAAAGTGAAAATGGAGGTGATGATGGAATGATAAAAATAAATTTAGGATTCAAGGGAAAATAATCAAAGATGCAAGGTAGATGAAAATGGATGTGATAGGAGAGAATGATAAAGTGAAAATGGAGGTGACAAGGGGGAATGATAAAGAAAGTGTAGAAGTTAAGGGAAATTACTTCTAATAAAGAGAAAACAAAATACATGATGCTTCATACAATACAGAAAAGACTAGTAATAATGAAAGGAATACCATAGTTGGAAAAAAATTACTAAATGAGGGATATCAAAGCAACTGATAAGAAATTATCAGTACCTAAGAATGCAAGCATACTATGAATGATAATTTTCAAGCTAGAATATTTAATGGGTTAGCATGTTGGTTATAATGCTTACATCCTCAAGTAATGGTACACTATATGCATTACAAAAAGGAAAAATAAGTGATATGATTTCTTCAATTTGTCGCATTATAAGAAAGTCCAAAACATACATCGTATACTCATGTTTTTACTTGTCATTAATGGCTAGGACAAGGAGTCAAGAATGAGACAATAACCAATCCAGAAACATATGCCTAATTCCCAATGCTACTTTTATTTTCACACAAGGAACCAGTGCTACAATACAAATATAAGGGCCTTCTGGTAGCACTAGAAACCATAACTATAAAAAAGGAAAGAGAAAAATGATTATGTTCATGTCAAACTCAAGGTCAATTACCCAGGTTGGTTGACTATGTTTTTTTCTCACTCCATGTCGTTGTTGAGTCTGATTCATAACTAATGTCAACAATTTTGCACTACTTACCATCAGCAAATGTGAATAAGCACCCAATATTTTCTCTACATTGTTTTCCTTAACAAAAATTATGTTGATGACATATTATCTAAGTCACAAGATTTCCCAAACCTTTGTGTTGAAATTCAAAATTTTGAGACTTCCAAATGAAGTTTGACCCTAACTCATGGAGGCCTGGTTCAACATTTGTTCAATACAGTACCCATGTCAGCTTCACTTCCATGCTATTGGAAGTCATGACTCCATCTAACCTAATGGTGATTGTTGGCTATCCATTTTTTTGTGATAGGCCTAACAACATCTATACCTACTTATGACCATCCATGGAAACCTTTGATGGACCATGATGACTTATTATGATGGACCACAATAGCCATACCTACTAGCAATAGGTCACTGCAATTTACCAATGTGATACATGACAAGACATGATGAATCCCCTACAAGATACTATTCATAGACCCATAACCCAAACCCCAAAGGAGAAGGTAAATCAATATTCATTTTCTTATATAAATTTCCATAAAAAATTATGTAATATATGTGTGTGTGTGTATACACATGTATATATGTCTACATTTATGTATATATACATGTATATATATATATACATGTATATATATATACATGTATATATATATACATGTATATATATATACATGTATATATATATACATGTATATATATATACATGTATATATATATATATATAAGCCTCCATGCAAGTAAACAAAGTGTGCACATGCAATATAATGTTCTACACCCTCCTTCATAATTTCCAATGCTCATCCCCAAATCAAGGAATCCTCCAAGCAAGCAACCCAACTTCCATGTGGCCATCATGAAGAAGTGACTAAGCTATCAAGGTGTCCAATGCTTCAAGGAACAATGTCAGAGAAGCATCAAACAAGTTCTAGCATTAATCTAATTATGATTCACCTCCACATAATTGCATGTCCATTATAGAAAATATTGATTTTTATTCCAATTTTAAATCTTAACAATTATTTCACAATAATTCTTCAATTCATCCCACAATTTCATTGAATAATTTCACATTGAAAATATCAACTTTTAAATTGCAACATAAACAATGATGATAGAAATATTTCCATTCACAAGAGGCACAAAGATTTTACCCTAGGAAACCTAATAGGGAGAAAACCCATCAAATTTTCTTAGAAGAAATCAATCCAATTCAAGTACAATACCATTCATGAAGATGAACCCGATCACAAGAGAGGTTCGCCCTCCTTCACAAGAAATGTTGGCAAGGGTAGTGAATCTTCAAAGAAAATAAGAACCCCAAAAACTACTAATTCTTCTTCTTGCTTTTGTTGTGCTAAGTGTGATAGAGTTTTGCTTCTTGTTAAACCAATATATCATGATTGATCCCAAGCTAAAGAAACACCCTAAGGTGTTATTTCTGCCCACTGCACTCCTTGCCTAGTTGGAATCTACATAACCCTACAACTTCACTTCACCACCTGAGACATATCTCAAACATATCCAATTGTACCATGTACGTACCTCAACACAAGGTTTGTTGCAACCCAATGTACATGCCTCGGCTCAACCATTGTTGTCTCAAGGTGTTCACTTCAAAGCAAATATTTGTCCTAGTGTTAAATAGGTACACCAAATATCTAATCAACTTCCCACCAAATTTGAATATGAAGCATAATCACTTAGCTTCTTCACATTTGTCATCATTGTGGGATCTACCAAATCTGAATATAAAGCGAAATCACTCAGCTTCTTCATATTTTTCTTCATGCATATAGTGGGATCCATCAAATCTGAATCTGAAGCGGAATCATTCAGGTTCTTCATATTTGTCTCCATAGGTGTAGCCATGGACTTGTAGTCCTCCTCCATCTCTAAATCAAAGCTCAACTCCCTTTTGCACTCCTCTATGAGCATCTATGCTCTCATAAGGAACATATTATCAACATACAACACCAAGATCATAGAATCACCATCAACAACCTTGTAGTAAAGGTTGGAATCTACATCACTCTTGGTGAATCCCAAGATCATCAATTATCTATTGATCCTAGCACACCAAGCCTTGGGTGCCTAATTCAATCCATAAAAAGTCTTATTTATCATCAATAAGTTGTGCTACAGCTACTCCCTCTGCACCTGAGTATCCTACTTCCTCTCCATCTAGACACTTTGCTCCCTATGCATCTAAACAATCTCTACCTGGACCAATCTCCCTAAACCATATGACTCGATAATGAAATATTTTCTTCCCCTATGTATCCATATGTGTCCATACCATCAAGTGTGCCTATGGAGAAACATTGAAAAACATCCAAGACTCTCTCAAATCTTGCAAACTGGATAACTACATAGCCTATATAATGTTTCCTCTCAGATGTCAATATGGATTGCATGCTTAATCTTACAGATCCACTAGCAAGTCACCACTCACTTCCCATCAGGTCTTGAAACAATCTCCCATATATCATTCTTCATGATGCATTTATACACATTCATCATGGCATCCTTCCAAACCTGTTGGCATACTCATCATAATTGTTAGGCTTAGATTCAATGATGTTACTCATCAATGCCATATAACTCGATAACTTTTGAGGTATTTTTCTTTCCTTGAAATTACCATTGGGAGTTGCATGCCTCTCTATATCCTGCAAAGTATCATGAAGCCATGCTAACCTTGGGATATGACTCACTAGATCCGAGACTCGTGATTCTCACTGTGTATTGATCGCCATAAGAGATATAACTCTCTCCCGTTCATTCAAGATATATGACTCACTCTTGTCTATTCAAGAGAAAATAAAACTTATTGTACAAAGAATACTTATCTTGCTTGTTGACTTCCTCTTGATCCTTGCCTCTTTTAGTGATTACTAAGCCCTTAGAGGTATACCCTCCTCCAAAATTTTGATCTTCTTCTCTGTTAAGTTTTCTATCTAAGCCTTGAACTTATGGGATTTGTTGAAGACTTCAACCTTGGTCTTTATGAAGTATATCACCACTGAGAGTTACATAGTACAAGACATCATCCAGGGATGATATTGTTATTTGTGTGCATACATTTTGAGTGTTCTATAAGAAATGCTTCTTCCAGATTTCATCTGCAATCTCATCGGGTCTATCTTCTTTGATGGAGGTTCATCAACACTGGTTGTTGATGCGTGTTTCTTTCCCTTCTTTTCCTTTGAGGACATTGATAAGTAAAGGAACCAAATTTCTGACAATTGAAACATTTTACCTTTGAAATATCCTTCTCTCTTTATCCTTGAGTTGGAGTTGATCTTCTACTTGTATTTATTTTCCTAAAGTTTACTCTTCATTTTCCTTTTCTTGCATGAGCTACAAGAGCTTGATTTTCTTCATCCTGAGGTTTATGTAAATTGTTCTTGAACAATACTCTTGCCTCCTTTTGAACATAATCATCCCATAGTCTATAAAACATAGGTAACTCTTCTATTCCACAAATACTCTGAACAAATTATTCCCATGAGAAAGGAAGTTGACTAAGAGTTACCATAACAAGTTCTACATCAATCTCCAATGGCTTTAAGTTGATCTGTCAACTAGGATACCTTCATAAAGTAAGTAGCAACTGAATCTAAGTTGTTCATATTCATGCAACGAGTTCTTAAGGCTAGATTTCTACTAGTGTTTTTTCATTTGAACAATCCTATTAAATCATCAAGAATTGCTTTGGCAATCTTCAACTCACAATTCGAGGAATCAAGTAGTATTTTACAAAATCTATTAAGATCCTCTTTGCCTTTACTTCATTCTTCTTGTATTTGGATTCCTCCTTAGCATCTTTTGGTTCTAAGACATCCTTCTTTACATAATATGGTATCTCAGTTTCATCCAAGATGAAAAGTATCCTTGTCTTCCAGGATCTAAAATTTGAAGCACCATCCAACATATCTCCTACTTTGATACTAGACACAATTTTAAAAGTATAATCCATAAACCCTAGACCCAAAGAATTAGGTCAAAACTGAAATTTGACTCCATAGATAGATTCGCCCTCCTTATGAGACCTCTAGAACACTAAGATCGAGTTTAATTTGGGGCTGGAAGAATCCAAACATGGAAGCGCTACTTTTCATACTTGGGGAAAAAATATTCTAAATCATTTTCTTTCAAAGCTGTTGTGATACCATGTTGATTTTTAATCTAGTTTTCAAATCTTAGACAATTATTTCACAATGATTCTTCAAGCATTCAATTCATCGCACAATTTCATTGAATACTTGCACATTAAAACTATCAACTTTTAAATTGTAGTAGAAACAAGGATCGTAGAAAGATTTCCATGCACAAGAAACACAAATATTTTACCCTGGGAAACCTAATAAGGAGAAAACCCATCAACTTTTCTTAGAAGAAATCAATCTAATTCAAGTACAATACCATTCATGAAGATAAATCCTAGCACAAGAGGTTTGCCTCCTTCACAAGAAACCCTAGCAAGGGTAACAAATATTCAAAGACAATAAGAACCTCAAAAAATAGTCCTTCTTGTTATGCTTGGTTGAAATAACACACTAGAAGAGAGAGATGTGTGATGATGTGTTAAAATGAAGTGATTGAGCACTTTATTTATATTGTTATGTTCACTTGCCTTTTCCTTAAATGGGAGCGACTTGTCTTCTTCACTAGGGTCGACTTGTCTTTTTGTTGGGAAAAACATGTTCTTTATTCTAGGTCGACTTGCCTTTTAGTCTTCATATTCCTTGGGATTTCTGCAATGCAATCTGGGACTTCTTCAATGGTTGACTTCTTGGTTATTTGTTCATCATAAAAAAGTTGTCCTCGTTGATGTTCATCTCCTCACATGCACATCTATTCCCATATAGAGCTCTAATGTTGATTTGACCATACTCCAAGAAGTCCTAGACACTTATTAGAGCCCATGTAAAATTTAACATTATATTAGACTTTGTATATTTCACATAAACAAGTCAACTCACTCTAATCAAAAGAGATCACTCAATCATGGAGCACTCCCACATTGAGTATGCAATGTGACCTCTAGCCTTCCTTCACTCTTAGTCAATACACATTACTAATTAAACCTAAACATATCAAGCCTCATACACATAGTCAATACAACATCACTAATCAGGGATACACTAGAGCCATCCTCCTCTAGCCCTAGGTGAATACATATAACCCCTCTGGGATAATGCCTACACAATGTTTTCCCGTTGGTAGAACCATGGAGAAACATCAACAGAAAAAACAAGGGCCATACATACACCATCCTCTACGCATCATACATTGCAAGAACATCATCCAAGGATGTGATGTTGGTATCCCTTTCTCATACCATTACATCATTCCTCTAGAAAACTCACAATAACTAGTTCCTTCCATAGGTACATACTAAAGATGTAAAGAGTCATAATATAATACGATGCCCAATAATATAGATAATTTTATATATATAATAAAAATAAGAAGAACAAAATTATTGACTTGGTGATTTAGGCATTCTTATCCATGCATGTTAAAGGAATAGTGTCGAATAATTATCTTTCCATGTCTAAAAATTAAATTAATATCAATATTCCACCACATTACTTTTAGAAAGCTTCATGGAAAACATAATAAACATCCCACTCTACATCTCTCATGTTCCCAAAACGACAATGTGAGAAACCTTGCATTGAATATCTTAGAAAGGTGGAAGGCATGGGAGCATGAGCCCATACCCTATGACAATGAGTACTATCATTGCAATGCAAACAAATTCAAATGACCCCCTTTTCGAGAAACTCGCTAAAATGCAAAAGGGGTCATTTCTTTGAAAACAGGGAAACGATTCCCTCTTAAGCATCACATTTTGGCATCCCTATTGACCAATAAAATAAGATAGAAAGAAAAAATAACATCATTTAGACCCAAAAAATGCCCCCCAAGTTTTACTATTTCCATTTCAGCTTTAATTTTTTATTTTATCACACTAGGGAAGACTTAGTCATCGAAAAGTTTGTTTGAGAAGACGAGATGTTTTCTATTTTGAAGGCAGTACGAATTATCTGTACTGAGGGTTCGAATCCCTCTCTCTCCATTCAGTCCCTATTGATCCTGAAAACGAATAACTCCGAAGCTTTCTATGGAACGGAAAAGACCTAACAAAGCGAGCCAATGACTAAGAGGGTTTCTTTGACAATTTTTCTTTGGTTGTGGCAATGAGAAGGTTCAAGGGTTCTAAATCCTAATTGACAATGGATCTTAGAGACAACAATGTGAGCTATGAGGGTAACACCTTCCCTCGTGATTAAGTTTTAACCTACACATGATCCATCTCACCTATGCACCAAGTAAAGGGTTCTAGTTTGTCATTTTCCCACAAGCCATGACCCACAATTTCAAATTATCATATAAGTTCCTACACTATAAATTGTGCAACCACCACTACAGTCCTTGGTTGTGTCTGGAGTGGGAAAGGTAGTTGAAATCCAATATGCTTAGGGAATAAGGTTAGGCTTCAAGTGTTGAGCAAGGATTGGTGGGCATATTGTAGTTATTCGATATCATTCTTGGCCCCTATTGTGGAGGCCATCTGTTACACTTTCAAATGCTCCTAGTCTAGGAGAAATATTTGAGACTTTTGATAGCATGTTGGGTCATATGAGGGTATCCATTCACCAAAGGGAACTTTCATTGGAGTTCTATACAACCCAAACTTGACCGAACATTCTACATAGATGAGATTGCATAAACACACCTTGGCACATGGTAGTGTATGCACTTATCCCAAAACAATGTGGAAAGGCACAAGAGTGTTCCTCCCATTGCTAATCTTGAGGTAAAGAATAGTTTTCAAGATTGGAAACATGTACAATGAGAGGGCCAAAACTTTGAAGACAATTTATTCAGTTTGTGGGTCCTCATGGCCCCTCCAATAAGCCCAATGCTCAAGCAAATCACATAGATTTAGGCCAAGATGGCCTAAATGGTTGGTGAAGGATGCAAGGAATGAAGCTCCAAAGCTCAAACATCTTGTTATTTGTTTCTTGTATCATAAGAATTGGTTCACATATAGCTTCATCCACTCTATCGAGATGAACAAACTTACCTCTAGAAGAGCAGAGAAGTTAGCTGATGTGCATAATGCCCTATGTCTTGAGCATAGGAAGACCCTTTGGTATTTGAATGCACCAATAGTAGGTTGTTGATCGAGAGGATGATGCACATACAGATGAGAAAGGGGCTTGATGAAGCACAACTCGGCTTGGTTGGTGTGCTATTCAGCATGACTAGAAATGCAACAACTAAATGCAAAGATTAGTAGGGCATTGCGTTGAGCAATGATGCTGATTTGTGATTTGACATGTTTTACATTTAGTTTGATTTGTGATTTGACATGTTTTACATTTAATTTGATTTTGTTTTGAATCTAGACTTGACTCCTTAACTTTTAGGTCTTATGGCATTTAAAAATATGAATCTTGATGTATAAGATTGAGAGTTCAAGCTTCACAATTTTGAGTTTTCATTTCAATATGGCAGTATTTCAGATCTTATTTAATATTTTTCCACTTGATGTATATATTCTAAATTTATATTAGTAATAGTTATCTTCTTGAAACTTGATAATTTACATCTTCTAGATTTCCAATTTTATAAATAGAATGAGAACTCAGAAATATAATTGTGATAATTATTTCCATATTTATAATTTATGATTTATTAGGTTACATTGTTATCAGGTATGTAGTGGTCTATTAGATTATAAAATTTCAATATTTATGTTTCAACTTGTATGTATTCCAAATTAATGATTTTTTGTATTTCAAGTGGGATCTCCTATGTTGAATAACATGACGTCCCCTTCAATGTTCCCTAACTTTTGGGGGATACTTCTACAGATGTTGCTCTCATGTTTCCCCTCTCTTCCGTCCCCAATCCCCAAAAACTTGGTGAAATATTGGATAAATTCACTTCATCCTCCTAGAACAAAAGAGAGACCTTGATAGCTAGAATTTACTAATAAAAATAACAATATATAAAGTGGCATATAAATGGCTAATAATTCGACTACAAGGGAAAATACTCAAAGATGCAAGGTACAAGAAAATTGCGGTGATAAAGTGGGAGTGATAAAGAAGTGTAGAAGCTAGGGGGGATGCCTGCCCATAAAAGGGAATGCAAAATATATGAGGATTTATAACTAAAATTTACTAATAAGAAGAACAATATATAAAACGTTTTAGAAATTAAGGCAAAAGGGATGAACTAAAAATGGAGGAGATGCTGGAATGATACAAGAAGTTTAGGCTACAAGGACAAATACTCAAAGATGCAAGGTAGATGAAAATGGATGTGACAGGAGAGAATGATAAAATGAAAATGGATGTGACAAAGGGGAATGATAAAGAAAGTGTAGGAGCTAAGGATGATAAAATAAAAATGGATGTGACAAAGGGGAATGATAAAGAAAGTGTAAAAGCTAAGGGCGACGCCTTCTCAGAGAGGAAAAAAATATATACAAGGATTCATACAATAAAGAAATGACTAGTAATAATGAAAGGAATACCATAGACTGAAACAAATGACTAAAGGGAAATATCAGAGCAACTAGTAAGAAATTAACAGTAACGAAGAATGCAAGTAGACTATGAATGGTTATTTTCAAGCTAGAATCTTCAACAGGCCAGAATGCTTCCAAGAAGACTATGAATGGTTATTTTCAAGCTAGAAACATCAACAGGCCAGAATGCTAACATCTTCAAGTAATGGTACATAATATGCATTTAGAAAAGGAAACATAAGTGATATGATTTCTTCATTTTTTCGTATTATAAAAAAGTCCAGAAGATACATGGTATGCTCAATTTTTTTCTTGTCATTAATGACTAGGGCATGGATAGGACATGGAGTCAAGAAGGAGACAATAACCAATCAAGAAACATCTCCTCAATTCACCTGGGAACCAAAGCTGCAAATTCAATTCAAAATCAGAATACAAGGAAAGACATGTTCAAACCTATCTAACAACACCATATATATGATTATACTCTGTGATATTTCTCCTGAGCCTCTATCCAACTACGTGGTGTCTTGAAAAGTATTTGGATGATTTGATATTAAAATTTTTGGAGTAGATACCTTACTGTGGATCTATCACGACAAGTTTTGGAGCAGATACCTTACTGTGGATCTATCATGACAAGTTTTGGAGCAGATGCCATGCAATAGTCAAAACATCACAAGAGTTATGAACTTTTAATATCCGTATAATTGATCAATCATGGACACGATAACAAAAACTATTAAATTGATATAATGTAAAGGTGATGTTTCCAAAGCTAATTAAGCAAGTGGATTATGCAGAGATGCCTGAAGGTTATATGTTACAGATCAGAGATTAAACAAGGAGGATATAAAACTTACTACAGTTAACCTAAAAACAACAGACAGAGATCTTGGTTCTTGTATAAATTTTACAATAGAGTAAACTAGTACAGAAATAAGACTATCTACAAAAAGACAGATGATGAATCAACCTCGAAAATTTTGATCCACAGAAAGCGAGAAGATTGAAAACTTTAAAGTAGTTCTAAGCTACTGAGAAAAATTGCACCAGAAGGCAGAAAATGAAGCAACAACTTACTCATCTCAAACTAGACCATTGCTCAATAGCTCGAAAAAAAAAGTTTCCCCTGCCTCTGGTATTGCTCAAAAGTCTCAGAAAAAACAGTTGCCACATTAAACACATCGATGCCACAAGAAATACTAAACAACAATTGCAGATTACGATAAGAAATTTGTCTAATTATTCAGAAGAATAAAGCTAGGAAAAAAAAAGATTGTTCCTCGAGTTCTTCATTATTACAATCCTCTATGAAGTAGCCAACAGTTCTATTGTCATCCTATGGTTTGGCAGTAAACTTCTCTTTTATCCAATCAAATGGCTGCAAAATTTAAAGAAGCAATTCAATTATAATGCCTTGATCAAAAGAAGCATAATTATACTCTACCAATTACTAAAAGCCAAAAAATTGAAATCCATGACATTAACATGTATTTGTAGCTAACAATTTACTTCATACGATTTTAAAACACAATGAGCGGTGCTCGTGAATTTAACATGCCTTTCAACGACTGCAGGAAGCATTCAAAATTAACAAACACATGGATAAATGTTCAAGGTTGAGGGCAATCCAAGTTCCTAAATTTCTCTCTCAGAAAAACTTAGAATTCAACAAAATCAACAAAATTAAATCTCATATCTTGAAAACAAAGATATTCAATTTCAGGTAAATAAAGCCAGGTCAATTCCTTTCAATGTGGATTTGAGATATGAATATTACCAATGTATGCATACATGTTCAAGGTTGAGGGCAATCCAAATTCATAAATTTCTCTGAGAAAAATTTAGAATCCAATAATATCAACAAAACTAAATCTCATATCATGTAAACAAGATATTCACTTTCAGTTAAAGAAAGCCAGGCCACTTCCATTCAATGTGGATTTAAGAGATCAAGATTACCATACTTGCCTCTTCAAACTAAAACATAACTGAAAAATCAATTTCCAGTTGCGGAGTCTCAGAATAACATATGTGCTTGGAAATTCTTTAGGAGAGCACAACCCATTCACCAGGACCTCTGGGTAAACAACCAAGTGCTTGACAGTTCTTTAGGAGAGCAACCTGATTACATGCTGTATGTTTCTCTGGCTGTTCATTCCTCTCAAGGATGGTGATTCCTCCCTCCAAAAATAATATATTTTTCTTGGAGGAAAACACACTGTCTTCAGTGGGTATAAAAATATGTTTGGTCTTTCTTTCTTTTAGCATCTGCTGACAAGTGTTGAAATGGTTCGCCCCAACACCAACAAACACTTGGAATTGAGCTGGCAAGGCCCAAAATACCATAGTAAATATTTTTGCAATCATTCCAAAAATCATCATCCAGAATCATACCCTCTTTCCTTGTGTTGTTTTGGACGACTATACTTTAGACCAATCATTGCTGGCAATAACAGATTGTGTCCACCAACACCTAATAACCAAAAGAAGTCTTTCATCTTACCACTTTAATCATTACTCTCAAAAAGTGGTATGCCCTTATAAGATCCCCAAAAAATGTTTATTACGAATCTTTGTCTGAAATATGTTTAACTGTCCATGATAATAAAGCGCAACCCTCACCTAGATTTGTTTAAGGTCTTCCATTAACCCTGGCACTTTTTAGACCCTGGTTTTCCTGATATATTTTTAAAATGGGGGTAAATATCCAGCCATTCATGATAATATTACACCCTATACTCACCCAAGGGATGCCAATAATTAACAATAACAATAACAATAATTCTACTAGGCATAGTAAACTCAATAATTGTTTTATTATTCAACATTAACAATAATTCTACTAGGCATTTTAAACTCAACAATTGTTTATCTATCTCCTTCCTATTCTGTATGCTATGCTTGTTAACCACATTTCGATCTGAAAACTTCTCTATACTAGAATATCCCCTTATATAACCAACAGACTCGTGTTTCATTGGAAATTGGGAGGAATCTAAAGTGTAAAATTTCGGAGTTTCTTAGCATATGCACTATTAAATGGCGCGTAGTCACTTGAAAACTTTTCACAAGTAAAATTTATATGGCCTATCCCAGTTACCAATAATGACCAAAACATGTCGGTGAACTTGACTATAACCACCAAAACAAGGTTTATCATTAAGACTGCACACCCAGTTCTGGGAACCACCAATGTTTTTTTCTTTTTTCCTTTTGTGCATTTCTTAGCATATTGGATTGAATAGTTTATAGCCAAGTTCCCTAGGGATCTCTTGTGGTGACCTTATTTTAGACAAGGCAGACTAAGATTCCTCCTTCATTTTTTATTATTATGCTAGGAAGGCGTATGTACATTGAAGATTATCCCATGTGATTAGCTTAACCAGTAGTCACCAATATTGTTGTGCATTTGGCTAGTTCAGTGCCAGCAGGTACCCTGTTCAAATCTCCTAGGTTAGGTGCACTAGTCTATGCTGGTAGGTTTACTAGGGATGCCATCCACATATGTGTAGAAGCATCCCTTTGGCTTTCGTGAAAAAACATACATTGAATATTATAGAATGGAAAACAACCTGCTGCTCAAAATGATAAAAGTTCCAAAACCTTCAAAATGCTCAGAAAAATTCAAAATAACCTACCAACAACTTGATAGTTGAAACTTCATAGCCCCGAAGTTGCCTCAATCTCTGTCTCTACCAGTTAAATTTCTTCAAAGTTCCAATATATATAATTGAGACTTCATAGACCTGAAGTTTCCATCCACATATGTGTAGAAGCATCCCTTTGGTTTTCTTGAAAAAACATACATTGAAGATTATAGAATGGAAAACAGCCTGCTGCTCAAAATGATAAAAGTTCCAAAACCTTCAAAATGCTTAGAAAAATTCAAAATAACCTACCAACAACTTGATAGTTGAGACTTCATAGACCTGAAGTTGCCTCAATCTCTGTCTCTACAAGTTAAATTTCTTCAAAGTTCCAATATATATAATTCTCAAATCTTCACTTTGCCCACTTCAGGCTACAACCTAGCTGAAATACTTTTTCTTCAATGTTTTCAACTTCGTTTTCAAGACATTCTATCAAAAATAATGCTCTCTACAGTCAGGTATTACGAGACCTAGTCTTTAACACATATAAGTGTGCTCATCTTGAGATATTCAAAACCATTTTGCTTTAGGGGATTATGTGATACAACTAATCTACTCCATTGCAGCAAGATTCAAATTCGAATATGAATTGGGTATGAAAGAAATTCATAACAAAAAAATCCAATACAGCTCCAATATGGAAGTATACATTTTGATCTCATAGATACAAAAATATTTGAATATGCATTTTGTTCTAAATTTTAGAATAATTTCAGCCCCGGGAATGCCCAATAAATCATAAAATATAATTCTTTCCTTGAAAATTTGGCGACTTAATTTAAATTATATTTACAAGTGTCTAATATATTTTTAAAATATTTTTGGGATTTTGGGCTATTTTTTGGTAAGTGTATGGATCAGTAGGTATCAATTACATAAGGTATATTATCAAAGACAATAAAAAGTAAGCTATGCAGACCATATCCACACTGTATGGAAATTACGCTTTTTTCCTACTGTTACACTGCACCTATACCTAGTGCACCTTCAGGTGTACCCCACGGAAAGAGGGTTAATTTTTTCAACTAGGAGGGGTGTTATCTAGCAATGGTGATCATGGTTGGGCCCTTTGGTCATCCTTTATGGGTACTGTGGCTTAATGACACTGTTGAATACCTTTTATTGGGATTTTTAACCTCGGGGTTTGTATTTGGGGCCCCTAAGTGTTGACCACTGGGCCTCATGGCTCCATATACTGTTTACGAGCTCGGGTGGCCTCTGCCTCAACTACGAGACACTCGTCTTCATTCGCAGCCACTTTAGACACCCTCCTATCCCTTCAATCAATAAACACCTACTCTCCCTGGCCTTATCTCCTCAAAGGAAAGACACCCTCCATGCCAGTCCTTTTCATGCTTTGAGGAGGGTGTTGAGGGATTTTACAACATTCTAGGGGTTAGATTGGGTATAACGCCCTCCCTCTAGCTCATTTGAGCCTTTTCATTCAGAGTGATTCGCTTATTTGAGCATGTTTTGGCACCTGGGGGTACAAATACCCCAGGTAGCCTACCTTGAGCCTACCTTAGGCTATATTTTATTATTATTTTCTCTTAATTTTCAATTGACATTTTATAGTTTCAAGTTGACTTATTTTAAGGCATGTAGGCCTGGATATTTTGTAAAAAGTGAGTGTGAGATCATATAAATAGATATACTCACTTTCATTTTAAGGAAAAACTTATGGGATAATACACTATGCACTTGTTTTACCATTGTTAGGGCTTTTTGGAGAGATGTGCCCTTCTTGAGGAGATTTTTGTGGGTTAATGCAAGTTTTTTTCTAGTGATTCTTTGGTGAAACTCTTTGCTTGGTGATGTTTTGATTTGTTGGTTGAACATGAGCACAAGGAGGTCGGGCTTATTATCTCTTGGTTTGAATGGTGGTTGATGATGCATGTTCAAGTCTAAGTGGTAGCCGTAGTGCTGCACTTTTTCCTAGGATTGGCCATTACAATCCTTGTGAGGGTTCTCTAGGGTTTTCTCCTTAGTTTTCCTAGGCTAGTTGTTTGACCTGGGAACTCTTCCTCTTTAGGTTACCCATCCTCCCTAGAAGCCCTAGGTTGAGGTAGGGATTTTGCTAGGGTTAATTCCTTTTGTTTGCACACATTCTCTTTTCCCAAACCTATTCAATAGGGTTAGATAGATTGCATTTTACATGGTAGATTAGGGTAATTTTAGGTCGGCATTTTTATGTTGAAAACCCTAAAAACCAAAAAAAAAAAAAAAATTGCATTTTTTGGCCTCCCTAAAATTTCGGCCTCCTTCCCTAAAAATTCAGCCTAGCCTCTAAAGCCCTAGAAACCCTGAGATAGAATTATAGGGAACCCTAAAAATATAAAAATTCGATAAACTTAATTTTTGCCTTAAAAAAGGGCCCTAAAACAGTCCCAATCTTCCTCTAAAACCATAAAGGCCTTCCCATAACCATCACTGTCCTCTCTAAGGCCTCTCACCACCTTCGTTAGTACTTTCCACTACCTCCCTGCCCTAGAAACTGCCCTTAGACTGCTACAAAACCATCGTTGCTACCTCTTCTAACCTCAGGGGTCTTTCCTTTTCCATTTGCTGCTATCCTAAGCGTTTCCCTACCCACTACCTTTTATGACAGACTTAAGGATGCTCCTCCCTTCAATATGTGGCTGCTACCCCTACCTTTGGGCTGCCCTTACAATGGCAGCCCTCCCCTTTTCCATTGTATACTCTCCTTGACCTACACAGCAGCACACAAAGGGTTAGTCTCCTAAGAACCTAATTGCAACAAGTAAGTGGACTATACTCATCTTTGCATTATCATACTCACATTTTGCAACATGGTTCCAAGTTGGTGAAATTGTGTGGTTAGTACCTAGATACATTACCTATTGAATGCTAAATTTATGTTGCTAAGCCACACTTATATTGTTGTTAGCTAATGTTGTTTGTAGAAATCAAAGAGTTCATTATCACAGGGAAACCAACATTTTGGACTACAATATAAATGAGTCCAACATCGGGGTAGATACTCAATAATGTTGCTATAAATAGATTTCCGATTGGATATTGTTGTACATGTTGCATATTCACACATAAAAGATCAATCTTAACACACAATTGCTTCTGCATATTGTTTATGATTCAATGTTAATGTATACAAGCAACTTGTCTTCATACTGATATATTAATGTGTTAAAACATGGTCCTTGCCGTAACACTTGAGTAAAGGACCAAAATACTACTATACTCCTGCTATATACTTACTTTTGTTCATTATTTTCACATGACCAATGCTGTTATAAAATGCTGAGTGTGATGTGAGGACTAAATACATACATGTTGTACTTGGATCACCGATGTCATAACTATCAACTTCATGCTTGTACCATTGTATTTGTGTTTTTGGACAATGATAAATACTTGATCACTAATTGCACTTAAGTTTTGTTGGTAACATTGTGGAATAAGTCCCATGGAGGCAGGTGCGAGAGGGGTCATCCTTGACCTTGGAGGACAAATTGTGAAGACTTTTGCTTGGGGCCTCGGAACTAAGACAAACAAGAAGGAGGAATGGCTGGCGCTCCTTCAGGCCTAGAAATGATAAACCAGGAATCCTTCTAAATTCATCTCATCTTTGGGGACTCTCATCAAGTCATCCTAAAGATGCGTTCGAGCTACTTCGCAGGATCCATGAATTACAAAAAATTCTATGACAGGATATCCCACCTAAATCTCCCCTCTCGCGTCACCTTTATCACATCCTCAGATCGAATATTGCACTCATCAATCGCTTGGAAAACAAAGGGGCCTCCCTACCTCAAGGTTCTATGCTTTATAATGACTAAGGGGTCATTCACAAGTCCATTCCCTAAGCCTCTCTCCCCCTCATGGACTCACCCCTTCCCTCCTCCATGGGTCACGTCGTCTCATCCCGCGCCTCTCTCCTTGTCCAGCTTAGTGGCCTCTCTCTTAACGTGTGGCCTCCTTCCCTATTGTGCCTTTACTACCCCTCCTTCATCATTGTGCGAGCCAAATCCTCCCACACATGCACCATGGCTCTTTACCTTCACTTGAAGGCCTCTCCCCATATGTCGCTTTCACATTCAAAGCATGTCATCGAAGGCACTAAGCTCTCTCTCACAAGTTTTTCAGTTGAATTTTTTGCGTCTATTATTGAAAGGTCTGCTTCTAACAGCATCTTTCCCATTGTCGAAGGTTTAGCTGCTACCAACATCTCGCACAGTGCCGAAGTTTTTGCTGCCAAAAGCAGTACACCCCTCATCGACACCCACTCCTTTTCAACTCCGTCAACGACCAAGACTTCTGCTCTTCAGGGTTTGACCTCGATTATTTCTTCTCAATTCGCAGTCCTTTCAATGGCACACAAAGGTTCAGGTTCGGGTTATTCTACCCTTAAGGCAGGACAAAAGAACCTCAAAAAAAAATTTGCAGGCTTTCAAATTTCGTTGCAGTTGACATCGAGGACAACAGGAATATGGATTTTGATGTAAAGAACTTGGTTTCTGACATGAGGTTCTTGTCCAACCAGATTGGATACCATGACTCTCGCATAGAAAACCATGATAGAGATATTAAAGATCTGATGGGCACGGTAGACATTAACAGGGAAGAATTGCAAAAGCTCGTCCAGATGAATCAATGCAACCATTGTCAATACTACCCCAGTGAAGCAACTCAGCCAATAGAGGACATTTTAGTCACCTAGTTTGTGGAGTTCCCAGGAAAACCAAAATAATCCCTTCTACTATGCTGATGTTTTTTTGTATAATTTTGAACCATCAGTTTGTTTGCATTTACTCCTCTTTATTAATAGTGCATAGCAGGAAATTTCATGCTAGATTTAGAGGGATATCAACTCGGATAGTAGCTTATGCTGACCTTTCTCAACTTCCATATTTCAATTTTTAACTTTTTTACTTGCTATGTTTTGGATGGTTGTGCACAACCCTTTTTAATATATACATATTTTACTATTTTTGTCAAGAAAAAAACATTGTGGAATAAGTCTAACATTTGGGAGGATATATCGCGGCTATGACAAGTATACTAGTATACTCCCTATACACACATAACGCTTTGCATTAACTCCATAAGGAATTGACTGCTAACATCCTCGATAGAGAATATTTTTGGTGTTTTAGTGTCTTTCCATAGGTATCATAGGGCTCTCCCCTAAGAGGGTTAGGCTTCCGAAGCAATTGGGAGAAGTTGACTAAGGTGATAGTGGTCACCTCATCCTCACATGCTTACTGGTGGATTGGACTTCCATTTCAACCGTTAACATTTTGGCACCGTTGTCAGCGACCTCAAATTCATTGAGGTGATTTATCCGGGCAAGAACAACATTTTGGTAAGTCTTGAAGTCCTTGATGGTATATGATTGCATGTATTTTCTAGAAAGGACTAACTTGCAGGCTTATCTGGTGACTCCATAAAGAACTCATCCCCACCCATCAATCATGTACGCCTGAATCATGTACACCCTTTTTTTGTTTAGTACTTTGGTGAGATTTGTTTAACTAATCTAGAAAGTCTCTCCTAACGAATCCATTTGAAGAAAAATAAAAGAAGTACTCTATAAAGATAAGGAAGCCTGATGATATGGCATCCAATTATGAATTGTGGATAACATATTGGACTTTTCATGCATTCCAGGATTTCCACACAAGTATGTCGTTCAAGATGGTGGGAAGGCACTTTTCCCATTATTCCAGCAGAATAAGTACCATGCAACAACACATTCGTTGGCATTCATGCAATTCCTCTGGGCAAGCAACATCATACACGAAGACATTGAAATGAGGCTCTTTCTCCTATCTCTTCACTTAGAAGACAACCTGTCTATCAGGAATTGGTATGAAGGTTTTCCTTGCAAAATATTTTCTTCATTCAACTAGTTCATTGATGCATTCATCATGGATTGGGATTATGGTATCGGAGAACAAGAAAGAAAGGCCATGATTGACAGTATATGGGAAGCAACATTGGGAAACATCCAGATACAAGATGATTTGAGTGAAGAAATCAAAGATGACATTCCATTTGAATTTAAACATCCCGATAATCCGACTGCTACCGAAATGGAAATAGGTTTCGCTCCTCTTGATTTATCAAAGTTCCCAGGATATTCAGATGAGCTACCAGAGGCATTTTGGCATGCCTTCAAGGGTGATCATGATAATGCCACACATCATGTGGAATGGTTTGACTTTGGCTTTAGAATATGGTATTAAAAGAAGAGGAAGATGTTTACATGTGATCATTTTCCCTTCATCTAGAAGGAAAGGCTCTGGCTTGGTTTGTACGCCTAGAAAAAGGAACGATAGATCATCATTTGCAGAATTGGTGGAAACATTCTGTAGCCATTGGGATTCATGTCAAGCATGCAAGGGACTTTTTTAGTAAGTAAACCCAAAACAAGGATCAGGTCAAAGCAACCATTGCTCAAGGTCTAAATGATGATATCTCAAGCATGATAGATGAATCTTCCCAAACAGACGAATATGATGACGGTCCTATATATGAAGATCTAGAAGTCCTAGCCAAAGAAGCTGAAGAAGAGAAGGATAGGGAAAGTTCTCACTTCCAACATACAACGATTCTTTATGACATCAAATCTATGGGAACATAATGACAGGAATTCTGAGGACGATGGTTACTGGACATTTATGGGTCCACCTTTCTATGATTCCTCGAGACCAGGTAGCATTGTCTTCATATGTTGCATCAAGGAAGAACATCTTGATGAAGTTACTCAGTTTCAGCTAGAATTTGACACTATTTGGGATGAAGAGCTTTATCTGTCTTATTCAGATATCACGATCAAAAGTGTTTTTCCTTATTCCCAAAGAGGTGGATAATTTTAACCATCACTTGCTTCAAAGCTCTCTTGTTCCAACTACTGGGATTACCTATTTCTTCTTCCCTATTATGACTAATAGTAGAATGAATCGGCCTAGAGCTATGGTAGATAATCAAGATGACAGCGTAGACCCATCAAACACTTCCCCTTTACATGGAAATTGCTCGGCATCTGTCCCATTCTAGTGGACTAGTTCATGGTGTATTACCAAATGTTTCAATAAGGCTCATATTAATCCCACCAAGGCTCAAAATTCCCCAACACCATGTTCACCCCTCATGAGATGGTACCCCATGCAAGAATTTTGTTTATTATGGTTCGAGCCATGTGTAGGCTGTGGGTGATTTTGGCGAAATAGATACCCCCCACTTGTGGTTTCTTAGATACAATTTGATTGAATCTCTATTGCACTGGCACAATTGAGGTAAAATGGGGATCATCAAAACTCAGATGTAAACCTAGTCATGTGCCCTGAATGAATATCCAAAGTCTTGAAAAGAAGGTAGGGTTGGAAGATGCTCCTTTGCAACTATGTCAATCACAGAGCTCCTTTGGGTAAGGAGTCACAGTACATCATGAACCTATAAACCCTTGGTGTCACCTCGATTGTGATTAAAGCTAAAGGGACCTTTGTTGCTCAAAGTATCTTCAAGGCCAGGGAGGTTGTTCATCCTTTTTCTAAATTGGAAAGGATCCAGATGAACATTTGGAATCTCTGTCAACAATCGCTCAATAAGGTCACCACTTATCCTCTTAAATGAAGACAAGACCATGGCCAAGTTTCCTTGGTTCTCGACCTTTAAATTCTTTAAAAAAATAATTAACATTGATCAATACCTCTTCACTTCTCCAATAACAAACAAATGGTGCAACAATGCTTCATTAGGCCCAAGCAAATGGAAATTCCTATTGTCAAGAGAATACAATTGTATGTGCTAATAGCTCTTTGCAAACATCCATACATGTCCAAAAGGTGGAGATAGGCATGGTGTATTGATGCCAAGTCCTAAAGTATTGGGGAACCCGAAAGGGGCACCATGCACCACAAATAGGGAGCCTCCTACTAACTTGGTTACCCCAATCTATTCGTTCATTACAAACTCATCATAGAAAAGAAAGGCCAAGATACAAAGTTGGTAGAGTCACGTGAGAGATTAGAGAGCATCACCACAAATCAACTCGATGTAGCCTTCCAACATCGCTATTGAATAATAACTTTCTAACCTTTGCATTCCCAAAATTGCTATGTCTTAATGGCATCATTTTTTAGACTAAATATTTTTGTTATTTGGCCAAGTGGCTCTATGAGGATATTTGAGATTTAAATGATTATGGCCAAGTGGCTCTATGAGTTTGCATGCATCAAATAATCTATGCTTAATGACAAATTACTTGTCTTTGGTTATGAACCAATGCAAAGTATGGCAGCAAGTGACAACCTTGTCTTCCCAATACAATGGTTGTAACTAGAAAACCAGTTTCCCAAACCTGCACTAAAAGAATGCCGAGAACAAGGAAGAACCATTCACATATACAGTTCAATAATTATATTGAACTCTTCATCTGTGTGAAGAAAGACTGTTATAACTATGAATGCCTGTAACAAAAATTCTACTGCTGGAACAAAATCATTGTCTAAAAAAATCAATGCAACAACCTCAACAATACAAAGGAATTAAAACAACAAAGAAGTAGTACCATCAGTAAGGCAGTACAAAAATCTCAACATTTTAAAACAATTCCCATTTAGAGCCTTGAAAAGAAGTCGTGCCGTACAATAAATTTCATCATGGCAGAACAACACAAACCTACCTATTTCATGCCACCATAAAATTCAGAAGTTTAGGTGTAACATGCCCATGTCTATTAATGTGTTTTAGAGGCTTCAATCCTTCTTGCTCTCTAATTCTTGGTAGCAGACAATTTCACTTTTAGGATTGATCTTGTCTTATTCCATTCTCTCTCTAACAACTAATTCAATTATCTCTCTAACTAGTTAAGGGGGTATGTCTTGTGGTGCTTGAGACAAAGCATAGTGGAGAGTCAATGACACAATTGGTCATTGAACAATACACTATTGAATTTTCTTAGGGTTGTAGTAATCTCAAGAGTTTTTTCATTGCAGGATAACATAATGCAAAATCACTTATAAGTTATGAGTGACCATCCAATCCCTAGCCTTCATTCGGTTTTCCTGCAATAAATACTAGGCTATAGGGATGGGCCCTAAAGCATGCATAAACTTAAGAACTTAAAATTTAGGTGGTCAACATTCTTGATACCATAAATGTATATTATTCGCACATGGATAAAAGGATCTAACTTTCCTTCATATAATTTTAGAGATAAAATTTTGTCTGTGTTTCCAAGGTGAATCTTGACACTAAAATTTTGGGGGAAGGATGAATTTGTGTAGAGAATTGTTGGTTTAACTATATCCCAAGTAATCAAGTATTCTTTGTGGGTTTCCCATCAATGAGAAAGGGTTTCCTATAACACTACATCCAGGGCTAGAACTCATTTCTCCTTCACAATATTGAATTCCATTTCATTGAGGAAATTTTCTACATCCCTTATCCCATCATAAGCTGGGGGGTCCCGTAACTTAGGCCAATCCAATGGACACTTTTAATTTATACAAACCTCTTGGTAGATAATATGGGAATGGCCCTTTCATTGGTATATAGGTTCCTCTAAGTCAATGTCCAAGGAATTCATACTACTCCAACTACCCCACCCATATGTTGTTGGGTTAACATACTCCTACCTCTTACTTATAGTCAAAGTGTAATGATTATTCAGTATCTATCTTCAGTTGAATCCTCCATGGGCTCAATGTATCTTGATCCTTGGTAGGGGATACTTCACCTGAAGTACATTCTAAAAAAATCATATAGCACTATAAATCCATACCTATCAAGGCACTTTCGAACTCAATAATATTATTGGCGTCTATAGTCCGCTTAGCCCACCAAATGGATTAAAAAAACATTTTTTATGCATATTAATCACCTCTACATGAAAATTCAAGCAACCTAAAGGGGGATCCTACCTAAGCTCCAAACATTCCACAAAGTGAATATCCTACAAGAACAAATCCCTTAGGCTCAAATTGTGCTACATATTCTAACTAGAGAAATAAGAGAAACTAGAACCTGTTTGGTTGACTTTGGAATATATCCAACAATGACTACTAGTCTATCCACTACTTATTCCTATCTAGTCACTACTAGGAAATAAATTAGAAATAGCAAGAGTAATAGTTGATACATTATGCATTAATTATAGTAGGGGTTGGATGAGAACTAAGTTGGTTTCATGGTTTTAGGGTAATAATGCTTCTAGTTGGCGGGTCTCCCATCATTAATCATCTAACTTGTGGTTGCAAGTACAACTTATTTGATCTTGGAGTTCTATGGATATGTGGGATGACATAAAAATTCTTATGAAGGTAGGTTCATCTAATCAATCTAGATTCTTGCATCTATTTGTAACCTTATTTGCATCAATTCTCCATACTCTACCAACCTCCTCTCACCATGGTCTCTTACACTAGGACTTACTTCCCTAAGAAAATCTCTCTTCCATAACCATGAGTTGGCCATCTCTCCTCGTCTCTTCAACTTTCATAACCCTTCTAACTTACTCTTGATACTATGTTCACTACTAATCTCTTTCTGCAACTACTCACTTATTGCCTAAATGCCTTCATCTGATTCATCCACTATCTATTTGTGATTGCTTCCCTCCTTAGAACTCATTCATCCCTTGTGTTGTTCTCCCCCGTGGATCCTTGAGAACACTAACTTTGTTTCCTCACCAAGAACATCCCCATCACCCTCAGTGCAAGATATTCACATGTCCAAACCAACCAAATGAAAAGGTATCAATCCTACCGAACCAACAACATCTTGATCCAGAGAGATTTATTTCAAAAATATCCACAAGACTCCCCTTCAAAACTCTTCCTAGGATTTTTAAAAACACTTACAAACTTCTGTAGGAAACTCTACAAAGTACCTTCCCATGCATTTGTCAATTGGACCAATAATATAAGCATCCACTCAATGGAGTGCATTGATATTTGGAGTAGCTTAGTTGATTACCCACTTCTAACTCTTTTCAAAATTTGAGTCTTCCTCTATTTGCTTCAACAACTTAAGTAGGCCTATCAGTACTAGAACACCTCATAATCTTGAAAGTTCATACAAGACACATTCTCTGCACCTCTCTAACTTCCATCCTCATAGCTTCGCTTCTTAAGCAATAAATTTCTCAACCTAATTCTCAAACCAGTCTTGAATCATGCTCTTTGAGAACCATTCTCTCATCCTCCAAAGACCCTCTTTTGAAGCACAATACCAATAATCAAACCATTTGTTGGTGCAAAATGGAGACCAAGGTTCTTAGATTTGTCCAACAAAGGGTCCCCTTGTACTCTTAAGTGATGTCATTTGCAATCCCCATAAGGATAAGGTCACAACTGAAGCAATGCCAAGACTTAAGGATAAAGAGGGAGTTTGCATAACAATAAAACGTAGTCACATGTTATCAAAAGTTAGTACAATTATTCAATCTCTTAAAAACCCTAGTGAGCGAAAACCAAGAAAACTCTAGCCACCACCAAATATCTCTAATAAGAAAGCAACAATACAAGAAAGTCCTCCTTGGATTCAACACTAGTCTCCCACAAGTGTCCAAGACATCTACTTTCCTCCTTCTCAATCATTCACCTCTAGGGTAAAACCTAGCTTCTTTGCCTCCTTACATTAAAATATTATCCCTAGAACTAACTTGAACTTCTCCAAGAACCCTAGAACTCAATAAAAAGATAAGATACAATGATCCTTACACAAAAGAGAGAGAGAGAGAGAGAGAGAGAGAGAGAGAGAGAGAGAGAGAGACTAATGTGTTAATCTCCTCACATCTCAAATAAATGATGATGAATGAACAGTAAGTGAAAAGACTCAATCCTTCCTCTACTTATATGAGAGGTAAGGGAGGTTTACATTGAAATCCTAACCCCAGAAATTCATTCAACTTATCCAAGAACCATAGAACTCAATACAAAGAGATGATACCATGAACATTACAAGAGAGTGAGAGTGAGAGAGAGAGAGAGAGACTAGTGTGCTAATATCCTTGCATCTCAAACACATGATAATGAAGGAATAGTAAGTGAAAGGACTCTCTCCTTTCTCTACTTATATGGGAGGTAAGGGAGGCCAACAATATAAAGTGATCCTAAACCCTTAAAAGCAACCTACCTCTAACAAGTAGGTCCACACACATGAAGAACTATACTAAAAAAGGACACATGTCAATCTCCAAGGAGATGTTATTAACAAGCAAAGGCTTCAAAGCATGAATGCTCAATTGGATGTGTCCAATGCTCCTCCTACATAAACCTTGAAGCCTCCAACACTCCTCCAAGTAAATGTGCTTCTCAAGGTCCGCTACACCTACATGATCACTTCCTCAACCCAAGTATCCTCAAGTTAAGTAAAAGCCTCCATGCAAGTAACGAAATGTGCACATGCTATATAGGGTTCATCCATGGCAGATGCCACGCTATGAAACCGGATTTGTCAAAAGGGCCTGCATGTCCCGTGTCCACGTGTCGGACACAGACACGCTGACAAAACGTGTCCGACACGTCTTTACAGCGTGTCCTGTTTTCGGACACGCGTGTCTGAGGACTGTCAGTGCGTGTCCAGAAAACATGACACTTTTTCCACTAAAAACATGCCCAGAATTGCTTTAAATAAAAAATTTCACTTTCTTTTTATCATTTGCAAGTGTGGAGAGGGTTCTAAAGTGTGTTTGGTGTGCAGGTGAAGAAGATTTGAAGGATTTAAATGTGTAATTACTAATGTTAAATGTGCATTGATTTTGATTTCTATTGAATATTTGTAAAAATTTGGATCTATATGTCTATAATTTTAATATATATAATATTTATATATATATATATATATATATATATATATATATAACGTGTCCAACGTGTCCTGATTCCGGGGGTCACCGTGCTCGTGTCGGACACTTGAATCCCCGTGTCCTTCCCGTCTCATGTCCCTCATGTGTCAGGTGACTTAGATGCCACGTAATAGTCAAAACATCACAAGAGCTATGAACTTTCAATCAAAAGAATAAAGCTAGGAAAAAATGAAGAAGCAAATGATTGTTCCTCAAGTTCTCCATTATTACAACCCTCTATGAAGTAGCCAACAGTTCTATGTTTGCTAGTCATCCTATGGTTTGGTAGTAGGCTGCTCTTTTATCCAATCAAATTGCTGCAAGGTTTAAAGAAGCAATTCAATTATAATGCCTTGATCAAAATAAGCATAATTATATTCTACCAATTACTAAAAGCCAAAAAGTTGATATCCACGAGATTAACATGTATTCGCAGCTAACAATTCACTTCATACATTTTTTAAACACAATGAATGGTGCTTGTGAATTTAACATGTTTTTCAACGACTGCAGGAAACATTCAAATCTAACAAATATGAATACATGTTCAAGGTTAAGAACAATCCAAGTTCATAAATTTCTCTCTCAGAAAAAATCAGAATCCAATAATATCAACAAAATTAAATCTCATATCTTGAAAACAAAGATATTCACTTTCAGGTACAGAAAGACAGGTCACTTCCTTTCAATGTGGATTTAAGATATCGATATTACAAATGCATGCATACATGTTCAAGGTTGAAGGCAATCCAAGTTCATAAATTTCGCCGAGGAAAAGTCAAATCCAATAATATCAACAAAATTAAATCTCATATTGAAAACAAGAGATTCACTTTCAGACTTTCAGGTAAGGAAAGCCAGGCCACTTCCATTCAATGTGGATTTAAGAAATCAATATTACCATACTTGTCTCTTCAAAGTTCAAACTAAAATATAACTGGCAAATCACTTTCCAGCTGCAGAGTCTCGAAACAACATTTGTGCTTGGCAGTTCTTTAGGAGAGCACAACCCATCCACCAACACCTCTGGGTAAACAACCAAGTGCTTGAAGGTTCTTTAGGAGAGAAACCTGATTACATGTTGTATCTTCAACATCTTTAGTTTGCATGTTTCTTTGGCTTTTCATTTCTCTCAAGGACGGTGATTCCTCACTCCAAAAATAATATTTTTTTCTTGGAGGCAACCATACTGTCTTTAGTGGGTATAAAATCTGTCTGGTCTTTCTTTCTTTTAGCATCTGCTGCCAAGTGTTGAAATGGTTAGCCCCAACACCAACAAACACTCGGAATTGAGCTAGCAAGGCCCAACCATTCATGATAATATTACACCCTGTACTCTCCCAAGGGGTGCCAAAAACTACTACTAGATGACATATAGATCCCTTCTTAGATCTATATTCCTCCGAGGCTAGCATTTTTGGACCAGCCATGTTAGTAATTTTGTTGGTTTTTGAGGTCTCTTTGCTTTTGCAGATGATCTCTCTATTCGCAGCCTCCCTCCATACAGACTCTCCATAGCCCCCCACTCATCTCCTCAACCTTAAGCAGGAGTTAAGACAATTATTAAGCATAACACCTACAAGATCTCCATCCATATGTTTTGGACTGCATTGTCTAAGCCTCTAAATGCAAAGTGGGCATTCTACTTTGGGCATTTCCATTTTCTAATGGTCTCATCATTCATATGGGCATAGTTTTCCTCTTGGCCATCTTAGGTTATGTTCTCACTAGCTGAGAGTAGATATTAAGCATCACATGTTCAACGTGAGGAACACACTACAGGATTTTCTATTTATAGAAAAGGAAGAAGGAATATTTTATCTTTGTATGGTCAACTTATAATGAGATTGGAGGGAGATATTACTGCCATTTCAGAGACTGTAGAGGATGCACGGGGGATTCACTTGTTGAGCTATATCCTATCACGTCAGTTCATATTGTGGGTTTTAAAATTATCAAAAATTGAACCAATATATTGCAGGTACTGGGGGGATGAGGGGTTTAAGGTGGGGGTGGGTAGGGTGGTTTATAAGGATTGAGGTATAAAAAGGGTTGAGGAGGAGGTTTTAAGTATTGGGAGGGGGTTTCAACAAAAATAGTTTGGGTCAATATCTCTGGAAATTAAGGGTATTCTTTAATATCCCATGATCGCACGTGCTATGTGAGAGGTTCACTAAGTGAAGTCCCCGTGAGAGGATGTTTATCTGTCTTATTCAGATATCTCGTCAAAAGTGTTTTGCCTTGTTCCCAGAGAGGTGGATAAATTTAACCATCACCTGCTACAAAGCTCTCCTGTTCCAACTACTGGGATCACCTATTTCTTCCCTATTATGACTAATAGTAGAATGAATCATCCTGAAGCTATGGTAGATAATCAAGATGACAGTGTAGACCCACCAAACACTTCCCCTTTACCTGGCAGTTGCTTGAAATCTATCCCATTCTAGTGGACTAGTTCATGGTGTATTATTAGATGTTCCAATAAAGCTCATATTCCTCCCACCAAGGCTCCAAATTCCCCAGCAGCATGTTCACCCCTTATGGTATGGTATCATGTGCAAGTAGTTTGTTTATTATGGTTTGATCCATGTGTAGGCCTTGGGTGACTTTGGCAAAATAAATACCTCCAGCTTGTGGTTTCTTAGATACAGGTTGATGAAATCTCTATTGCACTGCCACAATTGGGGTGAAATGGGGATCATCAAAACTCATATGTAAACCTAGTCATGTGCCGTGAATAAGTTATCAAAGTCTTGGAAAGAAGGGAGGGTTGGATGAGGCTCCTTTGTAACTATGTCAATCACAGAGCTCCTTTGGGTAAGGAGTCATCGTAGGTCATGAACCTATAAACCCTTGTTGTCACCCCAATTGTGATTAAAGCTAAAGGGACCTCTGTTGCTCAAAGTATCTGCAAGGCCTGGGAGGTTTTTTAGCCTTTTCTAAATTGGAAAGGACCAAGATTCACATTTGGCATGTCTATCAACAATCTCTCAATAAGGTTATCACCTATCCTCTTAAATGAACGCAAGACTGTGGCCAAGTTTCTTTGGTTCTTAGCCTTGAGATTCTTAGGCCTTTTCTAAATTGGAAAGGACCAAGATTCACACTTGGCATGTCTATCAGCAATCGCTCAATAAGGTTATCACCTATCCTCTTAAATGAACGCAAGACTGTGGTAAGTTACTTTGGTTCTCAGCCTTGAGATTCTTTAAAAATATAAGTAACATTGTTCAATACCTCTTCCATTCTCAATTAACAAAAAAATTGTGCAACAATGTTTTATTAGACCCAAGCATATGGAAATTCTTATTGTGCAAAGAATACACTTGTATGTGCTAATATTTCATTGCAAATGACCATCCATGCCCAAAAGGTGGGGCTAGGCACAGTACACCATGCATCTATTGGTCCTAGAATATTGGGAAGGGGCACCATGCATCACAAATAGGTATCCTCCTACTAACTTTATCTCCCCTTCTATTCGTTCTTGACAAACTCATCGTAGCAAAGGAAGCCCAAGATACAAAGTTGGTAGAGTCGCGTGAGAGAGGAGAGAGCATCGCCACAACTCAATAGCCATCTAATATGGCTATTAAATGATAACTTTCTAACTCTTGCACTCTCAAACTTGCTATTTATTGATGGCATTTTTTTGAGACTGAATATTTTTGTTGTTTGGCCAAGTGGCTCTATGAAGATATTTGATTTAAATGATTAAGGCCAAGTGGCTCTATGAGGTTGCATGGTTCAAATCATCTTCACTTAATGATAAATTGCCGATCTTTGGTTATGGACCAGTACAGAGCATGGAAGCAAGTGACACCCATGTCTTCCCATACAATGGCTGTAACAGAAAATCAGTTTCCTATACCTGCACAAAAAGAATGCCTAGAACAGGGAAATTGACATATGCAGTCCAATGGATATGTTGAACTCTTCATCTGTGTGAAGAAAGGCTGCTATGACTACGAATGCCTGCAACAAAAATTCTATTGCTGAAACAGAATCATTGTCTAAAAAAACCAATGTGACAACCTCAACCACACGGGGGAATTAAAACAACAGAGGCACTACCATCAGTGAAGGCAGTAGGAAAAGCTCAATACTTTAAAACAACTCCCATTAAGAGCCTTGAAAAGAAGTCGTGCAGTATAATAAATTTCATCACGGCAGAAGAGCACAAACCTGGTCATTTCATGCCACAGAGAAGTTCAGAAGTTCAGGTGCAGCATGCCCACGTCTATAAATTCGGTGCAGAGGCTTCAATCCTTCTTGTTCTCTAATTGCTGGTAGCAGGAAATTTCATTTTCAAGATTGATCTTCTCTCTCCATTATCGAGAAGTGCAAAAATTTCACTCATCCTTCCATAAGTCCATAATTTCACTCATCCTGGTCATAATTTCACTCATCCTTCTGTCAAATGTTCAGGGAGAAAAAAGCAGTGAGTTCAGGAATGGAAAAGCAAAGGGAAAAGGAGTGAGTTCAAGAACTGATAAGCGAAGTCAGTGATTCCAGCAAGGGAAAAGCGGGGACGAAAAAGCAGTGATTCCAGGAAGGCAAAAGCAGGGACGGAAAAGCGAAGTCGGGAAGAGAAAAGCAATGATTTCAGGAACGGAAAAGCAGTGAGTTAGCTCAGAAAGAGAAATGCAATGATTTCAGGAATGGAAAAACAATTTGCGCTTATGGAGAAAAACAGTCGGTTCAGAGAGGAAAGAGCGCTTTTAAATCCATTGAAAGAAAAAGCAGTCGGTTTAGAGAGAGACGCAATTTGTATAAATCTGCAACCCAGCCCACCGCCTATTCCTAACCGTTAAAAGAAAGCGGAAGTGGGAGTAGTGGCTCTGCTTGAGGGAGTTGTCTATATATCTTAATCTTGCATACTTTCAGAGTATTTTTCGACTTCTTGTATGCATGTATGTGTGTATGTATGTGATAGGGAAGGAGGTGGAGTGCACTGCACTGCATTGGAGGCGAATTGGTTTCAAAAAACTACTATGCCGAATGCTCTAAGAGAATCTACGCCGAATGCCGAATGCTCTAAAAGGACCTATGCCAAATGCTCTAAGAGAACCTCTGTTGAATGCGGTTGAGCTCTAAGAGAACCTGTGCTGAATGCGGTTGAGCTGCCTTCTACACAATGGAGATCCAGGGTTTCACTCGTCAACCGTAAGTATCACTGATTTCTTCTTTTAATTCATGTACTAATTCATTTAAAACCACTCTGCAAAACCCTAGATAGTATTTGCTTATATGCTGCGTCTATCCTCTGTATATCACTCTGCCGCCTCTAATTCAGTAGTAATATGCGAACATGTGTCTCAACCTGAGCTGAATAATATGCAAACCTGTATGCTGCCTCGAACATGTGTCTGAAACCTGAGCTGAGTAATATGCTGCCTCTATCCTCTATCCTGCTGCCTCTATCCTCTATCCTCTGTGTATTAGAGTATTTTTCGACTTCTTGTATGCATGTCTGTCTGTATGTGATAGGGAAGGAGGTGGAGTGCACTGCACTGCATGGGAGGCGAATTGGTTTCAAAAATCTACTATGCACTGCTCTAAAAGAACCTATGTTGAATGCTCTAAGAGAACCTCTGCTGAATGCGGTTGAACTCTAAGAGGACCTCTGCTGAATGCGGTTGAGCTGCCTTCTACACAATGGAGATCCAGGGTTTCACTCGTTAACAGTAAGTATCATTGATTTCTTCTTTTAATTCATCTACTAATTCATTTAAAAACCACTCTGCAAAACCCTAGATAGTATTTGCTTATATGTTGCCTCTATCCTCTATCCTCTGTGTATCACTCTTCCGCCTCTGTCCTCTGTATATCACTCTGCCGCCTCTAATTCAGTAGTAATATGCGAACATGGGTTTCAAACCTGAGCTGAGGAATATGCGAACCTGTGAACTCAAACCTGAGTAATACGCTGCCTCAGTCATTCTGCCGCCTCCAATTTATTCGGTAGTTATATGCGAACCTGTGATGTCAGATTCTTTCTTGGATTTAAGTACTTTTTTAGGGCTCGAAATATTTCTTTGAACTCTTAGTTTAGATAGCATTTGCTTATATGCTGCCTCTATCCTCTTTGAGTTTCTGCAGGAAATGCCATCTGCCCGCCAGTGGTTTAGGTTTTTAATATGCTTTGAATGTATATGTTATGTCGTCGTTGTTTTTTTAAATAATAATGATAATAATAATAATAATAATCTATTTTTTTAAATACACTTTGAATGTATATGTTATGCAGGTATTTTTTTATAATACTTATGCTTAGAATTCACATGTTATGCCGCCGTCGTTTTTTTTAAATACGCTTTGAATGTATATGTTATGCACGTTTTTAATATGCTTTGAATGTACATGTCATGAGCTTTTCTTCATGTGTTAGAGTTAATGTTATAATACTTATGCTTAGAAGTCACATGTCATAAGCTTTTCTTCATGTGTTAGAGTTAATGCTTTCCGTAAATTTTGAGAAACAATATGCTTTCCCTAATTTCGACTTTGTATGTATATTTTCTTTTAATAGTTCGTTTATTTTTTAATTGTTGGTAAAGTTTGTGTAGTTTAAAATTTGTATAGTTTGTATGTTTTCTTTTTAATTTCTGAAGTATGTCAAAAATTTATATATATTTTTTCAGGAGTTTGTATTTCTTAATTATTTTTTAATTGTTGGGAAAGTTTGTGTAGTTTAAAATTTGTATAGTTTGTATGTTTTCTTTTTAAATTCTCAAGTATGTCAAAAATTTATATATATATTTTTCAGGAGTTTGTATTTCTTAATTATTTTTTAGTTGTTGGTAAAGTTTGTGTAGTTTAAAATTTGTATAGTTTGTATGTTTTTTTTTTTTAATTTTGAACTCTGAAGTAGGTTAAAAGTTTATATATATATTTTCAAGAGTTTGTATATTTTTATTGATTGTAAGCATTGGTTATTTTAAATAAGTTTATTATCTTACGAAAACAAAAGCTATAAGGTGGTTATAAAAACCAATTAATTGATTAGATGTTATTATGGTGCTAGTCATTAATGTAAAAATAATCTACTTGCATATATTGTTGTTATTTTAAAATTTGTTTATTAAAATATTTATTTTAAATGTTAAAATAATTAAAATGCTTGTATTTAGTGCATTTTCATTTAAAATAAAATAAGTTAACAATACAACCTTAAATTCCAATAAAAATCACAATAATTAAATAAATTAAACTAATTCAAATGTCTATGCACTTAAAAAGTTCAAAACACCCAAAGCTGAAATCAAATGATTCCCACCGATTATTTCGTGGCCAAAGCTTGGAAGGATTATTTTTTATCTTAAAAAATATTTTAGAACTACCTCATAGTACTTCTGTGTCGAACAAGCAAGATGTTCTTGTGCTTCGGAGTTGTTGAGCAAACTTTTACCCAAATTAATAAAAAGGGTGATCTAACATTTCCATATCACTTGTTTATATAACTTTGGGAATTTCAATAGTTATATAAAAAATCTGCATCACGAAATTGGATTAGATTTCATATATATATATTGGATTAGATTTCATATATATATATATATATTATCACATATATGATGGAGCGAGAATACCATATCGATTGAGCATTGATTTTACCCTCATTAATATGCATCGTTGAGGAGTCATTGCAAGAGAATTCTATCATTGTCATAGAGTTCCACGTAGTCAATTTTATGACGTGGATATATCGGACTGAAATTGGATTACTGCAAGAGAATTAGTATCATTGTCATAGGGTTCCACGTAGTCAATTTTATGATGTGGATATATTGGATCTCAAGGCTTAAGAGAGAGCACCAAATGCCTTCTGTGATTTTGTTTATAATATGATGGAGTGACGAAAAAAAAACAATATTTCATTATTTCATTAGTTAAGATGAGGACATATAGTGGAGGTCGAATCTAGAAGACAATTGAGGATGGAAAAGGCAATATTCAGAAATAAGAAATAAAGGGAATTTATTAGCACAAAGAAGTTCTACCTCAAACCCTAAGTTGTCGCGTCATTTCAAGTCGAAGTTAAAGCGTCATGATCATGAGTTTGCACAATAGTTCACACGTCAATTTACACCAATATTTCAATCAGTTTCAAAATAGTTAGCATGCATTTCAAATAGAAGTTCATTCAGCTCTCTACAACAGTTTTCCATTGATAGATGTGCCTCTAAATTAGCAGTAAAAACCAGTTACAAAAATAATGATCACTCAAGATGAGGGAGCAAGGGCACATAGTACAAACCAGTTACAAAAATAATGATCACTCAAGATGAGGGAGCAAGGGCACATAGGAAACGAGGAGGGGAGCCTTATTGCAATAAATTATACAACAAATTTACATACACATGCACAGAGTTGGGGCAAACCAATAATTAATAAAATATAATTAATAATTTAGATTAAAATCAGAATATCTTGCAGTTGTAAAAATGAAATTACCAAGATTGAAGGCATAGTAGTTTTTCAGAAGCATCTTTTTATGATGCCCAGAAGTTTTTCCGAAAGCATCTTTTTAAGATGCCAAGAATTAATCTGTCATTATTGGAGATATAGATCTATGTAATTTATATTTTTTATTTATGCTTGCTAGCATAAAGTGAATGCAATTTATATTTTTTATGTTTTAGTTTTTAATATTTTTTATTTATGTCCGCTAACATGAAGTGATTAAAAAGACGAGATCTCGTCCATACTAGATTGAAAAACAATAAAAAAATGAATAAGCTACATACCATTTCATACCAACTGACAACAATACGATATGTGCCATGAAAAGCATAAACCTTCCTTGCTCGGACCATTTCATACCGACTAACAGTGATTTGCTCCTCATATGATTTAATGCATTGAATTTTGCAACTTAAGAAAACACTTAATACTTAGATATCCCAATATACCCATAGATATCCCAAGATATGCAAATCGCATAACTATTATGGGAAAATTTTAGATATATATTTTATACAAGATAGAGTTGTAATTTATATTTTATTTGATTAAAATTTGGGTTAGAACCGAAATTGTGCCACTTGTCAGCTCTGTGTTATGTTATAGCAGGAAATTAGACATATTCCCACTCATACAAATGGATTTGAAAAAGAGACATGAAATCTACTAGTGAAGATACTATAAATTGACCATTATTCCCTCTTTTCAGATTCAGAGTTGAGACACCATTCCAGTTTTGTCAAAGCGCAGGTTCAAACTCACTACAATGTCATAAATAAGGTTATTTTCAAACCCACTACAATGCAAATTTTGTTTTTTGATATTGCATTATTTGGTTTTGTTATGTTTGTTGGATCATAAGAAATATTTTTTGCTATATTGTTGCAACGTGACCATTTAATATATAAATTTATTTTGTTTTTTAATAATGATTTTGTAATATTTGTAAGACTGTGCTAATTCTGCATATTGATTGTTTCCTACAACTGTTTTGTAAATTCTGTTTGTAAAACTATAATAAATTTTTATATGATTTTCAATTACATTGTTGAATTTTGAAATTTTAAAAAAATATAAAAAAAAACATAAGTATTATTACTACAATTTCTTTGCATTATCAAAGCTACAAAATCCTTTAGAGAAAATCAAATATGAAAAAGTTGTATCCTTTTCAAAACAATTGAACTTTGTTTCTATGAATTTAATACAAATCCTCACTGCATTTAAAACAATGGAAAAGATTGTAGTACTTAAATGATTCTGAATTTTTAATTATTAAATATAGCCATTACAAAGTAGCACCTAAAGTGGAGTTTCAGATTTCAGTGACAAAATATAATTATGAGATTCATTCAATGGGGTTGTTACATTGTAATCTCCGATGCCATTCAATAGAAAAGAGAGTTTTGAAGTAGCTACCGCCATGGAAATTATAGCGACGATTTTTTTTATTTGTAAAAGAGTATACATGGGATGACCTCAATGGAACATTACATATGCTTCAACCATTTCACAAATTTTAGTTTATTTTGACGGACACAAGCCATTATTTGAAAAGGTTTCTGGAAAATGTTGAACTCTTCTAGCCCAAAATATCAATGTCGAGCCATCCATCCTATTATTCCTTAGGCATATGTAACGGGTTAACCTGAAAATGAAATAAGTGCCAACGAAATCAACAATTTATTGATATTATGTTTTCCTGAAGGCAGCCCAAGCAAGCCCGGTAACTCTCAAAGTTCAGGCAAGAATAACCGGCGTTTCTGCTATCTAAATGCAGTTTTAATTCCTAACAAGTAAAAGTATCCGTCGGCCCGTCCCGAAAAGCTAAATAGCCCTATCAGCTAAGCATTCCTGCCTGAAGAAATAGGTCAGGGATCTGTAAGTTGGGGAATCTATAGGTGGGTAAAGAGAAAAGGTAATATAGGAGGGTAAGGGGTAAATAGTATACTTTCCCTCTGGCTCTGATTCCAGGCTGAAGGCAAGTGTTGTTGGGCAGCACTCCGCTCCGTTGGGTGAATACATTAAAAGGTAGGTATATTCTTAAATTGCTTGCTTTAACTTCCTTGAGGCATGACTCTATTTCCATCAACTCTATTATCCATTTTTACCTCTTCCTCACCAGTATCCTCCCTCTCCTCCATAATCGGCTCAGCTCTATCTACCATTGTAATCCTCATAGCAACCAACTGAATGGCTAAGATCATCGCTACAGGATCCTTCAGTAAATTCTCGAGGTGTTTGTACTTATTTCGCTCGTCGAAATAAGTAAAAACATAAAGACTAAATATAAATTTCCATTATTATTTGTTATACAAAGAGTGCGTAACCAAATACCAGTGTGTAACAATAAATTCCAGTGAACACACTTGTAACCAAATATATATACATCAATGCAGCAGATTGAAGGTATCAGATTCGCCCATTTAAATTGTTCAAAATTTGCATACCCACAAAATGGCCATTTATAATTCATTTAAAAAAAAATGATCAATCTAATAACAAACCAAAAACACATTGTACAATATTCCAGTACTATTCCACTTGCTGCAGATGCAAAATTAATGCCATTGATGAACTCTGCTTTTGCCTTCGGATATGGGGGTGGGGAGACCATTCCCAACCGTAAGTAACAATTAAGCCACAACAAACTGATGCATCTGGATCTTTCCTCAAGAGTGGTCTCCAGTTCCAAGCGCTTGGTATCACCTTTACACCGAGAGCTTACACAAGCATTCAGTCATCAATTAGCCATTCAATTATATATTGATTCTTGGTCCAACAACTAAATATTGAAAGGTAATACGTATAATCATATCTAAGTTATGGGGTTATACTCTATATTACAATGCATCTCACAGCTTTTACGACTGAAACAAGCAGGATTCGAACCTGCAACTCTGAGATGAGACCACTACAGCTCATAAAAGTGAATTACCTATGATTATTTGCTTGCTTAAAAAGTGTGAACTGTGAAATTAATGAAAATATCAAAATTTTCAAATTTTAGTATTAATAATAAATAAAATTTATTATTAAACCAGGATTAGGGTTTCAGAGGATAGTGAAACCAGCCTATGCAGCCAAGGGGCATCCCTATCTCAATCGAATTACCCATGTCAAGAGAATTCATTATTTAGTAATGATGCCAACAATGGCTTAAAAAATAGCAAGAGAAAAGCTTGATATGCCAAATAAAACCTTTCAACAAAAACTTTCATTACGGAGAATATGTTTGATATGTCCACCCAAGGTAACATTGCATCATCTAACAACAGAGAGTAGGCTGACTTGTTAATTTCAACTTCAATTTAAAATAAAACTATGGCCATGTGTAATTATCTATGGCATAAACGTACCCAGAAGTCCAAAATAACACTGGTATCAAGTTTTATGAGATCACCTCCTGGAACAATTGCATACTCAGACTTGTAGAACCCAGAAAGGATATCGCCCACTTCAAACTCTATTGAAACAGAGCTGAACTCTATTGAAACAGAGCTGATCACTTGCACAAACAACAAAAGAAATATTGTAGCGACTCTTTAAATACAAACAGTGTGCAAGATATTCAAAATGGAAGTTTTGGAAAGGGCAATCGAACACTGTGGAAGTTTTCAGCTCAAAATTTGTCCATTAGGAATACTCAAAGGACAAAGGAATAGCTAGGCAGTTGTTACATTAACTCTGTCAGTGCATTGCATCTAGAAAAGCTTGAGAAGTGCACACGTATACTGAAGCTACATATTGCTCCATTAAAAGTTTGGTTGTATTTAATTTTTGCTGAGCACAAGACCCTAGAGAAACTTCACTTGCACTAACCAATGAATAGGCACAAAAATAGTTTTAAAAAATAAAAAAATAATACACAACCTTAGTCTAAATTACATG